>CM044015.1:22869769-23298106 GCA_024085815.1 Flaveria linearis
ATTTTCATCATCATCATCATCATCATCAAATAAAGGGATATTCATTAATATGATGAAGTATCGGATAATGATATCTTACAGGAGACATTGGTGCCTCTATGACGATCCATTATTCTAACGTAATTATTTAAACGACCCTCATACATATTTTGCCATTCTAGTGCTTCTTGATATGCATATCTCGGCCAATGATAGCTCACACTGGGCATCGGGTAATCCTCTTTCAATTGTATGCAAATAAAGTGAGCTCTGTTAATATGAGCAAGTGCGACAACTGGATAGGTGAATAATAGCTCTGGGGCTGTTCTCAGTGGAAACCATGTCTGGCTGCCAAATGAAGAAATAAGATGCACAATACAGTTGAATGTTTCCGCAATTACGAGTCCATGGGCCGGAAAAGTTAGCCAATGGGTATCGGGTGCGGGTTTAGTCGTGCCAAACCAATTTAAGCTATTACGAACAGAATCATAATAGCCAGGCATCTCACGGTTCAAATTGCTCCGCCAATACCTCATGTTTCTGTCCATCTCCGACAACATTTGACGCCTAACCCATTCCCATTCATTTTGCTTTCTCCCTAAAGCCACCGCGATCGCCTGAAAACCACAGTTACCATCAGGCCGCACATCTTTTATAGTCGAAACGTACCGGTGAATCCATTAGGGCAGCTGATCCTTAAACCTCATAACTTTTATCACGTCCTTTGGTTTCAATATTAAAGGAAACCCTAGGGCAGCTCCCGTAATCGGTACATTTGAAGCAGCCTTTGCCTTATTAGAACGGTCATTGGGCATTTTAAACTGAGGGGTATATGAGCTATGCCTCGCCGGGTCAGGCATAGTTTGTTGCGAGGACGTATAGGAGTTGTGTCTAGCAGCCTCACACTGTGATGTATTGGAGTCCGCTCTTCTTTGTTGCTCCTTAATATTTGGACGACCACGTCGGTCATGACGCACCTCAGGTTCTTTAAGTTTTGACTTACTCTTAAACAAAGAGTCAAATACTTTGTTAAACAATTTTTTCTTTACTTGAGGATTGGGAGACGACATAACCTTTTGTTTCAAGTCATCAAATTTCACATCGTAGTCGGGTTCAGGCGGCGCCACGTACGCTGGCTCGAAATCAAGCTTCCTCCAGTGTGGATCTACCGCATCGAGTGGAATACTTGTGACTGGATTTAAAGGTTAAATTATTAGTGAAAAATATACAATCGTGTGACAACAGTAAAAAAATGTATTAAGAAAAATAACCTTCTCGGACGTGTATCTCCAAACGACAAGCACATGGCAAGCCCATGGACGTGAACAACTGGTGTCCACATGAACCCCCAGACTCCTGAATCATTTTCATTTTCGTCAACTCTGATTCAAGGAGGCTAAGGCAAAAAGCTGATACTTTATAATACAACTTTGAGAACAATGACAGTCAATGGTCTTTTTTAATTTTCACACGGGACACCTCGAATGTTCTACAAATTTCAATCTCCTGGCCGCGCACGAGGTCATAAACATATCCGACAAGTGTGTGCAACGTATTGTTGGTCCCTGTGAGGTAACTCTTGAAGTTGGCATGTTGGCCCTCAACCCGATTAGTTGTAAATTCACCAAAGTTAAGGCGGTCGTACATCCAACAAGTAACAATTTTCTCTTTGTACGGCACCAACCAATTATTCCAAATATATTCCCATACCTCTGAAAGAAAATAACAAATTTTAGAAAATGAACAAATAAATTGTTAGAGTAAAAATAAATATGAAATTCTTACCACTTTTACCATCTTCATTTAACTTTTCTTCCATCTTCCTGCAATTGTAATCGTACATTGCCTCTGTGGGAGACGAACACAAGGTCTTCCACCAGTATGAAAAATCCTTCCACATGTCGGTTTTGAAAAGGATATTCCACCGTCTTTTGATATTCTCCCGAACGTGCCACCTGCATAGGTTTTTAGTAGCACTCGGGAACACTGTGTCACACGCACTCATCAGGGCCAGGTCCCTGTCTGTGACAATAACGCGGGGCTCCACACACCATCGAGCATATCTCTGATCTGCTCTAGTACCCATGTGAAGTTGTCTTGCCGTTCCCTCGATATAAATGCATGCGCGATACAAAACGACTTCGACGTCGACGTAACACCAATAACCTGAACAAACGGAATGTTGTACATGTTGGTCTTGTACGTCGTGTCAATCAACATCACGTGCGGGAATGCGCGCCACATTTTATACGAAGTAGGATGACAAAAGAAAACATCTTCCACCGCCTTAGTAGTTGCATTCGTTCGTGTTTCATACACGAACTCTTTAGATTGTAGCAGGTTTTCAAGTTCCTGCATTGGTGTGATGCCTTCTCTCCCCTCAGCCCTAAACTTTGACGTCAAATTGTATATGTCTTGAACAACACAGACGTTGTGGGGAAACTGCTCCCTTACGGCTGAATGGATATGTCGTGGCCGCACGAGCTGCCTGTGTAATTTCTCGACAAGATCATTTCTTCGGCGGTCATCTTTCTAAGATGCGCGTGGCCCTCCTCGTACACAACAGGATCGTGGTTTGCGTCTCGTTTCTCACCTCTAACATCCAACTGTCACTCTTTCCTACGTACTTCCCTACGAGTTTAAAGGGACATCCTTTCTTTATGCTCCCAGTACGTCTACTTGTGCCAGTGAATTTAGGTTCACCACTACGATTGCATATTAGTTCCACATCCTTTTTTTCGTGACCGACCCACCACAATGACGCACCCATGCTCGCGTCCTCTCGTTTTAGCCCACTTCTCCAAGTCCTCACGAGAATCAAAATACTGAAAAATGATAAAGCTGGACATAAAAAAAATATATAAACAAATAAAAAATAAAATAAACAAAAGAATAAAAACTCTTCGTACTTGATTGGTTTTATAAGAAACCGTAGCCTTTCTTATCCGATCCTCATCCTCATCATGCTCTGCGGTGTCCCCATGGTTTTCTTTGAGGTGAACCGAACCGTCACTCTCATCTGTGTCATTCCCATTAAAAGTATCCGACACATGTGTAATTTCTAGTTCTGACTGGTACGGGGGATGTCCGTAATCCAGCTCTGTTTGCGAGTGGTACGTGTTCGGGGCATGCCCGTAAGAATTGCAAGGGGGATATCTGTACCCTTCACCGTAACCTGTCGGTCCAAATAAAGAGTTGTACGCCTCTTGAGCAAATGTGTTCGACGGGTTGGTTTCCTCCTCCCCCACGGAGGGTGACTCCCGTATATGTAATATTCCTAAAAAAGATAATGGTTAGATATTTCAAATAATAAGTTATAATAAAATATATACTAGTTTAACCTGGTTCGAATCTTTGATATGTGGCACCTCATTCAAATCTGGAAGCTTCGGCTTTTGATAATGATCTCCCGAACCCGACATTGTTTTCGAATTTACGCGTTTTTGGAATGACGAAGGCTGAAAAATCTCGAGTGTGGATTATGAAATTGCGAATTTTTAGTTTGGATGCCGATTGTTCGAAGCTGAAATGTATTTAAGGTGAAATTCTGGGGCACAAACCGTCACGGTTTGGCCTCCACGTGACGGTTTGTGCCGGGTATCCCGGCCTTTGTCAAAATCACGTCTACGTCGTACCTTAAACTGAGACCGTGTACCCTAGAGGTCACGGTTTGGCCTCCACGTGACGGTTTGGTGACCGCTTTTCAACTTTAACAGCCCATTTTGTCATTTTGTTGTCAGGAGGTCACGGGGACTACCACCCCGAACCGTGACAGCAAGACCATGCGGTCATGGGACAAACACCCCAAACCGTAAAGAAAGCCCATGCGGTCACGGTTAGGTGCCAAATGTGACCGCAAGATCAAACCGTGACACTTTGTTTACAAACTACTGATGAGCAATCCTTCAGCTGTTTTATTAACTACTGATGAGCAATACCCCAAACGGTCACGGTTAGCCCTAACCGTGACGGTTGAGAAACCCTAACTGTCACGTATTGGTCAAACCGTGACACTTTATTTACAAAACTACTGATGAGCAATCCTTCAGCTGTTTATATTATTATTATTATTATTATTATTATTATAATATTATTATTATTAATTATTATTATTATTATTATATTATTATACTACTATTATTATTACTATTATATTACTATTTATTACTATTATTATTATTATTATTATTATTATTACTACTACTAATATTATTAATATTACTATTATTATTATTATTATTACTATTATTATCATCATCATCATCATCATCATCATCATCATCATCATCATCATCATCATCATCATCATCATCATCATCATCATCATCATCATCATCATCATCATCATCATCATCATCACATCATCATCATCAAATAAAGGGATATTCATTAATATGATGAAGTATCGGATAATGATATCTTACAGGAGACATTGGTGCCTCTATGACGATCTATTATTCTAACGTAATTATTAAACGACCCTCATACATATTTTGCCATTCTAGTGCTTCTTGATATGCATATCTCGGCCAATGATAGCTCACACTGGGCATCGGGTAATCCCCTTCCAATTGTCTGGCTGCCAAATGAAGAAATAAGATGCACAATACAGTTGAATCGGTCCACCCCCAAAAACCCATGCGGTGTCCCCATTAGTCTGTACAAATGATGATTGATCATCGATTACTAGTTTCACCGTCACATCATTTCTATCTTTTCGTGAATATATAATACAACTATTGTTCTTATGATCTGTGTTATTTCGTTAGATATTTGAAGAAGCTAAGAAATTCTGCTATGAAACTGGTGTGAAAGTTGCTGTTGCATATGGTGGTGCACCGATTTATCCTCAGGTTTATATACTTTTAAAATCATTAACAAACACTATTTTATGGTTTAATAATTAACAAACGTGCGATTCAGTTCATCTTTTTTTTCTAATCTGCTTAAGTAGTCTTTGCAATCTGTTATCTTTAATCTTGATTCAGAACGCGTTGACTTTAATCTTTGTGGAGACAAAACGTAGCGCAGATTCTTTGGAAAACTGGTTATGCAGGGTCGGTTTCCTTCTTCCACTGTGCACAACTATCCCTTCTTCTTCCTCAACCGCAATAAGAAACTCCCAAACCTAACAAAATCAAAACACCACCCCCAAATTCAATAGCAATGCATGACGTATATTCGGTACGCCTAATAGGCTAATAGTAAACTCAATTCAAATAGTGTGCACTCCTCAAACACCAAAAAAACCCCAAATTTAATAGCAACACAGAATGTATAATTGGCATGAATATCAGTAGACTTGATAATGTAATACCTTATCACTAAGAACATCAGCTTTGTTGTGACGGATGTACTTGTAAAGCCCGAGGCGAACTGCAACCCGAGCGAGTTTTTCACCACTAACATTGCGCGCACGGAGTTCAGAGAGTTTACCAGCGTCGATATCGGGGTAAGTCAAGAAGAAAAAGCTTGAGATTGCGAGCCCAAGAGCAGAATCACCGAGGTCATGACATTCAAATCTGGAAGCTTCGGCTTTTGATAATGATCTCCCGAACCCGACATTGTTTTTGAATTAACGCGTTTTTGGAATGACGAAGGCTGAAAAATCTCGAGTGTGGATTATGAAATTGCGAATTTTTAGTTTGGAAATGGATATGCCGATTGTTCGAAGCTGAAATGTATTTAAGGTGAAATTCTGGGGCACAAACCGTCACGGTTTGGCCTCCACGTGACGGTTTGTGCCGGGAATCCCGGCCTTTTGTCAAAATCACGTCTACGTCGTACCTTAAACTGAGACTGTGTACCCTAGAGGTCACGGTTTGGCCTCCACGTGACGGTTTGGTGACCGCTTTTCAACTTTAACAGCCTATTTGTCATTTTGTCGTTTTGTTGTCAGGAGGTCACGGGGACTACCACTCCGAACCGTGACAGCAAGACCATGCGGTCACGGGGAAAAACAGCCCAAACCGTGACAGCAAGCCCATACGGTCACGGTTAGGTTTCAAAATGTGACTGCAAGACCTAACCGTGACCTTTTAAACCGGCCCACCCCCAAAAACCCATGCGGTGTCCCCATTAGGACCCTTAAAATTATCATACAAGGTTTTAACCCGCATAAACCAAACCAAAATAAAAGGGAAATAAATTGTGGTTTGAAAAGACAGGTGGCAAGCCAAATGCTTTAAGGCCCTATAAAAGCTGGCCAGGTTTGTTAAATAGTGTACCCAACGCCAAACGTCCCACAACTTCAAACACACGAGACAAAGTACACCCACACCTACAAATTCTTCTTCACCTTCACCTTTCATGGAGCTTCAATCACCAACGGTGACTCATAACAGCTATCATCTTCTTGTTTCCGCCATTGCGCTGTTATTAGGTTTCAATTTGCTTTACATATTTAGATCGAACGTGAAAAGGCGTCGTAAATCGAAGGAGATTGAGCGGAAACTCAGCAATGACGCCGGTAACGGTCGATTGCAGACGACGGAGAGCGGTGGAAACACCGACGTGATTATTGTTGGTGCCGGTGTTGCCGGTGCTGCTCTTGCTTGTACTCTTGCGAAGGTGAGGTGTTCTCGTAGTCATCTCTCTAACCGAAACATCCTTGCTTCTACGGTTCTAATTGCGCATTTGTTGCTCGAATTATACGGGTTTTTTACATTTCTCGATTATTGTTTGACTTACAGTTCTGGATGTTTCTCGATTATAGTTTTCGCACTATTGCACGTTCATGTTCAACCTAGAATAATGAAATTGAATCGGAATGATGTGTGATAGTATTTTGAATTTGATACACTTCATTTCAATTCAGCTTTGGAATTGATTCTTATTCCTCTCTAGAATAGAATAGATGTTTAGTATTATTCATTTCCATTACTTGTGTACAAAATAATTGGATTATTGTGAAGTTTTTTAGCATCAAGTAACATATTGATGAGCAAATGCAATGGTGGGAGTATTTTATACCTATTTACACAATTATTATTATCATCATCTGTTCTGAAGATAGATGTGTCATAAAGAAAATTAATGTCACACAGCTAAAGCTTACAGAAGATAAGATAACATGATGCATAACTTTTTTTTTTTTTAATAAAATTGATTCATTTGAGTGGTTTGAAGTGTTTGATCTATATGTGAAGTAGTTAACGTGATTATACAAAATATTAGTGAAGTAAAATGTTGTGATTCTTGATTGCATAATAAGATGGCAAAGTCAATAGTTGTAAGGTGATATTCTTGACCATAAGCAAAGTTCTTCATAAATACATGATAAATCAGCTTCTTATTGGTCAATTGTTACCATTTGTAAGAACAAGACAAAAATTGTAAAAAAGAAGATTGAAATCCAGTTAATATGATATATAAACCATCTGATCTTATTTGTTCCTTTGTGTAGAAAGTCTAATCCAGTATATTTCATCATAGAAATTGTATATATTGGATACATACTTTTTTTGGGTGATTTCAACATCAAAAAATGTCCCACTATGCTTAGGGATCATCTAAGCCGTAGCTGAATTTTTACACCATTACTTAACTTGAACAGGATGGACGTCGAGTGCATGTGATTGAAAGGGACTTGACTGAACCAGATCGAATTGTCGGTGAACTTCTACAGCCCGGTGGCTATTTAAAGCTGATTGAGTTAGGTCTTGAGGGTAAGGTTCCTCTTAATCTTCCTAAACACAACATTTAATATGAAAATGTCATGTCTAACCATGATATCCAAACTTAAATATTGGAGCAGATATCAGTGACATCTTTTTCTATACTTTCTCATGCTGCAGATTGTGTGGATGGAATTGAGGCTCAACAAGTTTTTGGTTATGCCATTTATATGGATGGTAGAAACACAAAACTCTCTTATCCTTTGGAAAAGTTTGAATCTGATATATCTGGAAGAAGCTTTCATAATGGGAAGTTTATTCAACGGATGAGGGAGAAAGCTGCATCTCTTCCAAAGTATAGTTTTCTTTCCCTTCTTTCATATGCTTGACATACACATCAGAACATATTCTTTCTGATATTCATAATTCATTCAAGTTTACAACATGCCCAATCATATTTACTGATGAAAGGCCTTTTGGTAATTTAAATTACTAGCGTTAAACTCGAACAAGGGACTGTAACTTCATTACTTGAGAAAAACGGAACTGTTCAAGGGGTGTATTACAAAACCAAGGATGGGCAGATGGTGACTGCACTCGCACCTCTCACCATTGTTTGTGATGGATGTTTTTCTAATCTACGCCGCGCTCTCTGCAAGCCTAAGGTATATTTATTAGTCACATCATTGATTACTATATTTTTCTCGGAAACAAATTTCAATTTGTTTATATTACAGGTAGAAGTACCTTCTTGCTTTGTGGGTCTGGTTTTGGAGAACATTGATCTTCCATATGCAAACCATGGACATGTTATCCTCGCGGACCCTTCACCCATCTTGTTTTATCCGATTAGTAACACCGAGGTTCGTTGTTTAGTTGATGTCCCCGGACAAAAGGTACCTTCCATTGCCAATGGTGAAATGGCTAAGTATCTCAAAACTGTTGTTGCTCCACAGGTATTTAGCATTCACTAATCACTAACAAAATAATTAGATAATTTGTGATCTAGTTAACTGATCTATGCTAAACTTTCAGATTCCACATGAGTTATATGACGCCTTCGTGGCTGCAGTGGATAAAAGAAACATACGAACAATGCCAAACCGAAGCATGCCAGCTGATCCTCAGCCCACTCCAGGCGCACTTTTAATGGGAGACGCGTTTAATATGCGACACCCGTTAACAGGTGGAGGAATGACAGTTGCTTTATCAGATGTCGTCTTACTTCGTGACCTTCTTAGACCACTACGCAATCTTAATGACCCAACTATGCTTTGCAATTATCTTGAGTGCTTCTACACTCTTAGAAAGGTAAGTCAAAAGTAGAGTTAATCAAAGTTGATAAATTTCCGGAACAAGCGGAGCTCGAGCTTGGAGATTAGACAAGCTTGACTCGTTTAATTTAAGAGAAGTTAAGGCTCGTTTCAAGCTCTATAGCTAAAGCTCAAGTGTAGATTGCAAGTAGTTTTTAATCCCGAGCTTTCTATATCTACGGATTGAGTAATATTTATATATAATAGACTTTTTAGGCTCGTGAGAAGTTTCACTCAGTTGAGCTCCAATTTGAGCTGGATTTGTGCTCGTTTAAACCCAACTAGATTCGAGATTTAGCTTAATCAATCTCGAGTAGAACAAGAGTGATTCGGCTCTTTTACGCCCCTGAAACACGAAAACTGAAAATTGTTTGTTGGTGTTTTGTTTTGATCCAGCCGGTCTCATCTACAATAAACACGTTAGCGGGTGCTCTATACAAGGTCTTTTGCGCATCACCCGATCCAGCGAGAAAAGAAATGCGCAACGCATGCTTCGATTATCTGAGCCTCGGAGGCATATGCTCAGAAGGACCAATATCATTACTCTCGGGACTCAACCCGTCCGCTAGTCCTATTTCTACATTTCTTGCCGTGGCTGTATATGGTGTTGGCCGGTTGCTTATCCCGTTCCCCTCACCAAAACGATTATGGCTCGGGGCTCGACTCATCTCGGTTTGCATCTAACACAATACGTGTTTGTTTATACTTTTAAGTTTTAAGTTTTTAACGAGTCAATTCATATTTAGTCACATATTCTTTTATAAATAAATGATTTGCAGGGTGCATCAGGGATCATCTTTCCAATTATAAAATCAGAAGGGTTAGACAAATGTTTTTCCCTGCAACAGTTCCAGCATACTACAAAGCTCCTCGCGTCGGATATTGATGTTGTTATGATTAATTAAGTCTCTATTTTTGGAAATGTAATTTATTACATTATGTATTGTCATTGTCATATAAGAGGTCTAGGGGTTAGAAACATGCCACGCGTTATTCTTGTTTTATAGTGTGGGAGTCCCCACGTGTTTTCTGTATGATGGTATCGAACAGTTGGACCACAAAATGTGCAAGTTGCAACCACACCGCCCATTTAATAGTTGGATTTTAACGCGATGTCACGTGCGGCAAGTGTCGTCCACTCCTTCAAACCTATGGTCGTGTCATGTTTATATACTATTAATAGATTATGTATTAAATGAATGAAATAAATAAAATATATTAAAAGCATTAGTTGTATGATATTTTATTTTCTACATATTATTACTTATTGGTGAAATAAAAATATAATAACTATTCTAAAAATTATAACAAATAATGATATTAGAAATTATTTCTTTATATTTAAAGGTAAAATATGTCTACAATCATATAAGTTAGTATGTATTAATAAATTATTAAAATAAGAATATTTATAATTTAAATATTTAATAGTTTACTTTAATTATTTAAAATAATTATCATTAATATGAGAGAGACAATAAACAAATTAATTATTACCATGTTTGTTTTAACATATTTTAGTAAATTAAAAGTCAAATTGATTGTTTTTAAAATTTTGTATTTATTATGTTAGAGGCGGATTTTATTGGGGGTCTACTAAAGAGACGCCCTCCAGGATATCTGGACGCCCTCCTTACGGGCCGTAAGGCCCTTCACGGGCCGTATGGTCTGTCGCAAGTCAAATCGATCTTTCAGAAACGTAATTCAAAAACGTAACGGCCCGTGAATGTGATCACGGTCGTATTTCTTTACGGCCCGTGAATTTCTTCACGGCCCGTATCGAATTCGTCTTACGGGCCGTGAACTTACTTACGGGTCCTAGTTTCACTTTTAATAATTTAACGAGATATATTATTCCTCGTTTTTCGTGTAATTTTGTATTTATTACGTTATTTGATATGACGTAATATTCCTCGATAGTCGTGTAAATTTGTATTTATTACATTATTTGATATGACGTATATTCCTCGATATTCGTGTTAATTATGTGACGAGATGCAATATTCCATTTCAACTACTATATAAACGTTAGTTTATAAATTCATTTCATAATTCAACGATATAAATTCATTTCATTTCAACTACTACATAAACGCAATATTCCATTTCAAGTACTATATAAACGTTAATATCTAACGTTACGATGTCTTTCTGGGATAGCAACTATTTATTCGGTTCGGAATCTAACTATTACCCTCAGGAGGGTTACGGTTATTACGAAGAGGCTGCTTCAAACTATCCAGGACAGTTCGCGTCCAATTACGGCGGGAATGACGGCGGCGATGACGGGGGTGATAACGGTGGCGATAGCAGCGGGGATAATGACGGTTCTGGTTCCGGTAAAAAGGGTTTATACGACACGAATCAGGTTATAAGATATATCATATTTAATTTTACTTTCATTTTACTATCATTTAGTAATAACTAACTAAAAATATTAAATTGATTAGGTTTTCTCATCTCGTGAAGAATTAGTTGATTGGGCAACTAAAGTGGGGCGAGATAATGGGTTCGTTATTGTCACCAAATGTTCAAAAAGAAATTCGAATGGTTTGGTGGTTAAAATTTGGTTGAAATGCGATCGGGGTGGTGTATATAAGGGAGCATCCACTCTAAGAAAAAGTGGCACGAAAAAAACAAACTGTCAATTTGAATTGCAGGGTAAGTACCAGATGCAGAGAGACATGCATGAACCTGCTGTTGTGGATGATACTCATAACCATGAACCTGCTGAACACCTGGAAGGACATGCATACGCAATGAGGCTCATCGAAAATGAGCTTTCTACCGTAAGGAATCTGACCGAGCAAAATATTGACCCTCGAAACATTCTAGGCACGTTGAGGGAACAAAATCCCAATAACGTGTCTGGGTTACGAACCGTATATAATGCTCGGGCAAAAATAAAAAAGTCCACCAGAATTGGTGAAACCCTAATGCAGGTTTTTTTTTCTATACTACAACAGCATCAATATATTTACACCCCTCACATTGAGGAACCGACAAATACCGTCGACGGGGTTTTTTTTATACATCCCACATCTCACACATTATGGCGTGCTTACCCACACGTGCTGATGATTGACACAACATACAAAACTAACTTGTATAAAATGCCTTTTGTTCAAATGGTTGGTGTGACATCCACCCTGAAATCTTTTTCTGTTGCTCACGCATTCATTGATTATGAGCGTGAAGCCAACTTCAGATGGGTGTTAGAGCAACTAAAAGCAACGCTGGAAGATAAGTGTATGGAGCCCCGTGTTATACTAACCGACCGAGACCTCGCTCTGATGAATGCGTCAGAAGAAGTTTTTCCGAGTGCTGTTCGATTACTTTGCAGATGGCATATTTCGGAAAATATTGCTAAACATTGTAAGGCGAGTTTTTCAAATGAAGAGTGGGGTGCTTTTCAGCATGTGTGGTCGGTACTTATTAACTCTGAAACGGAAGACATATACGCTTATAATTACGACCGGCTTTATCGCAGATTGGTGTCCAACCATTCAAGTAAGTTTTCTAGTGTTATTCTTAAAAAATATATGTATATTTATATAAAAATAAGTGCATTTTTTTTAATAGGAGTGCTGATGTACCTAAAAAATATCTGGTTGGACCCCTACAAAGAGAGATTTGTGTCGGCGTGGATAAATAGAAGTTATAACTTCGGTCAGCACACAACGAACCGAGTTGAGAGCCAACATTCGTTGTTGAAAAGTTACCTGAAAGCAACCAATAGCACCCTGGATAGATTTATTCCTTTCATTAATAATATCTTAGCTACCCAGGAAATTGCTATAAAAGAAAGTTTTACCAAAAGCAAAATCATGCTTATGGTGCAGCATAATCATGAAGTGCTTAAATTGCTGCGAGGTAACGTTTCTATTGCGGCTTTGGATATGTTAGTCGGTGAGATTAACAGGATACATCATCTAATTATATCCAAAGAATCATGTGGCTGCCATCTTTTTACCAGCTTTGGTCTTCCGTGTGCTTGTAAATTAAACAATTACTTTCAAACAGGTGAATGTTCTTTTACGTTTTTTATTTTTTCATTAAAAATTTTATTATATTTTATTTAATATATTATTTTATAGGTCAATGTATCCCGCTCGATGCCATTGATGTTTTTTAGAGGAAGCTAGATTTTTCACCCGCGTATATTGTACGGAGGTTCAAGTAGATGTACATAAAGAGATGGAGATGGTGACAAAACATTTACTTGTCCAACCCGAAAATGTGAAAAGATCTTTGATTAATATTTTCAAATCTTTCGTTACTCCTTCAAAAACGGATAAAAAACCTCCTAAAGTCCAAACAAATACACGGGGTCGTCCAAAAAAAAGATAAGCAAAAAGAAACAATATTAGACGCCCCCAGACATAGTTCATATGTTCAACCGAGAGAAAATTTTGAAGGTCCGCCAACATATTCAAGTTCGGTGGTGAAGTCAAAACAAGGGCCTTTGCAGCGCAGTCAATCCATGTCTTCAAAATCAAGAGCCAAAGATGGATTATCTCAACAGAGTTCCAAGTTTTCATATATCCCGGGCGACGAAGATAAAAACAATTTTTTCCGGTTTAACCGTTGGATTCCATCATTCTTTTTCCCGTATATTTCAGGTGCGGATGATGTTTTAGCGGACGGCAATTGTGGTTTTCATGCTATAGCACTCGCACTGGGATATGGTGAAAATCACTGCCGTTTTATACGTACGGAACTTATATCTGAGTTGGATGAAAACAGACATAGGTACGCTGCGATGTTTCCTGATATAAACGAAATAAGGGAATCATTAAACTGGAACGGGTTAGGTGCGGCTCCACACAAAAATTGGATGACAGTGCCACCTGCTACAATCCTTATTGCTAACAGGTTTCGAGTGGTTATAATTTTTATATCGATCGGCAACTCCGCTACTTTTTTCCCGTTCTGGTTATCTCCTCGTGATATCAGTGAACATCATATAATTTCAATTGCTTATGTTCAAGATTGCCATTTCATTAGAATTCGATTAGTGGGTGACTATCCAATGCCTGTTCCGAGCAAATATTGGCATTTGTACAAAACAGAAAACGCCAATGATTGGGAGGCTATATACGGAAGTCGAATTCAAAAATATCTTGAACTAAGGCCCGTAGACCCGGCTGAACATGTAGATTTAGTATAGTTTACACATTTATCAATTCTTTCAATTCTTTATTTATTCAATTCTTTATTGTTGTTGAATTGTAAACATGTAATCAATTCTTTCGTTTTCCAAAGAAAAATGCAATAAGAAGATTATCGAATTTTTCTTCAACCTTTGAATTTTGTTTATATGAGCTGGGCATTTGGTTAGCATAAAAGGTGTGTAGGAATGTTAATGATATGAGATGCATAATATATGTTGAGATTCAAGTATGTTTTTCAGTGCAACTTTTCCGACTGAGATTCAAGTATGTTTATATAATTGCAGAGCCTGGCGTCGGATTTTCTGAAGGATTATATATTTCTTTATGTGGGACGAGTAGGTTCAAGTACTGATTTTATTCTCAAATAAGAAGATTATCGAATTTTTCTTCAACCTTTGAATTTTGTTTATATGAGCTGGGCATTTGGTTAGCATAAAAGGTGTGTAGGAATGTTAATGATATGAGATGCATAATATATGTTGAGATTCAAGTATGTTTTTTAGTGCAACTTTTCCGACTGAGATTCAAGTATGTTTATATAATTGCAGAGCCTGGCGTCGGATTTTCTGAAGGATTATATATTTCTTTATGTGGGACGAGTAGGTTCAAGTACTGATTTTATTCTCCAAAAGGTTGATTTAATATTATTCGTACAAACCACTTCCTCCACAAGCACAACCAATTGTAAACATATAATTAAACATTTAAACGTCATCCAAAATAACTCATAATATATAAACATAATTTTTCAATTTTTTTACATGAAAGGTAAATAAAACAATAAAATTCTACTATCTATGCGTCATGACCACCACCAGCATCACCACCACCAGCATCCTCCGCATCACCACCACCAGCAGCCTCCTCGTCATCACCCGCAGGTCGTCTGACAAACGGAGGCAACTCTGGCCTAGGGGGGAGGTCGATACCCTGGCTAGCAGCAAAAATGCTGCACGCATCCGCCGTCCATAATAGCAAGGCCTAGGACTGGCGCAACAAATGTAGTGCCTCCGCCATAAACTCCCCCGTCGGCGGAATCTGCCGAATGATGGTCCTGGGAACAGGCGGTGGGACGGGTGGTCCGGCGTGTGGCTGGGGCTGCGGCTGCTGCTGCGGCGCCGGCTGCTCCTCCTCCTCACCAACGTCCGGCACCGGCTGCCAGACGGTCCGACCACCATCAGTGGACCATCGGAGGTCGTCGCCAAATTTGGCGGCAATCCCCATGGCCATGACGGTCTGTCGACCCAAAATCCGAGGCGGCGTGTCCGTAGTCTGCCTCGCAATTAGGGCGTCCGTAAACAACCCTAAGCGCGAGGCAATGACGGTGATGTACGAGCCGCAAACAATCGGGCTATCCATCTGCAAAACAATCAAACAATAGGCATAATTATGAATCGCATAATAGATAATACTTATTTGTTAACAATTAGTAGAAATATTTTTTACCTTGCCCTGAATGACGCTCAAAAAATAGGCGGCCATGCAGTGAGCTAGATTCACCCGTCTGGGTGAAAGCAAGGCCCTCAAAAAAAATAAGTCAAGGAGCGACACCTGCTCCATGCTCTGGTCTCTGCCGGCAATGGTGCCGGCAATGCACCGGTGTAGATACCGGTGCAAAGGATCCCTAATAGAGGTCGCCCTAATGGCGCCCTCCCACGGCTGGTCGGAAATGGTCGGCCACCATCCGACCAAAGGAGCCGGCTCCGACTGGACCTCGTCAGAATAAAAACGAGGATCCTCCGTCTCCTCGTGGGTGTAAAACCCAAGAGTCACCGCCCACTGGGCGAGGGTGAACTCGTACCTAGCGGTCCCCAGCATAAATCGAACCGCTATGTGCTGGCGGGGGTCCTGATCCTCAAAGGCGGGAGTGAACTGAAACGTACACAAAAACTGCAACGTCAGCTCCCGGTAGCCCCTCCTCGATCCCAAATCAAACATCCGCCTCCACGGCGTCTCTCCGTCCAGCCCGATGATATCCTGGGCACGTGCTATGTCTCCGACCTCCTCCAGCACGTCCCAGTCGATGGTGCGTGTCCCCTTCAGGGGACGTCCAATCAGCTTCCACAGCTTTTGCCGTGGCTGGGTCTCCCTCGGAAAACGAAGATCAGGGTGTGGGTCCAGAAAGTCACCCTGACCCTCGGGCTCAGTCTCCGGACGTGTACGTTTGCGGGGCGGCATAATCTGCAAAAAAAAATAATAAATTCACCAGAAAAAAAAAAGGGTTACGGCCCGTGAAGCGCACTCACGGCCCGTAACCCACTGAAGTTTCAAAGGGTTACGGCCCGTAAAGGAAGGTCACGGCCCGTAACCCTTTGAAAATTCAAAAGGTTACGGCCCGTGACGCCACTTCACGGCCCGTAACCCCAAAAAATTTCAGTTTTCAGATTTTTTAAAATACAATTTTAATATATTTAAACGAAAAATACACAAAAATAAAATACGAATTTGAATACGTACCGTAGTATGGAGTCGGCGGTATGAAAATGATGAAAATACGGAGGTCGTGACGGGAGTAAATCGTATGTGTGTTTTGGGGGCGTAAATGAACAAATGGGCCGTGAGGTCCTATATATTATCGGGCCTCACGGTCGTGACGGACCTCACGGCCCGTTACGTATTTTCCACACGGCCCGTTACCTCTTTGACGGGCCGTGGTGCTTTGTACTTTTTAAAACCCGGCCGTTGACACTACACGGCCGTATGGTGACACCCTCACGGCCCGTAAAGCCTCTCACGGGCCGTACAAAACTTTTTCAAGTCTATAAATTCAGCCACTTGACACAAACAATTCACACAAATTTACTCAATACCCAAAACATGAGTGCTACAAGTGATCAAAATCCGTGGACGGATGAAGAGGAGGTGACTTTAGTAAGATCTTGTATCGAAAATTCAGGTACTATCCCGCCAAATTCAATATTTTGGAACCGGGTTTCAACTCGTTTTCATCAAATTCTCGAACGTGAAGAATATCGCACCACTCGTGAACTTAGCAACAAGTGGTCTGACTTGAGAAGGAAGGTCACGACATTTCACCAGCTCTACAAAGACGTTTACAACAATCGAAATATGTTATGGAATGATACGGATATTATGACAAGAACTCAAGAAAGATATCGGGAGAAATTTGGAATTTCCTTCAACCATTTTGCGGCTTGGATCTTTTATAAAGATCAAGAAGATTAAAAATTATGTGTTTTATTTTTGTGTGATAATAACGGTTTATCGTTTTTGAAAAAGTGTACTAATAAACGTTTATGTTTTAATAAAATATTTCATTACTGTTCTACATTACACGTCTAGAATACAGTTCGTCTGCCATAAATCTTCGGAATCTAAAGCAAGCATCCTGTAAGCTAACCTCTTGCCACTCTAAAGATCTATTTTAAACCAACCTAGCAATAACATACAAATTACAACTCCCGAATCTCGACCAATATGACCGGCGTTAGGGGGCCAAACGGTTTCACCCGATACCACCAGTTCTTCGATTTCTTCTTGTCCGGAGTGCTGCCAATATTGTATACGTGACAGAAAATGTAAAAAGTACGATTCGAATTGTACGAAAATCGTTCGCGCATTACGATGAATGCACCATGAATCATCACACGTATTTGGTCGGCATTCGTATGGAGAATATATACGAACTTGTAGTGAGTCCATAGAAATCTTAAAAAGATACCAATTTTCTTCGTCATCAGTCATTGGTACGTAAACCTACAAAACAATTTAATTCACGGTTATAAATTTATGATTTTTATTGTAAAACATGAAAACAGTATTACCGTATCAACTTCCCATAACGCGGGATATAGACAGTCACTCCCGTCTCCAAATTCGTTACCATTAACGGACCCCGAGTATATTAAGTTAAACCACTCAAATGGGAGAATCGTCCAACGATCACTACCCGACAACTCTTCGGTTCTACGTATTTCTTCGTATCTCCATATTGTGAGTCTATTTGTCCACGCCCGAACATGCTATAAAACAACAACTTTTTAATTGTTAGAATTTTAAAATAAAATAAAATATATAAAAAAACTTTAAATCATACCTATGTACCTAAAGACACGTTTCCGAGTAATTCACGCCAAAATTGTAACGGAATATCGGAATGACCCATGTAATACACTCTACATATTTGGGAGTCACCGTTACGTATAAAGTGAATAATATTCTGAGACCAGTTCCTCCCGTTCTGCCAATTATGGTTATCTATTGGATCGGGAATACTTTCCACAATATCTCGTGAGTTTGAAGATGACTCATTTTGACGTCTTCTCCTACCTCCACGAGAAGACATTTTAACTGTTTCGTTTCTCACTAACCATATAACAAGTCATATATATAACGGTTTATATAGAATCTTAAATCGAATCAAGGAATAATACGTCGCGTCGCATAATTATAAAATTTAAAAGTGCACGCAAAACGAGGAAAGTAAATTCTCAGAAGGACAACTACGGCCCGTGAAGGATCTCACGGGCCGTTATTGAGGTAGTTAACGGGCCGTGTGTGCGGACGTTTACGGGCCGTTTGTTCCTTCAAGGGCCGTGATTAAATGCAGTTGTGAGAATTAAATTTCGAAGCCCTCACGGCCCGTAAGGCCCTTCACAGGCCGTGAAGAAAGTCAAAGGGCGTTTATTTATCACCTGACAGGGTGTCTGATTATCAATGGCCTTTTATTGATATGTTATAATGATGACATGTGTCATTTGATATATTAAAATTATGACACGTGTTTTAAGAAAACTTATTTTATTATATGTTGTAGATTTAGTTTTGTGTACTTGCTGATATGGGAGCAGCCCGTTTGGTATAGTCTTTTTTTCTCTTAAATTGTAGATTATGCATTCAATTCAGGCGTAGTGTTTATTGGTGAAATTTAGGAATATAGTAGACTAGCTATAGTAACCCGTGTGTTACACGGGTTGAATAAATAAAAAATTAATATAACAAAATTTATTAATTATAAAATAATATTTTAAGATATAATCATTGAAATTATGTATTAGAAATGACTGTAAGTTATAAAATAGTGATATCAACTTTTTAAAACTTTATTTTTTTCAAAAAAAAAACGTTTTGTTCTAAAACAAACCGTATAAAAATGTCATTTTTAAAAATTTTCTTATTATAACTCTTAAAATTTAATTATTTTTTGTTTTAAAAAAATAACTTTTTAAAAAATACCAATTTTAAATATTTCGTATTTTTAAAAAAAGTCTTATGCTTTAAACAAATTTATTATTTTATAAAAAATTGTTTATTTAGAAATAACATTAATAAATATATCTATTTATTAATTTATTAAATCTAAAAAAGTGTTAAATAGTATTATTAGTAATTAAGATAATTATTTAATAGGAGAGAGGCGGGAAAATTTTGGTGAGAATGATTGTAGTGTTGACACGTGTCATTCCAGATACCCTTTTATTAGAGTAGGAAGATTTGTAGGTAAAAAAATCTACTTTCATGTACTTATGGAAACTGGTGCATGGACTTGCGTGCTGAGACTTGTGTTGAAATTTATAAGATTATGTTGTGAAAACTTGTATATTAGGATTTTTTTAACCGAAAATATACGCACCCCCAATCCCCTCAGGAGGAAACACATTGCTGAGAAAACTAACTGACTTAACTCTGGACAATTTTTACTCAGAGTGAGACTTAAACCCATGACCTTCCATTTATTTATATGTCATGGACACCTCACCTTAACCAGTTGGCTAAGGATCATTGGTTGAACATTAGGATTTAACTTATGGTTTTCAAAAGTTGGTATACATTAAACTTGATTTTTTTGGTTATATACAATATTTTCTGAACCGGATCGGACATCGAACTGGACGACTTACTGGTTTGGTGGTCGGACCGGTCGGGCCGGATTTAAAAATCGGGTGACGTCATAATTATATATATAGTACATTATATATATAATATATAATCAAATATAAGTAATTTATATGATTTATATATGTATTTTATAGTTATATATAAAACTTAACTATATTTGTACATCTAACACACTAATTTATGGTTCAACACCCCGTTTTTACCCAAAAAAAATCCGGTCCGAACCGGTCCGGTTCCCGGTCCGACCACACCGGTTCGGGACGAACCGGCCGGTTCGACCAGACAAAACGAATCATAATCGACCGTACCGGATACCCGACTGATCCCCGGTCGAACCGGTCGGACCGGCCGGTCCGATCCGGTCGTGATAACATTGGTTATATACTTTAAGAAAGATGATTTGATAAAAAAATTTTAAGAGAAATGGTCAAAAAAAGGATATCAGTGTTTCAAATTTACTAATATATTTTTTGAAATGTTTAGGTCATGTAAAGATTTTTTTAAATAGTGTTTCAAATTTACTAATATATTTTTTGAAATGTTTAGGTCATGTAAAGATTTTTTAAATGTTTGGAATACTTTTTTTAATGTTTTATATTCAAAGCAGGATATTGTTATAAATTTTATAAATAATAATTTGTAGAATTCAAATAATAATCTATACAAATAATACTTATACAGTAATTTATAAATTATTGTTGTCAATATTAATGAAATTGATTAAAGTTTACGATATTCAAAAAATTAATTAAACTTATTAGTGAAGGCTTAATATGCTTAAACTATATGTACACACCATGCTTAAAGGATAAATTTGGTGTTATAGAAAAATTTACAAAGGGAATAAATGTTAATGTGTCTTAAAATGTATCTACAATGACAAATTTGTCCTTCTAAGATGCTTATATCTTTATATTTGTTAATATATATTACATTTTACGAAGACAAGATAGTAATTTTACTCAATTTGTAAGACGCCTAATACAATATTTTAAACATAAGATAAAAGTGCCATATGCAATAGTTCAATTTTACCCTAAGAAGTAGAATAGATATCTCTTCTTAAAGTTTACAACACTTCCCGCAAGGTTCAATAAACTCTTGTAGTTAATACACATTATTAATACATTATTTAATAATATGATATTATTTAATTCAGTACATTAAATATTATATTATTTGTAAGAAAGAGGTTCAATACAAAGTATATTTTAATTACAAAGTGTGAGAAGACATAATTAGTCAAAACAAGTCATAAAAATTATATCTTACAATACAAATCGAATTTCAAAAAAGTAATTCCGATCTTTTGTTTCTCTAGCCGTCCCTTACTAAGAAAAAATAAACGAAAAAAAATTAACGTTTTTTCATTGTGTCATTTATAAAAGACATAATGACGTCATTATGTAATCATGAAAGACACAATGACATCATTGTATCATTATAAAATACACAATGATGTTATTGTTTAATAAAAAGACACGATTGAAATTTATTTATTTATTTTTATTTTTTTCTGAAAGATGACGACGAGAGGAACAAAGACTACAAAGTACTTTTTGAAATTTGATTTAGATTTAGAGATATAATTTTTTATAATTTTTTTAGTCTCATTGTGTGTTCTCACACTTTGTAGCAAAAATACACTTTGTAGAATAACCTCACACTATTTGTAATACTTGAAAATAACATTTAAATTTATTAAATACGATTTCAATAATTAAGTATACAACTCATATTTTTAATAACTAATAGGTATATTTTTTAGGGGTATTTTAGGTAGTCGATAACTTAAGTACTTATAACTTAATTTATTAGTAAATGACATATTATTTAATATGTCTGCAAAATATAATAATAAATAAATACAATAATATTAATAGTAATGATTATTTTTATTAAAAGGTTAACATCAACAACAACATTGTGTTAAAATTTAATACTGTGTTTTTGTTATTTATTATACCTTTAACAATCTAATAATAACATATCATTAATCATGATAGAATGTTCAACATTTTATGATAGTTTTTATTTAAATTCTTTTAATGTATTTGTTTTACTTGATATCCACGACTTATTAAATATCATATGTTTAATAATTGTGTCATGACGAAATAATAACGAATCAGTGAAGCATGTGTAGACATCTATGAGAATACGAGCGCTTATATCATTGAACTCACTAAAATAATGATAATCTTAAAAATTATCATTGTGATGTTCACATATACATTTAAAATAAAACTGCGGCAAACCGTAGATGTCCACTATATTACTATATATAACAAAACCTTAGGATAAAAATGTAATTTTATAAAAAAATTAAGACACCAAATACAAAAATTTAAGCATTAGGTAAAAGTGTTCAATGCATGAATTCTTATTTTACCCTTATTAATAAACTTCTTGTAATTAATATATTGATTAATACATTATTTAATATTATAAGATAATTTAATTCACTACATTAAATATTATATAATTTTTAATATTTTAAATTAACATATAAATTTATAAATAAATATTACCTTCCTTAATTGAATACTTAACTAAATATAATTTTTTTTGAAAGGTAAATCTCATTAAGAACCGTCCGAAATGTCCTCGAACTAAGGACATCCGGAAAAAACAAACGAGATTACAATGCGTCTAACGGATATTTACACCAATTTTTCAAATCAAGACTAGAGACATTATTTCTATTTTTAAACCAAAAATACGACGTCATCTTTATGCTTTCAAACACTTCCGTGGCACGCCTCCTTTATCTTGAAAGATCCACACGTTACGCTTATTCCAAATGGTCCACACTGAAGTAAAAATAATCCCACGCAAAATGTATTTAGCATTCTTGGACATAGGCTGGTTCCCGTGAATCTTCAACAAGTCGCTAACATCAAACACAATCATTGGGCTCAATCGACACCAACTTTCCACACGTCTCCAAATTTCGGCTGCAAAAAAACACCCTGTAAAGAGATGGGTCGATGTTTCGGTGTCCGAATCACATAACCCACAAATAGTATTTTGGAGATCAACACCTCTCTTGCATAACTCTATCTTAGTTGGTAATCGATTTAAAATCACTCTCCACACCAAGATCTTGCATTTTAATGGACTCCAACCCTTCCATTTCATTTGAGAATTTCGGACGGTAGACGGACAGTGGGAAAGCAAAGTTCTAACACTACTAACAGAAAAGACGCCAGAGCCGCTTGGTTTCCACCTCCACTTATCCATTCCACCGTGCCATTCAAAATCGAACAGCTCCTCCAAAAGAGTGAATAGGTCTGCAACTTCTGCATCCGATGAAGGGGCTGTTTTCCACTCCCACAACAACGTTTTAACCCCGTTTACCCTACGCAAACGATCCGAAATAACAGCCCACTTATGCTTCTCCAGTCTGAATAATGCCGGGTATGCAATCCGAAGAGGTTCATCTCGGAGCCAAGAATCCATCCAAAAGCTAATAGTAGAACCATCACCCACTATAGCTTCGAAATGGCTTCCAAGAGTGTTTCCGGACCAAACCTTTTTATCGCCTAGTTTAACAATTTGTCTCCAACACCCGCTAGCTGAAGTCGTGCACGGGAGTAACGACCAATTTCTACTAATCCCATGACATCCAATAATGACTTTTTTCCATAAACAATTACCTCCGGTCTTGAAACGCCACGCCCATTTGAGGAGGAGTGCATCGTTAATATCTTCCAGTTTTGATAGGCCTAAGCCTCCCTCTTTGGAGTCGTAATGATATCCCAAGCGATCCAATTGATCTTTTTTAACATTACAACCGGTCCATAAAAATCGTCTCATAATTTTCTCCATACTCCCTATGACCGCCTTTGGGACTTTATAGAGAGAAAGATAATAAATAGGAATATTTTCCAAAACCGATTTGATTAGAACTCCCCGACCACCCATAGACAAGTTCTTCGCTTTCCAACTAGCTAGGCGTGTATTGAGAGTGCTCAAAACTATATCCCAATTACCAATTCGAGTCATCTTCGCGCCCACTTTAATACCCAAGTAGACACATGGGAAATCCCCTCTTCTACAACCCAAAACTTCCAACATGCCATCGATATCCGCATCATTCACGCCAATCCCAAAAAGGTTAGACTTATGAATATTGATTCGAAGCCCCGTGCACAAATAAAAAATACGAAGGATACGAGCCGTGTTTTGAATATTTTCTCTAGACCACTCTCCCAAAATGAGAGCATCATCCGCAAAAAAGAGATGATTAATATCCATATTATCAATCGGGAAACTAATACCTTTGATCAAACCCACCTCTTTCACCTTGTTCAATAACCAAGTTAGACACTCCATAACAATGAGAAATAAGAAGGGTGAGATAGGATCGCCTTGGCGTAAGCCTTTATCACTCTTAAATTGGTACGTGGGATATCCGTTCACAAGCACAGACGCACAAGTCGAGTCAAGAATACCTTTTATCCACATACACCACACCTCGGGAAAACCCATTGAGAAAGAGTAGATAAAAGAAATCGCCAATTGACATTGTCGTAAGCTTTTTCAAAATCGATCTTCAAAAGAAACGCCTTCTTCTTTTTTCTTTTAAGCCATTCCAAAACTTCGTTCACCACAAGAGGACCATCTAGAATAAAACGCTCTGACAAGAAAGCCGATTGATTCTTCGATATTAAGTTACCTATCACCTTTTTAAGGCGGTTCGCAAGGATTTTTGAAACAACCTTGCTAATCACCCCAACTAAAGTGATGGGTCTATAATCTTTGAGTCCCACCGGCGTTTTGATCTTAGGGATCAATGTTATAAACGCGGATCCACAACCCGGACTAATCGAACCAGTTCTATGAAACTCCGACATGATCCGGCAAAAATCGTCTTCTAAGGCATCCCAAAAACGCTTAAAGAAACGAAAATTAAAGCCATCGGGGCCCGGGGCTTTGTTTGAACCACAGTCGAAAACAGCGTCTTTGATTTCTTGCTTCGTAAACAAAGAAATAATGTTTGTACCATCCTGCTCGTTTAGATGAGACAAACCAACACACTGAAGATCCGGTCGGATATGAACATTTTCTTAAAGTGTTCTCGAAAGAACCGAAGCACTTCCTTCTTTATTAACGTCGGTTTCGATACCCATGCCCCTCTAATATCCAAGCCCGGGATCGCATTTGTGTAAGGCCCACCTTTCTCAGGGAAGCCTCACAGTTGGCCATTCACAGCAAACATAGATTTAAAGCAATCATTTACTCATATGTGTATAAATATATATATTGCAGCGGAAAAATATACCGTAATTCAACCCATTACAACGTAGTTAAATTAAATTATAAACATTGTCTTTAAACATCAAAACTATTTAAATGTCCTTTTTAAGCTTTTCTTTATCGGGGATGCCAGTCTTCTAGTGCCAAGAAGCTTCAGTCCCATGCCTCTATTCCATAAGCTCTAACTCTTACCTGTCAACTGATATGCATACAAAAGTCAGCTTCGCTGAGTGAATTCTAGGTTTACCTTACTAAATAACTTTCGTAAGAGATATTAGCTTTATTAGTTGAAAATAATCATTGTCTATCAAAATATAAATACACACAAGCTATCACTTTATCATTACTTTATCATTTATTGTTATTTATTACTCTTCTTTATCCGTCAATTTTCTGTCACTATCGGCGCCTAGGCTCGCCTAGGACTTTACCGACATGCTAATTAAGGACTTACTGCCGTACCCGATCAGGCCATTATTGTCATGCCAATTTAGGACTTACTGACCTGCCTGTTCGAGCATACTTTATCACTGGTGAGGGTACAACGAATGCAACCCTCCTTTATCAATTGCTTGCAAGGCTTTACTTTATCACTTTATCAAAGTACATGTTATGGGCCTCATAACCTTTCTTTATGTTTCACTGTCATGTTTAAGTTATACATAATATAACACAACACAATACATAATAAGAAGCAAACTCTTAGTCTAAGTATTCACATTTCATCAACCATGAGAGATAAACCAGATAACTGACCCTCCGCGGGACAGCGGGGGTTCGGGGGCGGCAGCCCCTGATAGCGGGGTTCTAGGGGCGGCAGCCCCTAGTGGGGTCCAAGGGCAATGCCCTGGCTGGGGCCGGGCTGCCAGGTCAGCGCGCCCGAAAATTATTTTGAACTATTTAAAGGACACATTTTTCTTTAGGAAAATTTATTTTCTTGATAAAAGGTCTTAAAGACCGTCATCATAAAAGTATGTAATTTAGTATGCATATCACCCCAAAACATTGAAAACGGGTAAAGGAGGGGTCTAGAACTCACCTGAACTCGTCCAAGTAGCTTAAATTCTAAGTCACTTAGACTATAGCCTGAATACTCTAGCTGCACGAAAGTTAACATGCAAAAACGTCATTTTCTTCATAGTTTCGCCCATAGTTTCGCTAAAGCGAAACTACAGTTTCGCCTGCAGTTTCGCTGGGCAGCACTTCTGCTAGTTTCGCTAGACAGATTCGCTACCTTGAGCGCCCAACTTTCGTTGGAATTCCCTATTCTCGCAAGGTCTATAGGTCAGTCTGGGTCTTATCGAGATTACCGGCGAAACTATAGTTTCGCCCCAGCGAAACTAATGTGCAGTTTCGCTGGTTAAATGCTTAAATTCGCTGGATCGGGGCCCAGTTTCGCTGGATGAACAGAAACTCAGATCCAGCCCATTTTTAACCCAAAATCTTAACTTTTTACGTCCAAATCCTTAGTTTACATTCCATGAAGCCAAATCTAAGCTTTTTACACGTTTTCATACGTAAAAATTCGACCTTTATATGTTTCTTTAAACTTTTCAAAACCCCAAAACCCTAGAATCCGGGTTTGATCTACAGAAGGCCTTAGAGGTCGATTCTTACCTTGTTTTGTTGCCCTTTTCTTCAGATTTGATGTTCAAATCTCCCAAAACTTCAATCTTTCCAACTTCCAAGCTCCAAATCTCAAGTTTCTCCACTTTCTCTCTCTACTTTCTCTCTCTACGAATTTGGTGGCTAGGGTTTGAAATGGTGAAGATGGAGCTGTTCATGCATGTTTAAGGGCTGATTAGGGCCCTTAAACCTATTAAGCCTAGCCCATTAAGACTAATTTTATCCATAGCCCACTAATTTACCCCTTTATTTCTTAAATTAACCCTTAAAAGCCCGTTATTATTAAATGGCTTGTTTCGGGAAATTTCGGGGCGTTACAATTTGTAGCTTTGCGACCATTTACTATACTATGGAAAAAACTAGTGTTTTCATCCCCTAGAGACGCCCATTTCGCCCGAGACTTTTGTCTCATATCCCGGTGTCGAAAAAGATCAATCTCTTAGAGAGTTTTTTTACATTCCGTCCACACCCACAATTCTTCCTCTTCCAAATCTTTTATTTCCATAAGGTGTTCTATATCTTCCTTCTCTTTGTTGAGCCGCTTCACCTCTTCATTTTCTTTACTTCTGATATCTTTGACCCAAACCTTTAATTTGCCATGGAGCATTCCTAGTTTTCTAACAAGGTTCAAATCAGGCGGACCATGATTAGACTCTCCCAGCAAAACCGACAATACTAACTCTTCACACCCCGGACGTTGCAACCAAGAGTCAAACCAACGAAAAGGCTTAGGCCCAAAATTTTTTTCAATCAGAGTTAAACATAAAGGGGCGTGATCCGAGTGCTCTCTTTTCAAAGCTCTAACACAAGCGGTAGGCCACTTGTTAAAAATACCACCACAAACAAAAACCCTGTCAATCCTACTCAGTTTACACATACCCCGTCTATTTACCATGTACATATACTTCATACCTTTCAGATTATACTCACGAAGACCAGAATTTTCTAGAAAATCATTAAAATCTCTCGCACAAACAGGATCAAAATTGGAGTTTTTTCTTTCGCCTTGATCTCTAACTGCATTAAAATCTCCAAAAACGATCCACCACCCTTGACCCGAACTAATAATCTGAGCAATTTTTCCCCAAAGATCTCTTTTACCCCCAGCAGTTTGTGGTGCATATACATTTATAACATTCAAACGAGTAACTCCATCAGTTAACAGCCCGAAACGAGCAGAAAATTTGCATTTTTAACCACCCGATCCTTGGTTAAAACTTTCGGATCCCATATACTTAATAAACCCCCTGAGTTGCCGGTAGAATCAACCTTCTCAAATTCGAAACCCAAACCACCCCAAAAATTGGAAACCATACCAGAATTTACATTGCTCGACATCGTCTCTTGAATTCCAACAAACGATATACCCAAATCAGACTTTAGTTTTCTAATCCAACCCGCTTTTTGACCTTGACCCAAACCCCTAACATTTATCGACAAGCAATTCATTTGTTACTGTTGGATCATGATAAGGCTGGTGCAACCAAAATCACTTCATAGTCATCTTTTGGTACTACATTCAAAGGCTTCCGAAGCTGAGAAGAGATCTTCCGAGAGTCTGAAGGACAGCTTCCGAAGACAAAGTCTGAAAGAACTTCCGAAGACAAAGTCTGATGAAAGAGCTTCCGAAGACAAAGTCTGAAAGAACTTCCAAAGACAAAGTCTGATGAAAGAGCTTCCAAAGACAAAGTCTGAAAGAGCTTCCGAATACAAAGTCTGAAAGAGCTTCCGAAGACAAAGTCTGAAAGAGCTTCCGAAGACAAAGTCTGATGAAAGAGCTGAAGACAAAGTCTGCTTCCGAAGACAAAGAAGACTCCAAGCCTCGGAAGAAGCAGTCTTCCGAAGTATAAGTGCCTTCGGAAGAAGTTATTCTTCCGAAGCACTTTATCCTTCGGAAGACATTGCTATGTCCAGCAGATAAAAGTATGGTCCCTGACAGTCCGCTGCAGACCTCTGATACAGCATGGCATCTTCCTAAAGAGCCATGTTGTTGACCATACTTTATTCTACTGTTCACCTTTTTATGATAGTACATGTTACCAACTTTAGTTGGTGACAAAAGGTAAGTCAGGGACATGTCCTGACTACCAACTCTCAGGCACAATGTCTGAAAGACCTCACCTAGAGTCTTGTAGTATAGATGTAAGGTTAGAGGTGTCCAGCTGGTATCAAAGTATATCCGGCTGTAGGTAGTATTATATATATCTTCTCCCTGTAACTCTTCATGTAAGGGATTTGAGTCCAAGTGTCTTGTAATCCTTGAGTTGAGAAGCAATATATAAAAGTACCTTGAAAATTTACCTGCTGTTAAATTTTTCTTACTGCTTGTTACTTGTTATATTGTGATCAACTCTTCATAGACTGCTTGCCGAGTGTTGATTCACAGTGAGTTGAGAGAAAAACCACCCGAAATCCGATCCTGCAGTTACCTTTTTGTAAACCTTCACCGATGATGGACTCCATAATTAAATTATCTTGTTGTTCTAGGTTGATACCTAACTTGATACCCACCGCCTTGGTTGCCACGGCTTCCTGTTGTTATAAAACCTTGACTTGATCATTTACCTCTCCCTCTGACAAGTCGTTTAACAGTTCATGCTGGGTAGGATGAGTTGTGGTACTCTGAACATGTGTGTCGATATCATCAGGTTTGAAGTTTAAATCAATAGGGCTTGCTTGGTCGTCATCAGAATAGTCTTCATCACTAGATGGATCATGGTCCACAAGACCAATTATTTCATTAAGCCCAAATAAATCACTGTTTTTCTTTTGGGTTTCTTTCCAATCCTTTGACTCTCATTACTACTAGTGTATATAGTACTGGGCTGGCCCAATTCCGATTTTTACATTTTTTTCTCTTCACCACCTTAGTGTTTCCATCAATAACAGAATCTTCAAGAATAGGCTGATCAAAATTGAATTGACAGCAGGACAAAATCCGAAATTACCTCCTCTATAATGGGACTTGAATGACAATTATTACCAACATTAATGTGCTCATTATTCCTTTCCAAAAAATCCTCATTACCATTATTGTTGTTTATTTCACCGAAACAGGCTCCGGCACAAATTCCGGTAACGGTGTTTCATCGACGGAGTGCTTCTCATTCGATTCTTCCATATTATGATCCACGTTTCTTTCCTGATTAACCTTCACGGGAACGGCATTCGTTGCTGGAGTAGCATTCGGTAATACGGGATAGAATTCCGGTATCCAATCGCCCATTTCTTCGTTTATCCACACTCTAAACTTCCGGTTTTTCCATTCCAGTATAACTTCTTCAGACAGTTTTTTCCCATCCCCAACTAGGACACCAACATAATCGAAGGATAAGTCTGGGTCTGACTCAAGCTTAGCAGCCTTATAGACAACTTTTCCAAACATTCCTCCGACTAGATTAAACACCTCATTTGTAAAAAGATGAAGAGGAATGCCTTTAATTTTTACCCATGCCAACCTTTCAAAGCTAAGAGGTTGTCCCTTCCACAAACATACCGACGAGAACAGAGCAGTAACACTTTTCGCGGCCTCAAAGACAAGTGCCGCTTTGTCTGGATCATCAAAAGAAATTAGCAAATCAAGCCCTCCCAGATACTGTACATTACCATAACCCGGACATATCTCATTCAAGAATAAATATATCCTCTTCATAGCTTCTACATCGATCATTCTTCCCACGAAAGCACGTTCATGCATGTCGGAGAAACCATTAACTTTGTCGTCAATACTAATAGTTTTTCCAACAAGCATATCTTTAAATGTCATCTCCCTCGAATCGACTTTGGATCCCTGTTGAGCATCCCATCTTATACGTCATATTACCTGCCTTCTTAAGTGCCGGATCATCTCTTTGTTTATTAACTTCCCCATCTTCAAGGACAAAACGAGCGACATTGAACCAAAGCTTGTTAGTCCCCATACGGGTGTTCCTTAGATTTCTGAGCAATTCCGAACAATCTTTAACGTCCAATATGGATATGAATCCAAATCGGTTTCCTCCTTTATCTCTTTTTCGTGCAATGTATAAGTCAAAAATCTGTCCGAATACCCGCACATGACTCCCAAGATCAGCCCCACTACATCCCTCTGGAAGGTTTGTGACGAAAATCTTCGTGATTCGACGTTGGGTGGCCTCCGGAATAAGTTTCCGGCGGTTCATCCCGCCAATGGAGCAACCGTTTTTGGCCTTACTCCGCTTGTATTTGATGGTAGCCTTTGCAATCAGACAAACTTTATGGTCGGCGTTTAATATTCTTTACTTAACTAAATATAATAATAATAATAATAATAAAATAATAATAATAATAATAATAATAATAATAATAATAATAATAATAATAATAATAATAATAATAAACAAAACTAGTAATAATAATAATAATAATAATAATAATAATAATAATAATAATAATAATAGTAATTATTATTATTATTGTTATTATTATTATTATTATTATTATTATTGTTTATAATAATAATAATAATAATAATAATAGTAATAATAGTAGTAGTAGTAATAATAATAATAATAATAATAATAATAATAATAATATTATTATTATTATTATTATTATTATTATTATTATTATTATTATTATTATTATTATATAAGTATTATTCTATTTGAATACTTAACTATATAATTACTAAATACATTTATAATAATGATGATAATAATAATCTATATCTATATCATCTATTATTTATTATCATTTATAAAACATTTTTTTAAGACGAGATTGTAATTTTTCAATAATTTTAATTAAGGTAACATATAAAGGATTGCAAGCTTTAATATTTAATATTATAAGAAATTTTTCTATTATACTCTCATGCTGCTTTATAGAAATGTATCACATGGTTTTCTATCTATATATCTATATTTAATATCTAATATCATAACAAAATTTTTTCATTGTCATATCAAAAAAATTCAACCTATACTATGTCAAATGTGAATTTTCGTAAATATTCGTTAAACTTTAATCATGTTTAACACTTATGTTTACATAAAAGTTGAGTCATTCAACTATTCCCCTCTCTCCCTGCCCAATAGTGGCCCAATACCACTAAATGGAGATTTTTTTAAATAACATTATATCTTAAAAGGTTTTAAAATTGTGATTTTAGTCGTGGTTTTTAATTTGTCTCAATTAACATCGATCCTCCACTACTGGTCCCCACCTCCACAACTGACGATCATGGTCTCTCTCTCCCTCCCTCTCCCTTTCCCCCTCCTCTCTCTCCCCCTCTCTCCCTGTCCAATACACTAATTCACTAAATGGAACTTCACCTAGACCACTCCAACGAACCCTAACAACATACCCATCATCATCATCATCATAGTCGCATTTGTAGTTACGCGTTCTCTCCAAAACAATAGTCAGTAGGCCACCACCAGTGCACCATTATCCTCATCAACCCTAGACCCTAGCCTGATTGACCATCGCACTAGTCATTTTTACAAATCCCGCTAGTCTGCAAGACACTACCGCCTTAACCAGCAGCTGGCAACACACCCCTCACCGCTACCAGCAACACCACACCTATCGAAGCCCTGACCACGAACACCAAAGTTGTTACAACCCTAACTAGTAAAAACTCTAACCCCGACCCAACTCGTTTGCAACTTCCACACGACAGGCCGGTCGTGGCTAAAGATGACGATGGTCGTGATGGTCGTGGATGTGGTCGTGGATGGAGGTTTCGCTTAAGGTTGAGATTATGCTCAGGCTAAGGCTTCAATAGATGGTGGTACAGATGATGATGATGGTGTGGATGGCGACGATGAATATGACGATGGTGGTGTCAAGCGGTAATTGATGCATGGTGGTTCAGTGGGGGTCTTTGATTTAGGACAAATCTATCTATCTTCATCTTCGATTATGGTTTGGGGGTTAGGAATTAAAATCACTGGTGGTGGTGCAATGGTTCAGATTTAAATGAAACTAGTTGTTTTCCCACCGCGCTTCGCGGCGGGGTTGAATCGACGATTAAAGAACTTGAAAGAGGGTTCGGAAATGCCAGTTTGTTGTGGCTGCAAACTAACTGTTTACCACGCCAAAACAACAATGTTAAAGGCTATTTGCTAATCGTCATCGCCCATCACCCATGTTTATACAAAAATTTAATTTCAACGGTTATAAAGCAACCGGAATCGAGTTCCGAACCGCCATTTGGTTAATGACCGTAAACTTAATGTAGCTTTTCCTGTTGTTACGTAATTGGAACTGGAGTGGTTTGCAAACTTGTACTGTATGATTTTCAAGTGATGTTAGTCTCGTTAGAATAACCAACATAAAAAAATTAAAAACAAACTTGGTTTTTAAAACTCTGATTTATATTTATCGTGCATACCTTAATTGGGGCTGTGCATATGCTTGGATCCTCAGGTGACTTGCCTGATTCAGAGTAGCAATCTGATGTACTGTCATATTTATACAGTTGATCAAAACAAATTTAAAGGCAGTTGGCAACATAGGGGGTGGGCAGGTCAAAACACATCATTTTTGTGTGGGTCGAAATGATTCGGGTCGAACTAAAATCCCTCTCTCCAGTAAGTTTCATTATACATAACTTGTGTGCTAAAATGTTCAAAAAATCTAAATATTTTTAACAAAGGGATTTAGTAGGTCATGCATTAATAATACACTTTTGCTGAAATCATGGACTTCTTTTTAGCTAAACTTTTTTACTTTACCAATTTGACTCGTTTACAAATAAAACATAGCCAAATTTACCTATGTATAAGTTAAAGGGTTGAAATTGCCACAACAAAAATAACACAATAATGCAGGTATCTATCTATATAATATATGAATATTACTTGAACTCTGCAGGTGAGAAAACTCCAACCCAATCATTTTCAGATGGTGCTGAGTACTTCAGCTCCACTTTGACCCATACAGTATCCTCACCCTATCATCATACGATATATACAGCACAATTAACCACAAAATCCAAAACCTCACATAAGTTAGTCCAAAATTTGAAAGCAGTGAAGCAAAATATAGAACAACAATATGGCTCTAGCTAAAAATCACAGGATATATTTGAATGTCTGCTGATTGAAGTGTAAATTGATTGACAAATTACAAATTCTAGGTGAGCGTATAGTTTTCGCCACTGCTAGTTTTTTTTAACGACAAATCTATTCTATTTCTAAATTACATCAATATTCAACATGTCTATGTTTGAACCTATGACCTCCAATCTTTTATGCCTTCCGTAATTATTTTCTGCTACTAATAAATTCTATTATGATACATGTTTTTTTCTCTTGTATATCTTTTGTAATTTATATACTGCTTTCAAAAAAAGAAGCTTTCCAGCATCTATAAAGATAAGGTTATCCTCGTCACACCCTCTCTACACCTTACGATACAAGTGAGATTTTTGCTGTGTGTGTTTGTATGTTTAATCCAATAATAATAACATCGTCTAGTCTAACACCCAACAATCTAACACTATTGCACAACCAAGTACATGAATCAAATAACTTTTACCTTCAAACCAAGAACAACAGGTTCGGATTGAATGGTTGCAGACTCACGAAGATCAATAAAAGCTTTGTGAATGGCAATCTTGGAGAGAGGTTGATCACCAGTAGCTCTCCGGCCAAGATCACTGCGTATAAGACTCGAATAAGATGAACCATGACAAACCCTCCAAAGAAACACCTTAATCAACAGCAATAAGAACAATTTGAAGAGAGTATTCATTGCTGACATTTTATCAAACAGTTGGTGTGCACATGCTTTTTTAATTAGAATAGAAATAGAAATAGAAATACATGTAACCCCTTTCAGCAAAAACATTCATGAATCTATAACAATAATAACATGAAACCAACAAAAGATAAAGAAAAACCCCCAACTGAGCCAGTGGCCGACGGCTTTCGTTCCGACTGCTGCGGTGTCATCACCGATACGATCTTCGTCGAGACTTTCTTTTGCGATACTCTGATCGAATTCGAAGGGTGTGAGAAGATTGGGGACACACCCACATCTTTGTGAGGGATTTGAAACATGATAAAGGGGTCAAATTCGCAAGAAATTGAGAGCCGACAACAGGGATGAAATCAAGAAAGATGAAAACAGCATGAAGATTGAAAATTGGTGGTGTATTGTTACCTGGGTGAGGAAAGGGGAAGATAATAAGGAGATTGCAGATGAAGCCGCCATTGATGAGCGATTGATGGTGTAGGAGCCGATGGGACGGGGGGAGGAAGAAGAAGGGGAAGGCACTATATCATGATAATCGTTTTGGGGTTGGGGGCTTGTGTTTGTTGCGAGCCTGATGTTGGTGTGGAAATAGCGAAAGGGTGTTCTGGCTGTGTCAAAATACTGTAAAACTGTTCATGGCAAACTACTATTCATCAATCTGGTAATTTCATATTATATAATATATAAACGTATGCAGAAATAAATATGTTGTAATGCATTTGTAAATTTAAAACAAATATTATGTTGTTATAGAAAAAGTAAAAGTATGTTATTTTATTGAGTCCCTATGAATAAAATTTATTTTGAAACGTACTTAAAAATAACAAGTCATGAGAGTATATTCAAAATGTTTGTAAAATATATTTAATACTTCTAACAGAAAAACTATATATATATTTAAAAGTAATTTAGATAGTAAAATAATAGTCATGAAAAGTTATGCCTTTAAACGTGGACGTCTTGTACTCATCTCAGTTCTGAAAAACATTCATATTTAAACATCTATAAAATTAGTAAACACATCACACAATAACCTTAACAGAAAAACTAACGGTATTAGTTTTCTTGATGCAAATTGAAATAAAAATAAAACGATAGACACTCAAATGAAGATAACATAAAACGTCATGGGACAGATGACAATTTTGAAACTATAGGGATGCAAATGATTAAAATAGGAAAACATCAGGGATGCAAATGATAATTTACTCTATTTTTATTTTACAAATAGGTAATAATATGTAAAAAAAAAAATATATACAACTAATGCTTTTAATATATTTTATTTATTTCACTCGTTTAATACATTAGCTCTAATCTTTATATATAATAAAGGAAAAGGGTTTTGCCACTTGTCATCATATAAACACCCTTGACACATGTTAAATTCTTAAACAAATATTGTCACTTGCCATCATATAAACATTATTTAAACTTCAAAAATTTCTCTTAATTTGTTTCCCTAAATTAAGAAGTTCTAAAGTTTGAATTAATTATTTTTATTTTATATTCAAATAAATGTTAAAATGGAAACCATTATTTGTATTCCTCATAATTTATTTTGAGAAAATAAAAAGCCATTTTATAATATATGTACAATGATTTAAACCAAAATTATGGTAAACAGAATCTAAATTTCAAACATAATGTTAAGAGATTAGTTTTCATAATTTAATTTTATATACAATCACAATACAAATTAAGTTGGCATGTTCTTTACAATTGCAGCTAAGTTTGTTATAACATTTATCAATTTTATGTTTTAATAAATTATTGGCTTTTAAGAATAATATATAAGAATGATATATAGGATGGGAAATTTAAGGAATGCAAAATTTCATTAAAACAAATTTTCGCTATATGAATGACACGTGACAATAAATTTTTGACCGGTGACGCCGCATGGCCTGTCGTCTTCGGACATCTGATGGTTTTTTCTTGCGGTCGGTTGAGGTTCTGCTTCCGACGGAGGAGGGCGATGGCCGCTTGCTTGCCGTTTCCGGCGACGCCACATGACCTGTCGTATTCGGACATCTACGCCACCACAAGTTTGGCCGGTTGCGGTTCTGTTTCCGGCGGAGGGCGATGGCCGCTTGGCTTGCCGTTTACGGCGATGCCGCTTGGCCTGTCGTCTTCAGACATCTGCGCCGCCACAAGTTCGGCCGGTTGCGGTTCTGCTTCCGGCGCAGGAGGCGATGGTTGCTTGGCTTGCCGTTTCCGGCGACGCCGCTTGGCCTGTCGTCTTCGGACATCTGCGCCACCATAAGTTCTTTGTTTCTCTCTTTTTTTGGTGTGTACAAGATGTCAGTGAGATCAGTATACTTTTTTCGCTTTCCATTTCTGCCACAAATGTTTGTGGGTGTTTACTTAGGCCCACCATTCTTTTCTTTTAAGGGGATGATCTGTTCATTTGATTCGGCGACGCCGCATGGCCTGTCGTCTTCGGACATCTGCGCCGCCACAAGTTTGGCCGGTTGCGGGTCTGTTTCCGGCGGAGGGCGATGGCCGCATGGCTTGCCGTTTACGGCGACGCCGCTTGGCCTGTCGTCTTCGGACATCTGCGCCGCCACAAGTTTGGCCGGTTGCGGTTCTGCTTCGGCAGAGGAGGGCGATGGTTGCTTGGCTTGCCGCTTCCGGTGACGCCGCTTGCCTGTCGTCTTCGGACATCTGCCCCGCCATAAGTTCTTTGTTTCTCTTTTTTTTATTTTCGTGTTACAAGATGTCGGTGGGATCAGTATATTTTTTCGCTTTCCATTTCTGCCACAAATGTTTGTGGTGGTTTACTTAGACCCACCATTTCTTTTCTTTTAAGGGATGATCTGTTCATTGATTTACAGTAAAGAGAGAGGGTTAGAGAGAGAAACATTACAAAAACGATTTGGATTGATTGTATTTTATACTACATCGCATCACATACGCCGTCGCCGCAACTTTATAGGTTGTTTTGGATGTGGGTTTGAGGTTTGGGGGTGCGGTTTTTTTACGGGTTGTTGTCGGTTTTCTATTTTGGACTATGCGTATTCTTGCGATTTTGATGTTCGTCTGTTTTGTGTATGGTGTTGGGCTTTAATTTAGTTTTTAGTTCTGTATGTTCTGGTGTGTTATGGATTTAAGGTTTTGATGTGTTTTACTTTGTGTATTTTGCTGACTTTTGGTTTTGAACATTCATTTTGATTTTGGTTTCGGGTTACTTAAAACTCGCATAGACGCGGCAACTATTTTAGTTTATCATATAATAATAGTAGTAGTTCAAATTATATCTATCTTAAAAAACTTTATTATATAATATTACGTGTTTATTTTAATGTGTAAATTTTGTTTTGAACGAGTTGGGTCAAATATTATAATTTTATTTCGTTGGTATAAATTCAAGTTACTCTATGTTTTGATGTAAATTTTGCTATGAAATATATTAGAGCGAATGTAATCTATGCTTTATCATGTCACTTCTTTCCCGCACTTGCTTATTTTGATGTACATTTGAGTTGTTATACGTTCGATAAAATTATTTTATCACTTTTACGAATTACGATGAAGTAGCCGTTAAGGTTATCGACGGAAGTGAGAGTCGTAACGACGGGTTTGTTTTACCTTTCTACATGCTTTAGGATTTTACATTGGAATGGTAACTGTTACATTTTGTTTGACATTTGCGTTTTGATATTTGGGATCATGACGAAAGACCCCAACCGTTTCATTCTCCACGATCCACTTTTAACGAGTTGATTAAAATGTTTTGAATGAGAGAAAGAGATGACAGCATAACATTATTTCTAACTGTATGATTATATTTTTCTGCTTATTTCTCTAACTAAATCTTTACATTAGTTCCTAAAAATATTATTATTTTTAGATTATAAATAGTTTTTAATGAAACAAGAAATATTTTTTTATTAATGTTAATTCTAAGAAAACAAATTTTATAAAATATTTTTTTCTAAACATCAAACTTTTCATAAATGTACGAAATAATTTTAACTGTTGTTTTTAGAAAGTAAAATTCTTATAAACCTAAAATAATTGAAATTGAGAGCTATAATAAATAAATTTTAAAAAAATAGAACGGTTTGTTTTGAAATAAAATATTTTCTTTGGGGAAAACAAATAAGTTTAAAAATAAAAGTTTAACAAATTGATATCATTGTTTTATTATTTATAATACTTACTCATACATAATTTCAAAATATATATTATCTTAAAATATTGTTTTATAAATAATAAAATTTATTTTATTTAATGTTTAATTTTATTTAATGTTTAATTTTATTTAATGTTTAATTTATTAACTCGTGTAATACATGGGTACTAAAGCTAGTAGCAATAAATTTTTATCTTGGGTCTAAGACGTCTCCTCCTCGGTCCACTTTAAAAGGGTGTCAAACGAGTCGGGTTGGCAACACCCTTCTTTTTTCATTTTAGTTTATGATAGGACATAGTTAGTTTCAGGAAGGTGTTAGCTTTCGGGCATGGGTTGGGAACTGAATTGTTAACGAGTGGTGGTGGTATGGTCGTTGTTTGGTTCCACCTAATGATGGTCAATTGGGTGGTGCAAAAAAACTCGAATTTATGTTCGAGCAATAGCTCACAGCGAATGTGTTGTTCGTGATTTTGGAATGGTTGGATAAGTTGGATATTATCTGGTATATATAGAGAAAAAATAAATTAAATAATAAGTTATTTAATTTTTTATAATTTTGTTAATGTTGACGGTAACAATCAAAATTTGAATTTTAGGTCTCGACGTGAATTGGCGGTGGTGTGTGGGGATTCACTTCGCCAAGCAAATAGTATGAGTGTTCTGCATTAAGGATAGTTTAACCATCGTCCAAAATCAATGTTAAGTGAGGTTATATGCTTCTCATGTGAGAGGCATTATTGTCATTTTACCAATTATTTTTTGAGTACTTTATACATTTTATCTCTATTGGGTGCTATTTCAACTTATGGGTTTTCTCTAGTATCATATTTTGTATCCCTTCAAAACTAGGATATGTTATTGAAATTGAATCACAAGACTCTTAGTTTACAAATGACAATCTAATAATGACATGTTAAAGAGAATGAATGATATTAAGAATCAATCCATTGAGTTGTGATTGAAAAAATGCACATTCACCATCGTACTTATCTACCTATGTCGAGCAATCAAAACTTTTCTAAAAAGCCAACCACGAAACCAACCGGTGATGGGTTGGTTTTGTTAACAATAGTAATGTAATAATTAATCTATGTTTGTGTCGATTAAACATATACTATCAGCAATGTCTTGATTATCGGCATTTACGACTATACCAAGAGTTAACAACACATAGATTAAAAGAAAACAATTTCAAAAATTAGAGCAACAATTATATCATAAAACTTAATTTTAAACTTATCAGCTAATTTAATTCATAGAGAAAAAAAAACAACATCAAGCAAATCAAGTCATATATAGAAAAAGGTCAAACCTGTCAGCTCTAATAGATATCAAAGTAGCCTTCAGAGATGAAAGTATAAACGATCAATAAACTTCAATCAATGGCACTTCATTTTCTAAAAAGCTTAACGTGTTCATGTGCTACCCTTATGCTTTGGGGTTTAGCTGTACCATTAGAAAATTTCAGTTCAAATGTATGATAACCAACTCCAATTCAAAATATAATAATAATAATAATAATAGATTCCACACAAATGAATAATAATTAACCAACTTCAATTCAAGTTTACTAATATGAACAACACAGAGACCAACATGATAATAGCATCAATTTGAAAATTTTAGACCCAATTGCAAATTGCAATGCATTACCTTATGCAAACAATTAGTTGACAAAAAGGCACCAAACACCAACAAACACGTATAACCCTAATAGCAAATTACGTTAACTAAAAACCATGATCTAAACTAACTCACTTGCAAGTATTTTAACTTTTTAGTTGTCTACTCTTCGGTCAAGATTGGTAACATGATATTTCAATTGTGCAACCAAAATGAATACAACCTATGGTCAGATTTTAGTTTTCCAAATATTTATAAACTAAATTCATGTAGCATACTAACAATATCCAGGAATTACCAGATATTAGTTGCTATAAACAATGAAATCATGAAATACCTTCATCTTCTCAAGTAAAAATCAAAGTAGAAGAATCAACGGAGCAAAATTCGTTTAGGGCTAGAGGCTTAACTTAGGCAAAACCGTCACAACCTTCACCTCACTGAATGAGACTGTGGTGAAGCGAAAACCTAAGATGATGAACTCAAGCAACAGAGAAGAAGAATCCGGACTGTAGCGAGGGAGAAGAAAGAATACCAAGTGAATCAAGAGGTGGCGTTGAAAGCCACGTGTAAGGGGAAAGAAGTGTGCATCGATAGGTTGTACGCAAAGCTTAAATGCTTTGTTGTTTGTCTTTTAAAGTATATAGAATATATAAACGTACGCAGAAATAAATATGTTGTAATGCATTTGTAGAATTAAAACAAATATTATGTTGATATAGAAAAGTAAAAGTATGTTATTTTATTGAGTCCCTATGAATAAAATATTTTGAAACGTACTTAAAAATAACAAGTCATGAGAGTATATCAAAATGTTTGTAAAATATATTTAATACTTCTAACAGAAAAACTATATATATTTAAAAGTAACTAGAGATTGGAAGCCTATACAATGCTCCTTCAAGTTCTCTCTCATGCCAACTATCGGATTAAAAATGACGGCTGAGATACACAAAATCACTATTCATTTCTCATGTAATTTAATTATAACTAGTTGAAGTCTGCCTCGCGCGCTGCGTGAGTATTTTAAAACCGATAATCACCGGTATAACCCTAGTTTCAACCCTTGTCTCAGATCCGACTTCTCATTATGGCTGCAAACCAAACGTGGTTGCCACGCCAAAACAACGGATTTTTTTTGAAATCATCACAACCAACGAATTGAAGCCAACACGATGCAGCACAACGACAAACATAGCTTTGGTTCAGACCTGGTCATGCTTCTAGCTGCAGACCATCTACCAATGGTTGCCACGCCAGAACAACAACTGTTTTGGTTAGATCATCATAGCCAACAAACAGCCTAAAATAAAGCAACAATGTGTGATCCAGTGAATCAAAGCCACCAACATCAGGCAGATTCATGAACACATGGAAAAACCCAATCAACATCAAACATTAAAGGTCTGTAAAAATCAAAAAACGAAAACCCTAGATATGGAAAACCCAAATCATCACAGAACCTCGAACTGATGAAATCAACTGTCATACAAGCAATTACCAAACCATTAACACAAATAACAGAAAAGTGAAGAAGAAGAACAACATACTTTCGTAGAGCAGGAGCCATCTTGTTGGTGAGAGTACCAGCAACAATCATACAATCACTCTGCCTAGGGCTGGGCCTAAAAATAATCCCAAATCGATCCAGATCATATTTAGCAGCTCCGTATGCATCATCTCAACAGCACAACACACGAGCCCGAAGGTCATCGGCCAGATGGACCCATGGCGGGCCCAGTTCATCAGTCGTCAACCTTGGAGATCACGAACTCCACCGCCTTCGACAGGGGAGGCGGTTGAGGTGCCCGGGCGGGAGTATGGCGCCGGAGAGGAGAAGGATTCGCCTAGTGACGGGAGGGTTGTGTGGATCGACGCGGCGGCGATAGCGGTGGTTCGTTGGGTGGAGGTAGGAGAGCGAGGCGGTGGGATTGCTTTGGAGGAGAGCCATTGGAGATTGAAGGTCGAAGGTTGAAGACAAAATGTACTATTCATTCAAATTGGTTTTTAATATTATAGTTGGTTTCCCGCTCGCGCTTCGCTGCGAGATAGAGGGCAATGCATCCTAAAATGTATAAATCCGGCTAAAAATATAACAATAAAAAAAAGACGCTCTCAGACGGAATGAAGTTTTTGATGGCTCAGAATTCTCAAATATCATGGCTGCAAGGCGGGTTGCAGGTTAAAAACCTACCATCCACCATCCTTGCCATGCCATGTTCATCGCTTGATGGTAAAATGTAGAAGTCAGCATAGCCGACCGACTTGACAAAAAATTTCAGCTCAAACAAACACCACCACCACGCCTAAGTAAACGTAAGCAAGTATGAAGCAGATTGAAGAAATCAGACAAAAATAGTAACATCGAGATGGCTCAGATGTGAGTACAAACATCATCATCGCCCAAGGCAATCGTCAACATATCTCGTCTCAGATCGAGACTCTCCGACCGGTGCAGGCATCCATAGAGAAGAGATTCGCGACCCAAATCCCATATTAAAGGCCTCAGATAGCAAACCCGGATGCACCAGGTCACCCCCAAACTCGAATGCATTATGCAGTTGTACCAAACTCAAAGAGGTTGCAAACTATTGTTTGTTATAACGTAAAATTAACATATAGAATAATAATATCCACATTAGTTAAACCAGGACAAAACCCCTTGAAATATCAAAAAACTAAAACGGAGGATGCCATATCAACCAGCTGTGGCAGTTCAACAGCGACCATAGGCAAGGCCGGCGTCGCCGGAGCGAACATCCAGCGGCTATGGCTGCCTTTTGCTTCATCAATAGCCGGAGGCCACAACCATGTCGGAACCCTAAAGGGTTCAAACAACAAAATCAAAGTGAAAGAGACTAAAATCATAGAAGGAAAGGACGTGCCACCACCGCCGCTAAACCCAAGGGCTTCGGTAGCGGCGGCAACAAAGCGGGGCCCTATTCCTTTTCCCTTTGGAAGCCGAGCCCAAATAGAACAGAACATACCCAACATGCATCACCCAGTTGTACCAAGCCAAACAAATAAGAGTTTAAAGAGCAAAACAGAGCATCAGAGATGAAAATCAGGGAGGAGAAAAAGGCATCACCACCGTTGCAAGGACCGACATCGTTAGACAGCCTCTAGCCGACCCAAAGGTCGCCGGAAGCGGCGGCAACACACCAGCTCTCCCATCATTCTCTCTGTGCAGGCAATCGCCGTCGCCACCCGCCACCGTCAAACTCAAAAACCAACTGGAGAAAAAACCACCCAGAGGGCCACCGCCTGGTCCAACCGAACCACAGAAGGGCGGCGGACCGGCAATAGCCCCTACCGTCGTGTCAGCCACCTGTCACCTCCCCAAGACCTTCCACCTCCACATACCCTCTCTAACACCACCACCATAACCATCGGCACAGTCACAGCGCCTTAAATGCCAGTGGCGCCACACAGCCATCGCGAGAGTCGGTCGCCCACCGCTACATATAATGATCGGAGTGTAGGGGCTACCGAACGATGACCACCACCGCCTACACGACGACCACCAACACGACGATCACCTGAAGCCGAGGCCCGCCTTGGCGGCGACGAACGACGACCACCACCGCCAACACTGATGATCTTTAAAGGCCACGCACGAATTTCGAGAACGAATGAAATACCCAAATGCCCTCAATTACTATTCATTTCACTTCCAGGGAAATTTAGATAGTAAAATAATAGCCATGAAAAGTTATGCCTTTAAACGTGGACGTCTTGTACTCATCTCAGTTCTGAAAAACATTCATATTTAAACATCTATAAAATTAATAAACACATCACACGAATATACTCTATGTTTTATATAATATTTTTAAACGTTATAAGAAAAATAAAATATGTTCAAAAGTATTATAGTATTAAAAATTATAATAATTTTAAAAACTTTGTACATTGTTCGTTTAGAGCTTTTACATGTGTAATTGATTACTTTTCATAACGACTTGCAAACTCATTATATTTATATTTACTAGGTTAGTACCCGTATAATATACGGGTTGAATAATAAAATATTAAATAATTATTAATAAAAATATTAATCATAAAACGATTTATTGATATAAGATTCGATTGAGATTACGTACGAGTGATAAAAAGGACGATATCATTTTTTAAACTTTTGTTTAATTTTTTTTGTTTTTTTCAAAAAAGTTAGTTTTTAAACAAATTATTTCAAAACAAACTGTTTTTACAAAAATGTCATTTTAATGATTTCTTTATTATAACTTTTAAATTTAATTATTTTTGTTTCATAAGAATTTTATTTTTAAAGCTACAGGTTTTAAAATATATTATGTCTTTTAGAGGTTGATATTTTTATTTGAAAAAGTTTCTTATTTTGTAAAAATTTATTTTTTTTATAAATTGTATTTGTAGAAAGATCTATTTTTAATTTAATATAAAAGTATTTTTAATATGAAAAGAATTAATTAATATCATTTGTATTTAATGTGATATTTATTGGGAGAGAGAAGCGGGAAAATAAAATTTAGGAGGCATATAATTGTGCAAAGTGGCAACTTAAAACCTTCTTTTATTATAATACATAGATAGATATCTAGGAATTCTTTGCTTTCTTTGTGATACTTTGGGTTGCTAAAGACAAGTATTGGTTAATTTTAAGCATTAGCGTTTTTTGTTACACCCCCATATGGAGGCTGGACATAACGATTGAATACCAAACAAACAAACAACAATAACAACAACATACCCAGTATATCTCACTTGAAGTAGGGTCTGGGAGGTGTTGGATGATGACAAATCTTACCTTTATCTTTTAGGATAGAGAGACTGCTTCCAATGAGACCCACCGGTTCAAGACAAAAAAAAACCCACAAGATTACTGGCATATTTCATATATTTCAAATACTAGTTTAGCAAAACACAACGACATATTGACCCACATATAAATCTCAGGCAACAAAAAAAAATGTAGACAGATTATTAAAATAAAATGAAAACGCACCCTCAATAACATCACTCCTAATTACTCTGCTCTATTATTGTCCTTAAAGCTCCTATTCTTAATCCTGTATTAGCCCTTCATATATAAAAGAAACAGAGAGTCTACCTATGTCACAAGCATGCGTTATCTCAACCTATTCCCACTAACAGTCCTTAACCTTAATTCTACGCCTCCAGTCACTTCTATCCTCGATCATATGTTCGGAGAGGTGCAACTCTAACATGTCCCACCTAATCAACTCCTCCCATGTCAACTTTGGTCTTCCTCTACCCTCCTACCATCTAAGACAATGTTATCTACCGTTCTAACCGGTGCTGTCATCTGTCTCCTCTTCACGTGTCCAAACCTTCTCAATCTCCCCTCCTGAATTTTGTCAGTGATGCATGCCACCCCTAATCTTTGTCGTAATACATCGTTCCTTATCGATCCATCCTTGTGTGGCCACACATCCACCTCAGCATTCTCATCTCTGCGACCTCCATCTGCCTCCCTTGTGACTTTTTCGTGGCCCAATAATCTGTTCCGTATAACATAGCAGGTCTTACTGCTACTCTATAGAACTTTCCCTTTAGTTTTGTTGGGAACCTCTTGTCACACAAAATCCCCGACGCTGCTCTCCATTTGCACCATCCTGCCTGGACACGGTGGGCTACATCACTGTGAATTTCTCCGTTCTCCTGGACATAGGAACCAAGATACTTAAATCTACTCGTTTGTGGAACCACCAGATCCTGAATACTAATTTGGGTGTCTTCTTCCTTCGCACCACTGAAGTTACAATGCATGTATTCCGTTTTAGGGCGACTTATCCTTAAGCCTTTGTGCTCTAATACCTCTCTTCACTCTTCTACCTATAATTAAGCATACTTTTTTCTCTGCTATTAACACAATGTCATCAGCAAATAACATGCACCACGGAACTGGCCCCTGTGTATTTTTGGACAACTCATCCAAAACTACCGTGAAAAGAAAAGGACTCAATGTTGATCCTTGGTGGAGACCCACCTCCACCGAAAAGAAATCTGTGTCAACCACCGGCGCGCGCACACACTTTTTCGCCCCCTCATACATATCTTTGACTAACGTAATATATCTCTCTGGCACCTCCCTATGTCGTAGACTTTCTCAAATGAGTTTTCGCGGAACACTATCATAGGCTTTTTCCAGGTCGACGAAGACCATATGAAGATCCTTCTTCTTTTCTCTGTATTTCTCCATTACCCTCCTTATGATGTGTATGGCTTCCGTTGTAGAGATCCAGGCATAAATCCAAATTGATTTAACGTTACCATAGTTTCTCTTCTAAGTATTGAGTCGATAACTCTTTCCCAAAGTTTCATAGTATGCCTTAAGAGCTTTATTCCCCTGTAGTTTGTGCAAACTTGAGCATCCCCTTTCTTCTTATATAAAGGAACTATAGCGCTATTCCTCCACTGATCCGACATCTTCCCCGTCTTGAGGATAGTGTTGAATAACTCTATTAGCCATTGGAGTCCTTCCTCCCCCAGACACCTCCACACCTCAATTGGTATGTTGTTTATCCCCACCGCCTTAGCCCTCCCCATTTTCTTGAGGGCTTTCCTCACTTCCTCGTTTGTAATGCTTTGATAATAACAATTATTTTGTTGTGTTGTTTGAGTTGTTTGATCGTCTTGTGCTTGTTGACTATCATTCCGTACATTGAGAAGTTCATGAAAATAAGTTTCCCACCTCCTTTTGATGTCCTGCTCTTTCACCAAGACTTTCCCATCCTCTCCTTATATAAACTTTACCATTTCCAACTCCTTCCTCGTACGCTCCCTAGCCTTGACAATCCTGAACATTTCATGCTCTCCTTCCTTCATCTCTAACCACTTGTACATCCTCTCATAGGCTATTGTCTTTGCCTCCAACACTGACTTTTTCGCCTCTCTTCTGGCCTTCTTATATTATCTTTTAGTTGCTGTTGTTCTTCCTCTTTATTACAGCTTAAAAGTTCTCTAAAACTTTGTTGTTTGATTGTTATCTTTTCTTGCACGTCCTCATTCCACCACCAGGATTCCTTACGATTGACTGTCCTTTCTGTTGTGACCCAGTGTTTCTTTAGCTGCTTGTATGACTCTAGAAGCCATAGCCTCCCACTTTTGGTTTGCGTCTTCCTGCGGCCCAGCCTGGATCATTGGTATGACCTTATTCCTGAAGCCAATAATCATTGGTATGATCATTGGTATGACCTTATTCCTGAATACCAAACAAACATAATGGAAATTATGTATGTATTGATAATGACTCATTGATTTACATAATGTAAATAATATGTTCTAAATACTTGTAATGTGTAAGGCTAAAAGATAGGTAAATGCCCCAGGCTATTTTTGTCTAATCTCCAAGATAGCCTTCTTGTATAGCTTGTCAAAGCTATTGCATCGTTCATTTAGGGATGGTCTTCTAAAGGCACTCATTCTTGTGTTTAAAATGCATTTTCAATGATTAGGGAGTCTTATAAAAGACTTCCCACTTAGAATATGAAAAAATACATACTCAAATACGTCAACATAAAGTTAGTGAGCTCATGTGTTTAACACACAAAACTCATAATAAAAGTAAGTAAAAGTGCACTAGATAATATCACAATCAAACCTTGACCCGAATGAACATACCGAGTTCTAGATCTCCCCTAACCTATACCCTTTATTGTCATGGGTTTTAAGTGGCTGCTAAGTGCGTTTAAGTGCACTGATTTTGTGACACATGTGATAAGTGAATCAAAATGCTGTTTGTTTTTTCTGCAGCGAAATGTCTGCATTGTGCGGACCACATCTGCAGGAGAAGAGGTGGACCAAACATCTGCAGTCTGCAAAAAAGATTGTTTGTTTCTTAACATCTACAAACTGCAAAAATATTATGTTATTATGTTACTCTAAAAATTCAAAAGCAAATTAAAAGGAGTGTTACTGTCATAAACTAAAAGTTTTGGTCAAACCAATATACATCGAAACCGACCATTGACCTTATCTAATCCTATCCACCCTTTGTCGGCAAATCTCCCAAACACCATCGGAAATCACTCGCCGGCGTCGATTTCTCCATAACCGATCACCACTAACCTCCTCATATGCTTCTATTCGTAACATTTTCAACTGGATTTTCAATTTTGATCTCATCGTTCTTCACCACCGGCGGAGGACGACGGAGGACGGCGGAGGTGGTGGTGGTGGTGTCCGCTATTGATGGTTGATCGTGGAGGTTGAGGAGTTGCAAGTGTCGAGAAATGATGGCTACTAGGCGGTAGTGGGTGGGCCAGTGGTGCGGTGGCGGGTGGGCTGGCGGTGGTGGTGGCAATGGCGGTAGGACGATGGTGGCTGCTGGAATATGGTGAGAGGGGAAGGAGTGTAGAAGGAGAAAGGTAGAAGAGGTTAGAAGTGATTAGATAATGTCTTCTTTACGCAGACCTCAGGAAGACCATGGAAGACCTTTTTAATGAAAAGTCTTCTAAAAATAAACAATCTGCAGACCTTAAAGTCTGCACGTGGTATGCGTGACGTAGACAAAGAGGTCAGTAAGTGCTTATCAGAAAAAACAAACACCCCTTAAATGGGTGGTCTTTCATGTCATAAAGGCTCCTTGTGTGCGAAGGACTCTCCAAATAGTACTATTGGCAAATCAAGCTGCTCCGCATAGAGTTACAGATTGTGCTAAAATATTGTCGGGACCACTATTTTCAGGGCCGGATCGGACCGGCCGGTCCGACCGGTCGGACCGCGATTCGGCAGCCTGTCCGGTCCGGTCGATGGTGGTTCGTTTTTGGAGCTTTGAACCGGCCGGTTCAAACCGAGTCGGCGGTTGGACCGGCGAACCGGACCGGTTCCAACCGGTTTTCAATTTTTTTTTTGATTTTAGTGGGTAAAAACGGGGTGTTAAACCATAAATTAGTATTTCGGATATACAAATATAGTTAAGTTTTATATATAACTATAAAATATATGTATAAATCATATATAAATTACTTATATTTAATTACATATATAAATATAATTAAAATATAGTTAAATCCGGTCCATCCGTCCGACCGGTCCGACCACCAAACCAATAAGGCGTCCGGTTCGACGTCCGATCTGGTTCTGAAAACATTGGTCGGGACAGTAGAGTCAATATTGCACCAGTAGTAAAATGAGTTTAAAAGAGTGTATATTTCACCTCAATAGTTAATTTTAAAAGAGAGTTTATAAGACTCACCTTAGTTTACTGATATGATATGTGCTATTCCGCAGCAAGTTTGTTATAGTGTGTGCATAATCCACAAGATAAACCTTGTTTGCAATATCTCACAAGTATATGATTTGAGGATATAATATTTATTAGTAATGTTGTGATGTGGTTGAGCTCTTTATATAAATAGTTTTATTATTGTATTTTTTATTTCGGATTTAACATTTGTATAACGTGTTCTTTATTTGGTAACTTGTGTGTTTGTCAATTATCTCCTATGGATATGCATGTGTATAACAATAATTATATTAATGGTAAGTATTATTTATTTTGATAGTAATACTTATATCATCTAACGAGGTATCTTATTATTATTATTATTATAAGTATTGATGTTACTATTAATAGTTATTTCTATGTTAATGTTAATAAAGACAAAAGTTTTAGTAACATTAACAATATCGTTTATAATAATAGTTGCTGCAATAATTCTTTATATCACCTATGTTATGCAAAACTGAAAAGGTAACTTGTTCAAAATCATCTGGCTTACCATCTGCTTAATCCGTTTAACATACATTTATTGGTATTTCTTTCAAATAGCATCACAGAGAGAGCAGCTTTTATAGCAAAATTGTTCTGGGTTGAGTTAGGGTTTTTTTTTCAGTTATAGATTTCATCCTGAAGGGGTTGGTGAATGGTTTCGACTGAGAAATAAATAGGCGGGCTAGAATAAAATAATGCATATCTTTTGAAGTATGATCGTATATTTGACGTTAAAATAGTATTGAATCCTTGAAAGGAAGTTAGGTCACATCCTTTTGAGATGAATTCCTCCATGAAAATTGTGCGTAAACATGAATATATAAAACCTATTGGATTTGAATTCATTTACTTATTAATGAACCAAAATAACTTACATTTACCACCAAGCGGTTTAAATAGAAAAAAATGCTAAACTTAAGCTGGTAAAAGATTACCCATAAATATACTTTTGAATGCATACGATCACATAAATCACTTCATTACAGCTTCCAAGTAGTTATGCTAATAGATAGATTTCGTGATCATAATGTGTTTATGGACCAACCCGTTCTTCAGACGTGGATTTAAACAAAAACATTTACCTGGTTAGTACAGTCCAAGAATGTGAGCATTAGATAATTATCTCTTGCGTTAAATACAGATGTATCTACGATGACCAATATATACAGATCATATATATAAAGAATGCACTTTAATTCTAACTTACGGGTTAACTTAAATCAACTACTCATTTAAAAGATTATCAAATAATACCAACCCAAAAGGGTGACCCCTCGGTCTTATGGATGGCTAATACACGAGAAAAAGGAATGATAATCAAGAAGATTAAAAAGTAAAATAATTTATGTTACGATAAAAAGAAAAGAAGAACAGATAGAGAGACTCAAATCATTTTCATCGATGATCAACTGAATACAATCATTCGGCTATTTAACCGAATTAACGACTAACAGAAGTCGTTACTACAAATTTACAATTGTACACAAAACACCCTATATTATGTAAAAGAGACATAAATGGTCCTTCTACTTATTAATTCGTAACAATACTCCCTCCATATAAGATTCTTGACCTCAAGAATCAATGGAAAACTCTGGATAACGCTGCATGAACTCTTCTGCTAATTCCCATGAAGCATCATGCAAGGGTAAATCGTTCCATTGAACTAAAAATTTAACCACCGGTTTGTTTCCCATACGAGCCAACTTCCTGTCCAAAATACGAAGGGGAGTTAAGAAGATGCTTGGCCCGTAGGCAATGGAGTGACCTGTGAGGGAGGACCCAACGCCTTCTTCAATAACGACACATGAAAGGTATGATGTAGTTGTGCTTCCGCAGGCAGATCCAATTTATAAGCTACTTCGCCAACTTTATCCAAAATTTGGAAAGGACCATAATATTTTGGAGAAAGTTTAGAATACTTATGCAAATGGATAGACTGCAGACTGCACTGCACATAAGGATGAAGTTTCAGATAGACCCAATCACCAACTTCAAAAGACTTTCTGTACGGTGAGAATCTGCCATTTGTTTCATCCGATTGCGAGCACGTTCCAAGGAATGTTTCAATAGTTGTAACATGTCCTCTCGTTGATTGAATAAGTCTTCAATAGCTGCAACTTTGGAGGCGGAAGGAAAGTGAGGAGCATGAATTGAGGATCAATGCCAAATAATGCTTTAAAAGGGGACATGTTGATAGAGGAATGCCATGAAGTGTTATACCACCATTGGGCTAGAGATAGCCAACGGATCCAAGAAGTGGGTGAAGCCATTGTCATACATCTCAGATATGTTTCTAAACAGCGATTCACCACCTCAGTTTGGCCATCCGATTGAGGATGGTATGCTGTGGATAAGGCCTGCTTAATGCCTTGTAAATTCAAAAATTCTTTCCAAAAATGGCTTAAAAACAAAGGGTCCCGATCAGATACAATGGTATGAGGACAACCATGTATCTTAAAAACATTATCAAGTACCAGTTGGGCCACCTTAGATGCTGAATATGGATGTTTCAATGCAATGAAATGAGCATATTTGGTAAGTCTATCCACCACTACAAGGATAGAATCAAAACCTTGAGAGGAAGGTAAACCACCAATAAAATCCATCGAGACATCCGAGAAAATGGAAGTAGGAATTGGCAAAGGGCAAAGGAGGCCAGGAGAAGCAACTGTCTCGTACTTTGCCTTGTGACAAATGGAACAGGCCTTAATAAAAGCCTTGATATCTTTAGTAGCCCCTTTCCAATAAAACATGGATTTGAATCTTTGGGTAGTAGCATGAATACCCGAATGACCCGCTTGAGGAGAAGTGTGGCACCAAGATAAGAGCTCATTCCTCAATTGATCATCTTTTGGAACCCAAACTTATTCTTCCGAAGAAGAAACCGACCATCCTAAGAGAAATGAGGGACATCTACTCCATGTGTGAGTTTTTGAATGAAATCTTGAGATTGAGAATCCGTCTGCCAACATTGTTGCAATTGTTGGAATAAAAGGGGTTGTATAGTAGAAACTCTTAAAGAGAATAGGGCTGAACCATGCAAGCGAGATAGAGCATCAGCAGCACCATTATCAGTACCCTTCTTATACACAATATCATAGTCATAACCCATGAGTTTACTTAACTAAGTATGTTGAAGAGGAGTTGTAATCTTCTGTTCTAAGAGATGTTTCAAGCTCTTCTGAGCGGTGCGAATAGTAAAATGCCTGAGAATCAAATATTGGTGCCAGTGTTTCACAGCCATCAGGATAGCAAGCAATTCTTTCTCATAAACAGAAAGAACACTTTGGCGGTTGGTCAATGCTTTACTGACAAAAGCTAAAGGATGGTTATCTTGCATTAAAACAGCACCAAGCCCTTTGGAAGAAGCATCCGTCTCTAGAACAAATTCTTTAGACCAATTGGGAAGAGCCAAAACAGGAGCAGTCACCATAGCTTGTTTAAGTTGGTCAAAGGCTGATTGAGCAGCTGGAGACCATTTGAAAGCATCTTTTTTAAGTAATGCAGTCAATGGTTTAGTATAGAGCCATAAGAAGATATGAATCTTCGATAATATCCTGTGAGACCAAGAAATCCTCGTAGTTGTTTAACAGTAGAAGGAGTAGGCCATTCTTGTATAACGGCTATCTTTGATTGATCAGTGGATACCCCTTCTTTAGAAATGACATGGCCCAAATATTCTACTTTGGTGCCTGCAAAAGTGCATTTAGATTGTTTTGCCAACAACTGATGAGTTCGAAACAGTTGCAGTACTTCTTTTAAATCAACTACATGTTGTTGCAAAGTTTTGCTATACACCAATATATCATCAAAAAAGATGAGAACTTTCTTTCTCAATAGATGTTGGAAGACTGAGTTCATAAGGCCCTGAAAAGTTGCTGGGGCATTAGTTAATCCGAATGGAAGTACTAAGAACTCAAATAATCCTTGATGTGTTCGAAAGGCGGTTTTATGGATATCATCAGGATGCATACGAATCTGATGATATCCTGATCGCAAATCCAATTTAGTGAAAACTTCAGCCCCGCCCAATTCCTCTAACAATTCTTCAATTAAAGGTACTGGGAATCTATTCTTGACTGTGTTATCATTAAGCTTTCGATAATCGACACAAAGCCTCCATGTTCCATCTTTCTTTTTTACTAGAACAACTGGTGAGGCAAAGGAACTCACACTGTCCCTTATGATACCCAATTCCTTCATCTCTTGCACCATTTTCTCAATAATATCCTTCTGACCCATAGGATAACGATATGCTCTTTGATTAATGGTAGTGGATTCATCAATTAACTTGATCTTGTGATCACAAGATCGTGGGGGTGGTAAAGAAGTTGGAGTTTGAAAAACATCTTCAAACTCTTTTAACAGGTCAGCAATCTGAGTGTTCTCAACTATCTCAGACACCTTAGATTGATGTTGAAACACACCATCCTCCGAAATTTGAATACTAAAGAGTTGAGACTGAACAATTGAACAATCCATGTGTAATAGGGATGCCATTTTCTCTGCTGAACAAAGAGAAACCTTCTTACTATCAGTGCCCTTGAGTATGAAAACTTGATCATTGACTGGGAATTCCATGGTCAATGATTTGAAATTCCATACAATATCGTTTAGACTTTGCAACCATTGTATTCCCAATACCATGTCATAATTCTCCAAAGGAATTAGTAACACATCTGCCTTAAACCATACATCTTGCATTAGCCACTGAAAATCTTGACAAAGTGTAGAACATGGTAACTTATTACCATTGGCCACAGTTACAGACATAGATGTGACAGGCTTTGTTGGACATTGAAGTTTAGATGCTAAATGAGAATCTAAGAAGTTGTGAGTGGAACCTGAATCAATTAAAATCTCCAATTGTCTTGTTCCAATAGTGCCAATGACTTTCATGGTAGAGTAAGATGGAACTCCCATAATAGCATGAATAGAAATATGAGGATCCATTTGCATGGATTGCAACTCTTTCAATTCATTAACCAATGACTCATAGACTTCATCATTAGAACCAATCTCTAAAACATATAATTGTTTGAACTTACAATTATGTGTTGGAGAGTACTTTTCGGTGCACCAAAAACATTCACCTCTGGCCCTCTTTTCGTCTGCTTCTTTTGTAGAGACTTTTCTAATTGGTTTGATCATTTTTGAGGTTGATGGAGTAGGTAAAAGAGATAAGGTAGCAGTGGGAACAGATGGACTAGAAGTAGGAGGTTTGTATGGTGTATTAGTGAGTTTAGTGGTAGAATTGGATAGTGTATAGGTGGTAACGGTTTTCTTTGGATCTTTGCCACCAAAAAGGGTTGAATATACTACTTCTTGTTGCTTCGCCATAGCAATGGCTTCTCTTAAGGTTTTAGGCTTGAAAATCTTAACCAAACAACGAATTTCAGGTTTAAGACCTGCAATGAACAAGCCTGCAGCATAGCTTTCACAAAGCTTTACTCTAGTCAACAAGGCATCAAATGCATCACAATATTCTTGTAATGAACCCGTTTGATGAAGATTCTTCAACTCCTCAATAGGTTCTTCCGAAAGTCTGGTGGAAAACCTATTCACAATGGAACGAACATAATCATCCCAAGGAATATCTTCAATTTCCCGATTCTGACTTGTAACATAACCTTGATGCCATTGTAATGCCACACCTTCGAGATTGACCACTGCATAATGGACCTTCATGTTCGTCGGTGTTCTATCGACCGCGAAGAAATGATTACATTTGTAAATCCATCCTTCTACGTCTTCACCACCGAATTTAGGGAAATCCAAGCGTCCTAATCGAACAAGACGTTGCTCATGATGATCACCGTTTCTTGAATTCTTCTCCAGTAATTCCTTAATACAACCGATCTGAGAACATACCTCTGCCATCTGAATTTGCAAATTCTTGATATGATCGGTGTTTTCTTCGAGAATCGCTTGCTGAGAGTGAATTGCTTGCGAATTCTCCTTCGTAATCTTCTCCAATTTCTCCATTTCCTGTTGTCGAGTTGCCGCCATGTACGCCGGAAGTAGCTGATGAACGCCGGAGCTCCGATGAGGATCGAGAGCTCTGATACCAATGTTACGATAAAAAGAAAAGAGATAGAACAGATAGAGAGACTCAAATCATTTTCATCGATGATCAACTGAATACAATCATTCGGCTATTTAACCGAATTAACGACTAACAGAAGTCGTTACAACAAATTTACAATTGTACACAAAACACCCCTATATTATGTAAAAGAGACATAAATGGTCCTTCTACTTATTAATTCGTAACAATTTAATAAAATATTTATTGTCAAGTCATAGCGGGCCACTATGGCGTACAAAGGGTGCCATAACGATCCACCAAGGAAACATGCTCGAGATCAGGAGCAAGGGTTTCATAGTGGACTGCCAGACTTATGGTTAACTATCTGCTAAGGGTGCAGCGGACGGCCAAGGTCGAGCATAAAAGTCAGTGAGGAAGATTTCATTTGAAAGATGCGAATATACCTTTTTGATGAAATAGTGGATCGCCAATGTTTGCTTAACGGTCTAATAAGGTACTCTAAACGGTAGATTCTTCTTGAAAGCCTAAAAAATCTAGACTTCACCATTTCTTTCCCCGGAATCAATGCATTGCGCTCTCGCTCTCTCTCTAAACAACTTACACACAATCTCTTTCTAAGTTTGCAATAGTTTGGAGGCATGTTGGGGTGATTGGAGCTTGTATTTGCACTCCTTGACGTTGATTTGGATTAGGATTGGCATCTTGAAGCCCTCAGTTCCATTTATAAGCCATGTTCCCATTTTTATACGAGTTGTTAGTCATTATGAACATAAATATGACTTGCAAAACCCCATTTAAGTGTAAGATCTCTGTGCGGGATCGGTGTTGTCTCACAAGACAAGTTCATATCACAAACTCACTTAATCTCACTCGGTTTGATGAAGCAGAATCTCTAACTAAGTTCACAAGTAATATAATAAGTTAATGAAAACACAAAGAACACAAGGATAGGTTTGTCAACATACTTGTATATATTATTTCTCAACTCAGTATTACAAGACTCTTACAAGCATGGTTACGGAGTTACAATGATAAACTATATATACTACTATGTACAACCAGTTATACTTAGATAACCAGCTGGAATTTAAACTAGACAAATACTACATTGCTAGAAGTAAAGTATCTAAGATTTAATATTATCCTAGATTAGGTAGTCATGACAAGTCCATGACTTACCTTTTGTCACCAACTAAGAATGGTAACTGTATTAACCGAGAATGGGTGAACAGTGAATTAAAGTATGGTTAACTACATGGGCGTGGAAAGTGTCATGCAGTATCTCAGAGGTTGCATCGGATGTCAGACAGACCATACTTAAGTTCATTGGTTCATAGTTGGTTCTTCTAAAGCTAAATGGCTTTGAAAGAATAAGTTCATCCGAGGCCATTTATACTTCGGAAGAATCAACTTCTTTTGAGTCTTCTGCAAGTCTTCATGACTTTATCTTAGGAAGACTTTGTCTTGAATCATTTTAGTTGATATACTTCGAAAGAAGAACTACTTAGTCTCGGAAGACTGAGTTCTACCTTCAAAAGTTCTTCATACTGGAGCTTCAGAAGATCCTTAACTTGTCTTTGAAAGAGCAGCTTTAGCTTCAGAAGACTTCTTCAGTTGTATTTCAAAATCTTCTAAGTTTTTGATTGCACCAGGCTCATATGATCTAACAAACTCCCCCTAGGCTGATGTTACCAAAACTTCACTTCTCTTTGCTTGTTAAAGTCATCAACACCAGGGAAAGTAAGTATTTGCCTATCTCTTTGTTCTTCCCTGAGATGGTGGTAAGGAGATTGTACAAGTCATTCGTAGATAGTAAATCTAATCTGTTGCTCTAAATGAAATGTACTCTCTATTGTATCCCTTTGAAGAGAGTTAGTTGATGGGAATTGTAGTCATATTTCCATCTAACTATAGGATCCGACGTGGGGCCCTCAACCATCTGTAGGAATGTTCTTCCTTTTATGGTTTCTCCTTCTTCTTCTTCCTTTGTTCTCTTCTTCAACTCTTCTTTAGTCTTGGTTTTTTTAGTAAACTAAGTAAGATGAAGATTGCTCAGATGATTTCTAATATGAGCAGCAATCTAAGAGTTGGAGGGATTGGAGAATGGTTTCTCTGCTAACTCAGTGATATAAAAGCTGCTAGAGTGTAGTAGAGGTGATGTATCAAGTCTGTTTACTTGACCATTCTCCCTTTCCATAATAAAGTTGTGTGTATTTTCATCAAACCTCCACTAGAAAATTTGGCTTCTAGGATGAGGGGCTTAGTTGGCATCTTGTCCCTTTTTCTTGTGACCAACAGAGTCACCAGTCTCCTTCTTAACTCCTTCTTTTCTTCTTTGAGTGTGTTGAGTTGGTTGCAAGAAATTGGATAGCTTGGTCCAGTGTTCCCCTTGTAAGATCAAGGAATGCATATCTTATGAGGGAACCTGAAGAGCCATCAATATATTTCAGCTTAATAGACTCTTCCTCATAAGATATGTCGCTCAATGTTGTGGAATTGGCAATCTTCCTTTTGATCTCCATGAATTCTTATAAGGATAAGGGCTTAGATGGTTCAGAAGATGGTTTGTGTAGTGATTGGGTTCGGGGTTGTGTTTTGGGTTTAAGGATTAGTAGTGGTGGTGGTTGTTGAGAAGCAAGGGGTGAGGGTGTAGGTAAGGTTGATGGTATGGGTTCAGGGGTGTAAGGTTCAGTGGTTGGGTCAGTTTTAATGGGGAAGGGAAAAGGTATGGGCATAGGTTTTATAGGTTGTTGTTCGGGTGCTAGTTTGGACTTGGGAGCTTGTTTGGGTGCCATTCTCTGAACACTTTCTCTTATAGGCACCTCTGGCCTTCTTCCTAAGCGAATGTAGCCTTGATGTCACTGACATGTCGCTATATGGTCTTCTCATACATAGGACCAACTTGCCTGCCGGTGCAGCCATGGGCTTTGAGATAAGCTTTCATCCAGTCTTTATTTCCCACCTTCTTTACAACAGCAAGTTGTGCCTTTTCCTCCTCCTCCTTCTTCTACTTCAGCTTCTCCCTGACAACATTCTTCCTTTCTTTATTGATTTGATCTTGCTCTTTGAAGAAAAGAAACAAGATCGTATCATTATCATGAGGTGCCAGCTCCTTCTATGAGTAGTCTCTAGTGCAGAGAAAGGCTATCCTCTCCATCGCCTTCCTTCTCCATAGTCTCGTCCTTCCTTTTCCTCTTCTCCTCTTCTATGGCTAACCGTGCTGCCTCCTCCTTCTCTTTTTGCTACAAGGTTGCCTTTTCCATCTTCACAAGGCCATCAAGTGGGAGTTGAACTATTTCTTCATTGTCTACTCCTAGGCTGATGACCCTGTCTATGACCTCCACTCTCTTTTGGTTATTGATACTCTCTTGAGCGGCGGCTGCTGCTTTGCTGCTTGCAATCAGCAACTTCCCAATATCAATTCTACCTTTCTTCTTCAGCTTTTCTAACTTTTCCTCCTTTAGAAGCTTTTCAGCAATGAGCTTTCTCTTCCCTTTAGGATCAGAGGAAGATTTGGCTTTTAGAGATTCTGGTTTAGAGGATTTAGGTTAGGTTAGTGGAGGTTGAACTTGTGGTACAGGAGAGATGGGAGTTTTAAGGAAGTCCTCACTATTTACCTCAGAGGCTAGATCAAGAATGGACTCTGTGATGAACAGGTCATCGGACAAGGAAGATAGTTCCGTTATTCCTTCTGCTGCTAGGATTTCTGCTTCGGAAGTAATTGGAGCTTCACTACCTGTCCCTTCTATGTCGGTTTCTGGACCATCAGTATGTATTTCCCCTTTGAAGTTAACTCAGGTTCAATAGAGATCTTAGGTTGATCAATTCCTCCTCAGATGTAGGTGGTGCACTCAGCCTTTGAAGCTCTTCAGCTATAAAATAGGCAATGGCTATATCAGGGGAGGGTTGTTCAAGGGAGGAGATTATCATAAAATTGGTTAAAAATCTGTTAAGATCAATAAGCATCCTTGGGTCCACTTGAATGGTAATGAAAGGTGGTTGAGGGAAGATGGTTGCAGGGTGTTGTGGTGTCAGATAGAGAAAAGATATGGCAAGGCTAGGTTCCATATGTCTTTGTTTCTCTATATTCTCCCCCTTTTTGGTAGCATCATCTTGCAAAGTAGATGAGCTAGAGGAAGAACTCAAAGAAACCTGAGTCTGTACATGCCTAACAGACTTCTCAATCTGTTTCTCAGCTAGTTGAGCCTTGAGATTTCAATCTCAAGTTTCTGAGTGGCAGAACTATTCTCTATAGTCTTAACCTTTGATTCAAGGTTTGACACTTTAGGTCTCTTTATGAGTTTCATACTACCCTCATCTTCTTTTGACGAATCATTAGGAGATGAGATAACATACCTAGTATGTTTATCATCACCACCAGTAGTGGTTTCTTAGCGCCCTGGATACCCTTACTTACTCATGTCTCTTTCAGAGATGTGATCAAGTCCATGTACCTGAAGTATTGTTAGCTCAAGATCTCACCAATAATATATGTGAAGTTCTTAAACTTCTGCTTCAGCACATGTTTCTTAGACTCCTTGGATTCAGTAGAACCAGAGTACATCAACGTCAAAGCATCAAATAGTTCTTTAGGAGTCTCACATTGCTGAAAGCCTACCATAATGGAGTTGGGAATGGCTGTAAGAAATAGATTCATAGCTTTGCTTTTGGATGTCCATCTTCTTGAAGTGTTTATCAAAGTAATCTTCAACAGCCCTCTATATCATGGCCCCATTACCAGCTGGGATTCCACCTTTGGTTTGTAAGGACCATGAGTAACTGATCTCCACATGCGGCTCTCTTGATACTTGGTAAAGCCTTCAATACGTTTGTACCAGGCTCTAAAATCATCAAGAGTGATGATAGGGCATTGGTCATGGTTCCCATCTCAGACTCAAACAATTTCTGGTTATAAACCATTTGAGTGAATTGATTAAGTATGAAGAAACAGGGGTGATTTGGGATGGTTAGATCTCACAGTCAAGAGCCTAAAAAGCTCTGATATCAATTGCAGGATCAGTATTGGTCTCATACCATGAGTTTATCTCATAAACTCACTTAATCTCACTCGGTTTGAAGAAGCAGAATCTCTAACTAAGTTCATAAGTAATATAATAAGTTAATGAAAACACAAAGAACATAGGATAGGTTTTTCAAGATAATTGTATATATTACTTCTCAACTCAGCATTATAAGACTCTTACAAGCATGGTTACCAAGTTACAATAAGAAACTATATATACTACTATCTACAACCGGTTGTACTTAGATAACCAGCTGGAATTTACAACTAGACAAATACTATATTGCTAGAAGTAAAGTATCTAAGATATAATATTATTCTAGATTAGATAGTCATGACAAGTCCATGACTTACCTTTTGTCACCAGCTAAAAATGGTAACTGTCTAACTGAGAATGATTTAATAGTGGATTAAAGTATGGTCAACTACATGGGCATGGGAAAATGTCATGCAGTATCTTAGAGGCTGCAACAGATGTCAGACAAACCATACTTATATTTACTGGTTCATAGTTGGTTCTTCCGAATTTAAATGGGTTCGAAGAATAAGTTCTTCCGAGGCCATTTATACTTTGGAAGAATCAACTTCTTCCGAGTCTTCTGCAAGTATTCATGACTTTATTCTTTGGAATACTTATCTTGAATCTTTTAAGTTGATATACTTCGGAAGAAGAACTACTTAGTCTCGGAAGACTAACTTCTACGTTCCGATGTTCTTCATACTTTAGCTTGGAAGATCTTTAACTTGTCTTCGGAAGAGCAGCTTTAGCTTCGGAAGACTTCTTCAGTTATGCATCAAATATTCTAAGTGTTGTTTTGGTTGCACCAGCCTCATATGATCCAACACACTGGATGGTAGATTTGTGATCTATCAAAGACATTTGTGTACCATGATATGTTGTGGTAAGACTTTAAGTCTTGACATTATTTATTGTCATAGATTTTAGGGTGAAGTAGGCTTTTCAGAAAGAACCAAACTAGTGGTTATCCGCTAGTGTGCCATTGTCGTAATATTATGAGAAAACATATAAGATTTGGTGAATGAAATTTTCACGGGAAAAAGTTCAATATGGGTCTATAATGGGTAATATGATGTAATGTTATAACCATGGAATAACCATGCGATGTACACATGAAAGGGATTTTATGTCATAGCTCTGGGTCATCCGTTAGAGAACGTGCGTGGGCCCTAGCTCCTCGACACATGTTTATCCAAGAGGTTTCTTGTTTGGTTGGTACCAGCCGACTAGTGTGTGGGCACTCTCAGAAAGTTATGAGTCTAACTAACCCCTTTTTCTTAAATGCTTTTCAGGTTGTATCGAAGTTAGTTAAATGTTTTGGTTAAAATATTTTGATGTGTTGTTGTAAGTTGAATTATCCCTGATGGGTTGGCATATCATAGCTTAGCTGTGTTCTGCATTGGTCTCTATTAGTCACAGGTAAATCATTAACATATGAGGATGGGTTCTGGATTAAATCACTAATCACCTCAGGGCATATGTGCCCTTAGCTAGATTCATCTAGGTAGGAGGGGCCTCAGTCTCAGGTATGGTTTGGCTATAATGATGTGATCCTTCTGGATTGGTTAGAGTGTCGTAAAGGGTTCTTCAGGATCCCTAATACTCCTTTGTTATGACACATTAGGATTCTATAGGCTAGAGTGCCTTAAACCTACCTGTAACATCCGTGGGCTAATGGGCCTAGGATTGGTAACAGTCGGACATTCACCAGATTATACTTAGCACGTGAATTATGTGCTCGGACTAGATAAAGAATTTATAAAATATAAAAAATATAAAAGTCACGTTAAAAATGCCACAAAAGTCGAAAAAAGGTAGACTTTTGTCACACCCCGGGCCCAGAGAGGCGGGACGTCACGATTAGTAAACAACAACCAAAATGCAGCGGAAACTAAATGGTTTATTACAAAGTGTCACATAATGTTTACCTTAAAATATTGGCTTTGCTTCCAATTCAAAAGGTGCTTCAACCTACAATCTATAGGTTTCGTGATCAATCTCTCGGGAAATATTTCTTGAAGCTTCAGTAACTAATGCTTCTAGGCTCAACCTTTGTCTTTAACCTCTACCCTCGTATCTTGCTTCAGATTTGGGTAGCTTCTATAGCTCAACTATTCTCCCTAGCTGTACCTGAAGACATGCTCAAAAGAAAAATTGTGTCAACATAATGTTGGTGAGTTCAAGTGGTTAAAGTTTCATAAAACAAAAGGGACTTTAGAGTCCACAAGTTAAAGTTTTTGTATCTATTATAGCTCTTGTGGGGTCACAATCAACCCTGCACTTGGTCCCCGGTTGGCCTCTTCTAAACTTGTGCTTAACCGGATATTCGTGTAGGAAAGAACCAAGCCTCGGAACAGTGAACCATTCCTGCTAGGATGGTTCACCATAGTATCTTATTCAAAACCTATTACATGCCACAAACGACCCCTCAGGATCTCAGTAGGGTACCTCCCTGTAACGGGAGCCACTGTGCGTGGGGGATTCCCCAAATAGATCTATTCACATAAAGCAAGCGGTTCACAAAAGAATTAATGATCATGACAAAAGTATCAGCAAGTATCCAAAAGTCCCACGTACAAGCATCAAATAAAGCACAATATGAAAGTTTCAGTTTAAAAGAGCATGCATCATCCCCAAAACCAAAGTAAAAAGGGGAACACGAGAACTCACCTGGTATCCTTATATAATTTCAGAGCTTGATAAAGAAAAGTGATGATCACCAACAAAGCAATCCTAACTAGAACATATAAGATTCACGTTTAGAATTAGCATGATGTTATTACATGCGTGCGGTTGAGATCTTTAGTTGACTTAAGGTTGGTGATTTGTATCCTTAGTGTACCTTAGCTTCTTGCGTATTTATTAATTGTCATGAATTGATTCGTGTACATTAGGTTAATTTACGCATTTAATCAAGAATTGTGTCTTAGTATGAAGAATGTCGAAAAATCAATTTATATCATGAATTCCAAATCTTTATAAATAACTTACATTAACAATGTAGGTAATATGTAATGTTTCAAACGATGTTTATAATGCTTGCGTTTATATCGTATTTTTAACTTGATTGACGATAATTTGTATAAAAAGAGTGTTACAATTAATATTTATGTCAATAACAATGAGATGATCGACAATTAATAATAACACGATAATGTATCATTAACGCAATTTAGGTCTTTTACTTTAAATAAAACGTGTAGATGCCGATTAACCTAAATATCTATTGTATATATATATATATATATATATATATATATATATATATATATACAAATGCACAATCGTATTGAATGTAGGTTACATCTCTAAGTCTTGTAACGATTTAACGTGACATGAGATCAACTTATTTGTTTAATCAATAACATGTTATATCCATTTCCCAAAATGTAATGTTTCATATATCTTATCTAGGTTGGTTTCTAATAGCTAGCGTTGTTGTTTAAATCTCGGGTCCAAACCATCCATTTAAATCAATCATTTATAACAAGCGACGTTCGTTTTCGTTTATAGTTCACATATTTTATAATTTATGCCTTTTATATAATTAGAGCTCAACAATACGTATGCAATTTATAATTCAATTTCAATGCGTTGCGCGTGCGATTATACCTTTTACTCGGTTACGTTCACTAACCCACTCGGATTGCTCTTGATCTAATCGTGTTCGCGTTCCGTTGTCCGCTCGTTGACCAAGTTTGACCAGCTTTGACCGATGTTTTACCTAACCAAAACGTACCAAAATTATATACAAACACTAGTATGTTGTTATCTAATAACCAAACGCAACCATAACCTCATCATACGTTACCAAACACCTTGGTTATGTCTTTTACCACCAATATCCACCGCATGCAGCCACTTTCATCACCATCATAACCCGACAACCACTATCCATAACCATAATCATCCATCTCCACCACTACCACTCGGTCACCACCTCAAACCACCATTGGCTATCACCAAACAACTCCATTACCATGACCAACAACAACCATAACCACCTTCTTTCGTCTACCGCAGCCAATACAACCGACATCCAACATTAACACCCGACAAGCATAGCCACAATCTGCCATAGACTACCAGCAGCAACACCAGCCCATCCCTTTCCCCATTCGCGACCTATTCCACCATTATCTACAGCCCACAGCTGCGACCGATACTAACAACAGCCCCCCAAAACAATCGCCTGCGCAGCCGGGTCTTCAACCGCCACCAACAGCCCTTGGTCGCCACCTAAAGCTCCCACCATGGTCACCATCACCGCGGCTTCATCACCACAGCCCCACTCACAGCCGCGATCAACAGCAGCCACACGAAACTCTCCAGCCGCGACAACCAATACAGCCCTTCGAACCAAACCCAGCTTCCGCCACCTTCTTTGCCTCATAACTTTCAATCTGCTACGAGTTAGAGGGTGAGGCTACAACCATTGGAAAGATCTCTTCGAGTCGAAGAAGAGAATGGGTAGCACTCGCCGCCACTCGCCGCCAGTCGCCGGCTGCGGCGGCTGGAACCTCGCCGGAACCCTAGCCGCTATTCCTCCTTCTCTCGTCCATAACTTCCTCTTCATTGCGAATCAGAAGAAACCACCACCGCCATCGTGTTCGTCTTTCCGAGAGCTTCGATTTGATATATGGTACTCACCGGGGCGTCGCCAGAATCGCCGCCGGTGGCCGGAAAACCACCGGAGAGAGGAGGGGGGAGAGGGGGCAGCGGATCTCTCTCTCTCTCTCCCTAAATTTTGGTTTTGAAACCCTAAAATGGGGAAAAAGTTGTTTATATACTAGGGTTAGATGATGGGTTCGAATACGGGTCGGTTCATACACGTTCGATTAAGTTTTCGCGCAACGTTAAACTTTTCTTTTCCCGTTAGATTCGGTTATACAAAACGTTATAAATATTCCAAGATTATAAATTCTATCGTATTAAAACATATCAAATAATTAAACGAATTTAGCAGATAACCGCGTAATCACCACGTTTACGGTTTTACGCGTTTTTATCGAATGAGCGTTATTATGATCATTTTAGTATCAAATTATATGCAATCAAGTATTAAAATGATATTTTGAGCGTTAACTTCCTATGTTAGTCACGTTAAAGCCTTATCTGACGAATTCTCGGGTATGACCTGATCGTAACCCGTTCGCGTCACGGTCGCGTTTCGGAACGCATTTATTCCAGACAACGTATCACTCATCAATTTAATACGATATGATAATAAACAATGATTAGATAATTGTTTACGGAGTTACGAGGCTCGGTCGACGTATCGGATGACATTTAAATGCCGGTGAAAACCTGTATTCGCGTTTCAGTTACGAAATTCTGTTGTTTATGCATGTTTGATGAAAAATCTTTTACAGAGACTTATTTATGGTATTAGTTGAGATTAACAATGATTTAGATTGGTTGACAAGCCCTTATAAGAATTCCTGATGGAATTCAGACGTAGTACGCGGTAAATTGCTGGATTTTACCCGGCATGGGTTCTGAATCTGTTTTTAGTTTGGATCTTTCCATAGTTATTTCAAATCACCTAATAATTCATTGTTTCATGGTTTCTTGTTTAATTAGTTCCTAAACGTGTATTTGGGCCTTAAATGGGCGTTTTTATATGTCCGGGCCCTTATTGGGCTTATTGGGCCAAAAAGGCTAGTTTCATTTTCTGAGTTTTCTTTGATAAGCCCAACTCAATTCAGACTTTTATTGAGTTTTATAACATTTATAGGTTTTCAATTGGGTCATATTTCAGAGGTGTTACATTCTCCCCTCCTTTTAGAAATTTCTCCCTCGAAATTTTAGTATCGTTAATATTTGTTTCCAAGTGTGATACACTCATGGTATGAATCTCGAGGATTTAGAGTTATTTAGTTGAGCATTCCAGGACAAATGTTGATGATTATGTGTCAAATAACTGGGTGGGTTTGGATTGAAGTAACTATCCGAATGTTAGAATCATGCTTGACAGAATCAGTAAGTCAAATCATGAACAGATTTTTGGCTTCACAATCAGATCATTTAACAATCGTACAGAATTAACAAGAAGAGACTCTCCACCGTGGTTCAATACACCTACCTACAAAATAGATTTAGCAAGGAGACGATTCCCAAAATCCTGACGGTGTTACTGTCCTTACTGAGAATCTTAAGAACGATTGAAAAGAAGAGGATATTAGCGTGAATGCCATTAGTTAGACAGGATAGTTGTGATACAATAGATTAAAGGTTTCGAATCAAGAAGGATTTGGGTTTTCCCAATGAGTACAGATGAATATCTAGGCATCGCACGATCATTCCTATGAGGCTAAGACTAAGAAGTTTTTCACGATTTCTAAGAATAGAAAGATTAGGTCATGCCCAAAGGTCTTCAGCTTTCAAAGCCTACTTTTCAGTTCTCAACTTCCTTCCGAAAAATTTCTCGATCTCTTCCTTCTATGATTTCATCTTAAGGGGCTAAGTCCTTTCTTCCACTATGTGTTTCTTCTAGTATGCATCCTTTTCCGGAACGGTTCTGTGTATCAGAACCTCAGTCTTCGAGTAGATCCGTTCATCTTATCTGACGCATGACAAGAGTTTCCCCGAAATGGGATGTGCTATATATATACATATTCACGTGAACTGACGCTGGTAGAATCACAAGTTCAAGAAATGATACGGTGTAGGTAATAGAAGGAAAGCCTAACTGTAGGCTATCTGCATTCGTCGACGAGGGTAAGCAGATACAAATGCGGTCAATACTTGTTCTCTCGCATTTGGTAATACGGATGTCTTAGGACAATGCGGATGATGGCCTCCTATTCGCACTTGCCAACGCGGTTGACATTACCGATTGTCGATCACCCTATTGAGCTTGGTCTAGTATTCTGATGTGTAGTTGGTAGTGTCGCATCGATAATGTATCCAGGTGCATCCTTTTATTTTACGGAAGTTTCTAGTTCATGCTTAATTTAGCTCTCCATATATTTTCTCAGCTTCAATCGGGCGACTAGAAAATTGTCTTGTACTGTTGCATCAACACACATCTGAAACTTTCTTATACGCACCCAAACGAATTTCGCTTTTCTCCAAGGATAACGATGCCAGTCGTATAGCTACACGAATCAAGTTTTTGTTAATCCTTTTACAACTTTCTCCTAACCCTAAGCATTGACGCATCTCAATGTGGTTTTTACTTCTTCCCGGAATTTTATAGCTTCAACTATAGCGATTTGTCTCGAATTTCGTGCTTAGTAGTAGTGGCAAAATGACAGACATGTCTAATTATGTCTTACAGATCCTATCCATGAGACTCCTGATTACATGAGATGTGTAGGTCCTCCCACACGGGCTTGGCCACAACCTTCGTACTTGCCATATCTGGTTTCAACTGTTATTCGTGTAGTGTCGTTTTCCTTATAAACACGACTGATAACAATTAAGATGTAGGTAGCATCTTGAAATTGATTAAGTAGGTTATCATCTCTAGAAAGACGATATCACTTATCCTTGGTGACTTTATTTAACTCTTAATAGTCCATCCATAACTGGAGCATTCTATTTTCCTTCCGCAAAGAGCATTAAGTTTCCTCAAACGACATACTAGGTCTTATGAACTGTTTATCTAACAGCTACCGAATCTGCTTCCCTTCCACCAGCTCCTTAATATAAGCTTCAAGTCCAGTACCTCCATTTATATATTTTACTTCTATTCTCTGACTCAATTTCCTTAAGAGCAACCTCAACTGTTGTCTTAAGCTACAGAATTGCTGCAAAAGTTCCCACTAATTTCTTCATAATGCTTCCCAATTAAGGTCAACCTTCTAGATGACCTCTTCCTCGGTCTATATTCTACAAGGTAACTGTGCCCTGTAGGGGGTCTATTCGTGAAGCAAGTAGCTCTGTTTAGATTCCAATCCTTTATAATTATATCGATTGTTCCAACGAGATATGGAGTAAGACTTTTTGCTCGAATTTCCGACGGTACGGAGCGTTCTGGGGTAAGGTATTAGAGAATCAATTTAGGAGAGGTTTGAAAATTTAGAGAGGAATAACACCAACGCTTACGATCGGAGATGATTATGCAGACTTTCTTTGTCTACAATCTGCTGCATGTCTATCACTTCGTTGTAGTTGGATCTCAAGTGATTTAACACATGAGATTTCTTGTAGCTGATCTTCTATGCTTCTTAGTACATCTTTTGGAGCAAAACCATCCTTTAAGTTCGACCATGAGTTCTTCCCATGAATTCTTCATTATTATCGACCGCATCGATTCGAACAAGTTTAGGACTTTATCAAGGTGCTCGCTAGCACAAGAAGGTTAACTACCACTCTAATAGCTGATCGTATAGTTCGAGATCGTATTCTACTTCAGATCTTTGCGCTCGAATCACGAACTTATCACTCAAATAGTAGAGATCTCCGAGTAGAGATAACTTACAAGGTTTTAAAGTTTTCCACATCGGCTATCACGCGTTTCCAAAGATGAGGGTTGTGCTATAGGGCTTAAGGTGAGTAGCACTACTCGTTAAGAGAATAAATCGAGAACAGAGGGTGAGTAAAAAAAATCGGGGATCCAAAGAAGTTGTAAGTTCAGATTTTTGTCTTGAATCTCGAAGGTTAGCTTTTCTCGACAATTAACCCTGGCACTTGGATCTTTATCTCCGGAGAATCTGGATTTTTAGAAGGAGGTTTCATTTCCTATATATTCTGGCGCTCAGAACTTTATCAACAGCACGGTCAGTTAAAAGCATGGTTAAGATAACTCAATTTAAGTTTCGAGTGAAGATTGTCATTAGGTTACTGTTGGTTGAAAATGATGAAAGATTTCACGAGCATAGTATTAAGAAAGGCGATTATCAATCACAATCAGAGCTGATATTAAGAATATTCATTTGAGTTAGGTGGTTCCATTACAATGAATAGGTAGAGAGAGGTCATATTCCTCAAAGGCTTTGAGAAAATGATCAGATGAATTATAGAATCCGGAAGATCCTATGAAGTGTGAACTACTAAGAAAGAAACAAGTGGCAAGTCTTCTATGTCATTGACCACAAGAGGCGTTTCTTGGAAATTTATTACTCCGGTATGTTCTCCGTTGCACAAGCCTTGTTAGAGAGTCTTCCACTAGGTTGAGGATGTTTTGATGAATTCAATGTTGGGTAGGAAGGAAATTTCAGGCATCGCTAAAAATAGTATGGCTAAAGTACACGCACAACGAGGTGAAGTGCCATGCTCAGCACGAGACCAGTTATGTTTGAGAACATCATCTAATGATCTTCAGAGTCTGATCAGAGTCTGATGGTCTCATCATCATAATTTCAATAGGAGAGTAGAATAAAAGAAAAGAGGAGAAGAGAAAGGAATAGTTACTGCAACATCGTCCTTGGTAGCTCTTCAAGTGTCAAATGGCTTTCGCCCAACATGAAAGTTTTGAACCTGAAATTATTGAATATATTCCAATATTTGTGTTTATTCTTGTATTTATTGGTTCTTAAGTGTTTTACATTGATATTAGTTTACATGACAGGGCCCACCAGAATTCAAGTGTACCTGTAAATTCACCATTACGTGTGCACCCGTAATCGTCAATTTACCTTACACTATCATTCTAGTCATTCCCATCATAAGTTCTGATTTTTGTGTAATTAGGTATTTGAGTTACAATTCCCATTTGGTCATCATCTGCAATTAAGCACACTTAGATCCTAATTATGCTAACAATCTTGCTAACCCAACAATTGTGTCAAAGTACAGTTTTAATAAATCAGCAATAAATGAGCATTCAGGTACATACTATTCTAGGGAGTAGATCAAACAAAAGGCATCATGGTTAATATCTAATCACTAAATTCCAACAAGCATCATCATACAAATGAAGCACATAAGCAAGTATCATCATTCCAACAAGTATCATTATAACAGTCATCTCATGTAACGACACAAGTCGTATCGAGTGTATAGCTAACAGCAGTTGTTTCATATAGTGACAAAAGTCAACTGTGCAATCAGATAAGTATCTCTCCAGGATTTAAGTCCTAATTTATATGCACACCTTTGGTTTCTAACGTTCTTAGTACTTGACATTCAGTAGTCCTAAGAGTCAACTCCAAAAGATTCCATACTTTCATGATTTACTCGGGTGCACCTATCATAGGTAATTCCCTAATGTATCAAGGTTTCTTATAGGGTAGAGAATTCTTAATAGGATATATGAAATCCTTAAGGTATACAAGTTAAAGATGGGAGTTCTTAAGGGAACCTATTCTTGCTGCAAACTTTGGATCACTGGGTCATGAAAACAACCTACTAGGATGGTCTTATTTATCGTTACAGCTTAGGTATTGCAAAGCAAACCCATATTTCTACACCATTGGTTCAGCAAAGCTCAGAAGAGTCATCTTACTAAGGTGGTCCTATGAGGTTCATATGGTTGTAGTTTAGGTCTCGCGAAGCAGACCTACTTTGCTACAACCTTTGGCTCTGATACCAATCTGTCACACCCCGGGCCCAGAGAGGCGGGACGTCACGATTAGTAAACAACAACCAAAATGCAGCGGAAACTAAATGGTTTATTACAAAGTGTCACATAATGTTTACATTAAAATATTGGCTTTGCTTCCAATTCAAAAGGTGCTTCAACCTACAATCTATAGGTGTCGTGATCAATCTCTCGGGAAATATTTCTTGAAGCTTCAGTAACTAAGGCTTCTAGGCTCAACCTTTGTCTTTAACCTCTACCCTCATATCTTGCTTCGGATTTGGTAGCTTCTATAGCTCAACTATTCTCCCTAGCTGTACCTGAAGACATGCTCAAAAGAAAAATTATGTCAACATAAAGTTGGTGAGTTCAAGTGGTTAAAGTTTCAGAAAACAAAACGGACTTTTAGAGTCCACAAGTTAAAGTTTTTGTATCTATTATAGCTCTTGTGGGTCACAATCAACCCTGCACTTGGTCCCGGTTGGCATCTTCTAAACTGTGTTTAACCGGATATTCCCGTAGGAAAGAACCAAGCCTCAGAATAGTGAACCATTCCTGCTAGGATGGTTCACCATAGTATCTTATTCAAAACCTGTTACATGCCACAAACGACCCCTCAGGATCTCAGTGGGGTACCTCCCTGTAGCGGGAGCCACTGTGCGTGGGGGATTCCCCAAATAGATCTATTCACATAAAGCAAGCGGTTCACAAAAGAATTAATGATCATGACAAAAGTATCAGCAGGTATCCAAAAGTCCCACGTACAAGCATCAAATAAAGCACAATATGAAAGTTTCAGTTTAAAAGAGCATGCATCATTCCCAAAACCAAAGTAAAAAGGGGAACACGAGAACTCACCTGGTATCCTTATATAATTTCAGAGCTTGATAAAGAAAAGTGATGATCACCAACAAAGCAATCCTAACTAGAACATATAAGATTCACGTTTAGAATTAGCATGATGTTATTACATGCGTGCGGTTGAGCTATTTAGTTGACTTAAGGTTGGTGATTTGTATCCTTAGTGTACCTTAGCTTCTTGCGTATTTATTAATTGTCATGAATTGATTCGTGTACATTAGGTTAATTTATGCATTTAATCAAGAATTGTGTCTTAGTATGAAGAATGTCGAAAAATCAATTTATATCATGAATTCCAAATCTTTATAAATAACTTGCATTAACAATGTAGGTAATATGTAATGTTTCAAACGATGTTTATAATGCTTGCGTTTATATCGTATTTGTTAACTTGATTGACGATAATTTGTATAAAAAGAGTGTTATAATTAATATTTATGTCAATAACAATGAGATGACCGACAATTAATAACAACACGATGATGTATCATTAACGCAATTTAGGTCTTTTACTTTAAATAAAACGTGTAGATGCCGATTAACCTAAATATCTATTGTATATATATATATATATATATATATATATATATATATATATATATATATTATATATATATATATATATATTATATATATATATACAAATGCACAATCGTATTTGAATGTAGGTTACATCTCTAAGTCTTGTAACGATTTAACGTGACATGAGATCAACTTATTTGTTTAATCAATAACATGTTATAACCATTTCCCAAAATGTATGTTTCATATATCTTATCTAGGTTGGTTTTCTAATAGCTAGCGTTGTTGTTTAAATCTCGGGTCCAAACCATCCATTTAAATCAAACATTAATAACAAGCGACGTTCGTTTTCGTTTATAGTTCACATATTTTATAATTTATGCCTTTTATATAATTAGAGCTCAACAATACGTATGCAATTTATAATTCAATTTCAATGCGTTACGCGTGCGATTATACCTTTCACTCGGTTACGTTCACTAACCCACTCGGATTGCTCTTGATCTAATCGTGTTCGCGTTCCGTTGTCCGCTCGTTGACCAAGTTTGACCAGCTTTGACCGATGTTTTACCTAACAAAACGTACCAAAATTATATACAAACACTAGTAATATTGTTATCTAATAACCAAACGCAACCATAACCTCATCATACGTTACCAAACACCTTGGTTATGTCTTTTACCACCATATCCACCGCATGCAGCCACTTTCATCACCATCATAACCCACAACCACTATCCACACCATATCATCCATCTCCACCACTACCACTCGGTCACCACCTCAAACCACCATTGGCTATCACCAAACAACTCCATTACCATGACCAACAACAACCATAACCACCTTCTTTTGTCTACCGCAACGAATACAACCGACATCCAACATTAACACCAACAAGCATAGCCACAATCTGCCATAGACTACCAGCAGCAACACCAGCCCATCCCTTTCCCCATTCGCGACCTATTCCACCATTATCTACAGCCCACAGCTGCGACCGATACTAACAACAGCCCCCCAAAACAATCGCCGGCGCAGCCGGGTCTTCAACCGCCGCCAACAGCCCTTGGACGCCACCTAAAGCTCCCACCACGGTCACCATCACCGCGGCTTCATCACCACAGCCCCACTCACAGCCGCGATCAACAGCAGCCACACGAAACCCTCAGCCGCGACAACCATACAGCCCTTCGAACCAAACCCAGCTGCCGCCACCTTCTTTGCCTCATAACGTTTCAATCTGCTACGAGTTAGAGGGTGAGGCTACCACCATTGGAAAGATCTATTCGAGACGAAGAAGAGCATGGGTAGCACTCGCCGCCACTCGCCGCCAGTCGCCGGCTGCGGCGGCTGGAACCTCGCCGGAACCCTAGCCGCCACTCCTCCTTCTCTCGTCCATAACTTACCTCTTCGTTGCGAATTAGAAGAAACCACCACCACCATCGTGTTCGTCTTTCTGAGAGCTTCGATTTGATATATGGTACTCACCGGGCGTCGCCGGAATCGCCGCCGGTGGCCGGAAACCGCCAGAGAGAGGAGGGGGGAGAGGGCCCGGGATCTCTCTCTCTCTCTGCCCAAATTTTTGTTTTGAAACCCTAAAATGGGGAAAAAGTTTTTATATAGTAGGGTTAGATGATGGGTTCGAATACGGTCGGTTCATACACGTTCGATTAAGTTTCCGCGCACGTTAAACTTTTTTTTTCCCCGTAGATTCGGTTATACAAAACGTTATAAATATTCCAAGATTATAAATTCTATCGTATTAAAAACATATCGAATAATTAAACGAATTTAGCAGATAACCGCGTAATCACCACGTTTACGGTTTTACGCGTTTTTATCGAATGAGCGTTATTATGATCATTTTAGTATCAAATTATATGCAATAAGTATTAAAATGATATTTTGAGCGCTAACTTCCTATGTTAGTCACGTTAAAGCCTTATCTGACGAATTCTCGGGTTTGACCTGATCGTAACCCGGTTCGCGTCACGGTCTCGTTTCGGAACGCATTTTTTCCAGACAACGTATCACTCATCAATTTAATACGATATGATAATAAACAATGATTAGATAATTGTTTACGGAGTTACGAGGCTCGGTCGACGTATCGGATAACATTTAAATGCCGGTGAAAACCGGTATTCGCGTTTCAGTTACGAAATTCTGTTGTTTATGCATGTTTGATGAAAATCTTTTACAGAGCCTTATTTATGGTATTAGTTGAGATTAACAATGATTTAGATTGGATGACAAGCCCTTATAAGAATTCCTGATGGAATTCAGACGTAGTACGCGGTAAATTGCCGGATTTTACCCGGCATGGGTTCTTAATCTGTTTTTAGTTTGGATCTTTCCATAGTTTTTCAAATCACCTAATAATTCATTGTTTCATGGCTTCTTGTTTAATTAGTTCCTAAACGTGTATTTGGGCCTTAAATGGGCCTTTTATAATTCGGGCCCTTATTGGGCTTATTGGGCCCAAAAAGGCTAGTTTCATTTTCTGAGTTTTCTTTGAAAGCCCAACTCAATTCAGACTTTTATTGAGTTTTATAACATTTATAGGTTTTCAATGGGGTCATATTTCAAGGTGTTATAACTTTGCCTAACGTCTACTAAATAAACTTAATTTGATCTATAATATAACTTATATAATTTATATATACTGAGTCATGAAAGAAGAAACTACCAAAAACAGGATTTCTACTAGTCATCGATTGAGACAAGCTTAGATCAACGTATGTTGAATCCACCACCAATCATCATATGAAGATCTACCGATTGACTTTTCCGATCGGCAGAGAACTCCATCTTTTTCTAATCAACTGTTACTCAAAACAAGAATGTCTGTACCGATGGCTGTTGTCTTTCACCTTTTGGAGACAACATAGTACTGAAGCTGCCAACTCTAATAGGTAGAATAATAGTTTTCCTATATACTTTGAACATAGAATAATTTATTTTTATTGTTTTAGATTTTATAGTATAAAAGTGCTCATAATTGTATAGTTAAGGCAAGCTTTTCAAGCCATTTGATTTTATCTTCCAATTGTATCGTTTGTAGTCAAAATTAATCAGTGAATACTTTGAAAAAAGTTTCTTATCCATTTATCTTCCTCAAAGTATTTGTGTTGAGATAGTAAGTAGTTAACTTAGATTTTGCATTTTATCTACTAATCTAAGAAGAAGCTCTTGTTAGTCTTGACCAGACCCGATCAACAAGTGGTATCAAGCATGGCTCTCGATTTGATTGAAGTTATATTTCAACAAATCACTTTTTTCTTCTTTTGATCATAATTCAAACATGAACAAACAAGCTCAAAAGAAAGGATAATGGAGCTAGAAAGATTGTTTTACAATTAAACATGAACAAATAAATCTTGAGAGCCAAATCGATAACCTCCTGAGCAGATTGAAATCAACATAATGTGATTTAACCATAGCTAAAACATAACCTGATAAATACAATGTCAAACTGAAAAGTTCGAAAAATTACTTAGTTTCACTAAAAACTCCCAAAGGGTGTATCAAACCCATAGGTTTAAGGTATAATTCTGTGGACCACAATTGGCATACACTCCACATATACACCTAAGTGCACCTTGAAGTAAAGAAGTAAGTATTTGCCGAACCCATCTGTACGAAGGCATCTACTGAAAATATTGAAAAACAAGAGAGAAGGAGAGAGAAGAATAGAACAATTAAGGAAGTGGATGAGGAGGAGGAGAAAAAAAGAGAAAGAAGAAGAAGATAAGGAGCAAAGGAGAGAAGAGCTAAAGGCAAAAGCTAACAAATCATGATTTGGAGACAAGATGGGCTCTGATCAGCAGTAGAGGCTCTATGTTGGATCATGATAAGGCTGGTGCACCAAATTCACTTCATAGTCATATTTTGGTACTACATTCAAAGGCTTCCGAAGCTGAGCAAGAGATCTTCCGAAAGTCTAAAACAACAGCTGAAGACATCTTCCGAAGACAAAGTCTAATGAAAGAGCTTCCGAAGACAAAGTCTGAAAGAGCTTCCGAAGACAAAGTCTAATGAAAGAGCTTCCGAAGACAAAGTCTGAAAGAGCTTCCGAAGACAAAGTCTAATGAAAGAGCTTCCGAAGACAAAGTCTGAAAGAGCTTCCGAAGACAAAGTCAATGAAAGAGCTTCCGAAGACAAAGTCTGAAAGAGCTTCCGAAGACAAAGTCTGAAAGAGCTTCCGAAGACAAAGTCTCTGAAAGAGCTTCCGAAGACAAAGTCTGAAAGAGCTTCCGAAGACAAAGTCTGCTTCCGAAGACAAAGAAGACTCCAAGCCTCGAGAAGAAGCTCTCGAAGTATAAGTGCCTTCGGAAGAAGTTATTCTTCCGAAGCACTTTATCCTTCGGAAGACATCGCTATGTCCAGCAGATAAAAGTATGGTCCCTGACAGTCCGCTGCAGACCTCTGATACAGCATGGCATCTTCCTAAAGAGCCATGTTGTTGACCATACTTTATTCTACTGTTCACCTTTTATGATAGTACATGTTACCAACTTTAGTTGGTGACAAAAGGTGTCAGGGAATGTCCTGACTACCAACTTTCACAAAATGTCTGAGACCTCACCTAGTCTTGTAGTATAGATGTAAGGTTAGAGGTGTCCAGCTGGTATCAAAGTATATCTGGCTGTAGGTAGTATTATATATATCTTCTCCCTGTAACTCTTTATGCAAGTGATTTGAGTCCAAGAGTCTTGTAATCCTTTGAGTTGAGAAGCAATATATAAAAGTACCTTGAAATTACTTGCTGTGTTAATTTTCTTACTGCTTGTTACTTGTTATATTGTGATCAACTCTTCATAGACTGATTGCCGAGTGTTGATTCACAGTGAGTTGAGAGAAAAACCTCCAGAGATCTGCAATTGGTATCAGAGCTCCAGGCTCTTGATTGTGAGATCTTACCATCCTAATCAACCTGTTTTTCCCTCCTCACCACAATCCACTCACTCAAATGGCTGCTCTCTCCAAGGCTGATATGGAAACTGGTACCTTGACCAAGTCCCCTATGATCACCCCTGAAGACTTTGACACATGGTGTATGCGGATGGAAGGCTTCATCAAGTGTCAAGACTCAAGAATGTGGGACTCCATTGTCAATGGTCCTTTCATACCAAGCACTACATCTGCCACTGGTAATCGCATCATTCCAAAAGATGTTGATGATTACTCAGAGGAAGATAGGAAGAGAATAGAGCTAGATCAAAGGGCTATGACTTGTCTCCAAACTGCTCTCCCCAACTCCGTCTACAGACGCTTCAAGAAGTGCAAGACTGCTAAAGATTTATGGGAAGCTTTGAAGCTGATGTATGAGGGATCCAAGGAAACTCAAGAGAACAAGAAAGATCTCTTGAAGCAGCAGTTTGAGAACTTTACTTTCAAGGCTGGTGAGACCTTGACTCAACAATACTTCAGGTATGTTGAGCTAGTAGATACTCTGACGGATATTGGAGTAGCTCTTGAGAACAGGACATAGTTAGGAAGTTCATGTCCTCTCTTCCTAAACTATGGACTCACTACTGTGTTGTCATCAAGAGAACTTCGGACCTTAAGACTCTGTCTCTCACAGAGTTGTATGGTATCCTAAGTGCATTTCAGATGGAGATGAACATGCAGAACTCCTCTGACCACTCCAATAACCAACAGAGTTCAGCCCTTCATGTGGTTGAAAGGGAAAGCATGGAACCACAACATCAGTTGCTATGCTACCCTGACAACTCACACACTGGACCCTTCATCACTCTACCTGAGACTCCAAAGTCTCAAAAGGTTCAACACAACTCCTTTCAGGATAGTTGTGCCTTTGTCTCTGGAAGTGGACACTCTGGTGATTTTCAATACTGCTTTGATGATCTTGAGTGCTTCAATCCAGATGACGTGGAGTACATGGACATTGTCCAGCAGATGGCTCTTTTAACTTACAGAGCGAAGAAGTTCTTCAAGAGAACTGGAAGGCAATTCCCTCAAAACCCAGTCAACAGCAAGTTTGGGTTTGATAAGAGCAAAGCAAGGTGCTACAACTGCAACCAACTTGGTCACTTTGCTAGGGAATGCAAGGCTCCCAAGAACAACCCGGAACCCCACAGGCCTCCACACATCCCACTGCTCCCAAACATGAAGAAAAGTCAACTGAAACAGCTGCTGTTGCTCAGGAAGTTGACTGGAGCTTCATGGTACAGGATGTGACTCCCGCTCAAGCACTCATGGCCGGAACAGATGATGATCAGGTATATGAACATCTTTGTACTGCTGCCTGTATTGCTAAAGTTAAATTGTATAAGGATTACATTTCGGAAATCAGATCTGAGGTTGAGTCTTTAAATGTGCTAAAATCTGACTTTAAAGAGCTGAATCTGACTATCAAAGGAAAATTGATGAGTTAGAGAAAACTGTGTCTCTTTTGAAACATGAAAAGACTAACTACAAGACTCAAATCAAAGATCTGATCTCCAAACTTTCTGAGGTTCAAGCCCAGCTAGTCACAGCTGAGGCTCAGGCCAGGAAGCAAGCTATTGCTGAGCAAAGCTTCCAAACTATTCTTGCATCAACCTCTCATTCCAAAATGTTTTATCAAAACAAAGAAGGGTTGGGAACCAGTGAAATAGCTCCACCACACTCTTATGAGTCTATAAGACTACCTAGATGTGGTACTGAAGAGCAAGAGGTTCCAACTGCTGACCCTTCTCCATTGGAACTAGAGGATGAAGCAAAAATAGTGGCCTCCACAGGGGAGAAACAGGAGGATACACCCATCTCCACCTGTGATGACCAAATCCTACCACCAAGGCAAGAAGAAGCAGAGCTAAAGCTGCTAGAAGGACTGCTAAGAAGGTTGCAGAGTCCAAGCTTAAGTTTGACCCTAAGCAAAAGGGTGTCTTCATTTCTGCCGGGTTTCAAGTGGTAGGTACTCCTGATTCAGGAAAGGAGTGTAGTACCAGCACTCCTGTCCTACTGAAGGATCAGAAGTTGAAAGGGAAAGTTGCTGATGAAGAGAAGAAACCCAAGAAACAGCAACCTGCAAGTTCCCAGAAGACTAACATTGCATGCATAATGTGTGGTCTGCACAACCACATGGCTAAAGATTGTTACTACAATCCAGCAAGCACACATTATGCAAATAATGTCAGAAAAGAAGTAGTCAGAGAAGGTTCTCAGTTGGACCACTTCAAAAGGTCCAAATGATGAAAAAGGGAAAGTTGGTCTCGGAAGCCAAGTTGCTTTCGGAAGAAACTGCTTCTTCCGAAGGAAAATGGCTTCGGAAGCCAAACCTTCTAAGGTTCGGAGAACAAGAAGGCTCCCTTGAAACCATCTCAGAAGAAGATTACTTCGGAAGAAAAGGTGGTGAAGGCTTCTTCCGAAAAGAGAGAAGCTTCGGAAGAAGACCATGCTGCAAAAGCTTCAACAAGCTCATCCTCAAAGATCAACCAAAGGATGGATTGGAAGATCAAGGAAGATGCTGCAGCCCAAACCTCTTCTTCAACAATGACCTCTATTGAACCCCATTGCATATCTTTTGGTTCAATTATGTCACTATCTTTGGAAGAGCCCGAGACCTGCAAGGCTTGGGCTTCCAAACAAACTAACTATCTCATCTTATGTGCAGGGACATCCATTTGACAAGAACAACAATATCTGGATTGTAGATAGTGGATGCTCCAGGCACATGACAGGGAACAGATCTCTCCTTCAACAATTCCAGAACTTTGATGGAGGGCCTGTCCAATTTGGAGGTGAGGCCGGAGGATATATTTCTGGCAGAGGAAGTATATCCAATGGCAGAATAAACATTGACAAAGTTCACTTTGTCAAACAGCTTGAACACAATCTGTTAAGTGTTTCTCAATTCTGTGATCAGAAGCATCAGATGCTCTTCACAGAACATGAGTGCATTATCCTCAAACCAGGGATGACAATTCCTCCGGAATTGGTGCTTCTCAGATCTCCCAGGAAAGGGGATATGTACAAGCTTGATATGAACAATGCTTCTCCTATGGGTGAAGTATCATGCTTTCTTTCCAAAGCTGATAGTGATGAGTCAACACTATGGCATAAACGCATGTGTCATGTGAATTTTAAAACAATGAATAAACTGTCTAAAAATAACTTGGTACATGGTTTGCCTAAAAAGGAATTTTTCTGCAAAGATAACTGTGTTGCATGCCTGAAAGGGAAACAACACATATCATCATAAATCCAAATGTGTTAACTCTATCACTACTCCATTACACTTATTGCACATGGATCTCTTTGGTCCCACAAGTATAATGAGCATTGGAAGGAAATCATACTGCCTTGTGATCGTTGATGATTTCACAAGATTTACATGGGTATTCTTTTTAAGAAGTAAAGATGAAACTGCTGAAACTTTAAAATCTTTTATTCTTAAAATAGAAAATCAAATTGATTACAAGGTTAAGATTATTAGAGTGATCAAGGGACTGAGTTTAAGAACTTCGTTCTTGACTCATTCTGTGACTCAAAAGGGATCGCCAGACAATATAGTGCTCCCAGAACTCCTCAACAAAACGGTGTTGCTGAGAGGAGGAACAGGACACTTATTGAGGCTGCTCGGACCATGTTAGCTGATTCAAAGCTGCCTCTAACATTCTGGGCAGAGGCAGTCAGCACTGCATGCTATGTGCAGAACAGGTTCTTGTAGTTAAGCCCCATGGAAAAACCCCTTATGAGTTATGGAACAAGAGGCCACCGTTCATTGGCTTTCTAAGGTCCTTTGGCTGCAGGTGTACCATACTTAACACAAAGGACAACTTGGCAAAGTTTGCTGAGAAGTCGGATGATGCTATCTTTATTGGATACTCTTCTAGCTCTAAAGCTTATAGAGTATACAATATAAGAATCAACAATTTGAGGAGTCATCCAACATAGTTGTTAATGAGCACACCCCTTGTGTTAGGGGGAATGGACCTGAGTATATCTTTGATTTAGAATTGTTTCCAAACTATTCTAAACCATCTTGTGAGAATGTTTCAGCTGGAACAGGTGCTCAAGGTGATGCTGATGCTGATGCAGGTCAACTATATGAGCTTCCCAGACCTATTCCAAATTCTCCAAGAGCTGAAGGGCAACAAGCTTCATCTATTCACCGATCTGACAGTGTAACTATCTCCAGAAATAGTGAAGCTTCAACAAGTGAATCACTTGATCAACCTCAAAGTTCCTCAGGTGATCCACTACAACACCAGGTTGAGGGAAGTGGTATTCTGAAGGAACAGGCAACTGTTAATACTACTTCACAACCAACCATTGATGATGTTTCTCAATCATTCAATCAGTCCTCATTGAATGACTCTGAAACAGCAGTTAGACAGAGTGATCCAATTCCTGATCAGAATATGTCTAACCTAGACTTATCTCTGCAATTGGAAGTGATTCCTCGTCTTAGGATTCACAACACTCATCCAACTGAGAACATCATAGGAATGTCTCTGAGGGTGTGAGAACAAGAGGACAAACTCATCATGGGAATGTCTGCTTGTACTCATGCTTCCTGTCTCAGATGGAACCAAAGAAGGTAGAAGATGCCTTAAAGGATAGTAGTTGGGTTGAATCGATGCAGGAGGAGCTGCTTCAATTCAAAAGGCAAAAGGTCTGGAATCTATGCCCACTACCATCTGGTCAAGTACCCATAGGCACTAAATGGGTATTCAGGAACAAGAAAGATGATAGAGGCTTGATCATCAAGAACAAGGCAAGACTAGTAGTTCAAGGGTACACCCAGGAGGAAGGAATTGATTATACTGATGTCTTTGCACCTGTTGCAAGACTTGAGGCAGTTAGGATCTTCCTTGCTTATGCTGCATCCAAGAACTTCACAGTCTACCAACTTGATGTCAAGTGTGCTTTTCTATATGGGGATATAGATAGGGAAATCTATGTGTGTCAACCTCCAGGATTTGAAGACCCACAGCACCCCAACTATGTATGCAAGCTGGATAAAGCTCTATATGGGCTGCACCAAGCACCTAGGCTGTGGTATGAGACCTTGTCTCAGTTTCTCCTGAAGAATGGATACACTAGAGGTACCATTGACAAGACTCTTTTCATCAGAAAGAGTGGAGAAGACTTTTTGCTTGTACAAGTCTATGTTGATGACATCATATTTGGTTCTTCAAACGATCAAATGTGTAAAGACTTTGAAAGCATTATGAAGCAGAAGTTTGAGATGAGTTCCATGGGAAAAATGGACTTTTTCCTAGGAATCCAGGTAAACAGATGAAGGAAGGGTTCTTCATAAGTCAATCTAAGTATGTCTCAGACATCTTAAAAAATTTGAAATGAAGAACTGTAAACCAGCCAAGACACCCATACCCAGAAACCATAATCTTTGCCCTGACCTTGAGGGGGAGGATACTGATCAACATCAGTATAGAGCAATTATTGGTTCTCTGATGTATCTCACTGCAAGTAGACCAGATATCATGTTTGCCACATGCATTTGTGCAAGATATCAGGCTGCTCCAAAGGTGTCTCACCTAGCTGCTGCAAAGAGAATCCTCAGATATCCTCAAAGGAGCACCTAAACTAGGTCTCTGGTATCCAAGAAATAGTGATTTCAATCTCTATGGATACTCTGACAGTGACTATGGTGGCTGCAACATTGACAAGAAATCAACATCAGGAGGATGTCAATTTCTTGGTGGAAGGATTATCTCATGGCAATGCAAGAAACAATCCTGTGTCTCTACATCAACTGCTGAAGCTGAATACATTGCTGCTGCTAGCTGCTGTGCTCAACTGCTATGGATTCAAAATCAGATGTTAGACTATGGATTCAACTTCATGACTACTCCTATCCATATTGACAACAACAGTGCTATCTCCATTACTGAGAATCCGGTGAAGCACTCCAAGACAAAACACATTGATATCAGGTATCATTTCATTAGAGATATTCATGAGAAACAGCTGATAAAGTTAATCAAAGTTGACTCAAATGAACAATATGCTGATTTGTTCACAAAGGCATTTGATGAACAAAGATTTAAGTATCTCATATCAGCAATTGGGATGATAAACATTGAATAACTACCTCTTTTGAAAACCTTTTTAAATGAGTAATGTCTTGTGTCAATACAATTTAAGCCCTGTTACAAAAGATCTTTAAAATTATTCCAAGTGTAAATTCCTTCCGAAGAGGAACTAACTCTCGGAAGATATTCTCTGAATATCTTCCGAAGCTAAATTCTTCAATGGATATTTTCTTCTCGGAAGAGTTTTTGGTCTCGGAAGAAGCGATTGATTTTATATCAGATCTACTTCCGAAACTTATACAACTCTCCATTCGGAAAGACAGTTTTACCTTCGGAAGCAATGCCTTGCTTCGGAAGATAAAATGCCTTCAAAGGACAACTTTACCTTCAGAAGCAATATCATGCTTCGGAAGAGAAATTGCTCTCGGAAGAAAGTTACCTTCGGAAATGTTTTACCCTCGGAAGTAAAGGTTTTTATATGTAACGGATATCTTTTGGGCCCCACTCTGTAAAAAGTAAAGATTTTGTTGATAATGTCAGATTATTTAAAATTATCCTTGCCGCCATCATCATTTCTCTGCCGTAAACCACCATACCACCCACAGTAACCCCAAAACAGTTACCCTATTACCACCACCATACCACTATTCACCCCTATTTAAATAATCTTGACTTATCAATTTCATCTTCTTTTACCACTTTACAGCCCTAACTGTTCCCTTCACTGTAAAACCCTCAATCTCTCTCAAAATTTCAAGCTTACCTTTTCTCCAATGGCGCTAAACCCTCAGCACAATCAAGTCGCATTACTTGACTCGTCAAGAGATGCCGACTTCACCCAAATCATCACCTTCTCACCGAATCCACCTACCTCACTGCACTCACAGTTAACCCAACCGTATACTCCAACCATATGTCAGAATTTTGGAGCAATGGAGAAACTACAGTGCTGAACGGGGTTCGAGTCCTGAGAACCAGAGTTTGTGGCCAAGAGTTGGTCATCAATGAACAGATCATCAGAGAGCATCTTGAGCTTCACGATGATGGGGCTCCTACTGAGTTCCCCAAGGAAGACTTGGAAGGCACCTATATCCTCATGGGATATGGAGGCGATGTCAGCAGGTCCACAGTATACAAGTTCAACTTCTCTTACCATTGGAAGTTCCTGCTGCACATTGTTTTGCACTGCCTCTCCAATAAATCAGGGGTTGGGATCAAATCCCATATGAACTAGGATGCCTAGTTCATGGGTTGGTGAGAGGCCTCAGATTCAACTACTCACGATTCGTGTTGAACAACCTAATCGCCAATCTCAGCAGGGATACATTCTTCATGTATCCCCGATTTCTTCAACACATAATCAACTGTGAGATGGAACCAAGCAAGCTTGTCTGCGCAGCTGCTCTTCCTGTTCCACACATGAGGCCTACCATCTTCAAGATACTGAAGAAGATGTCCACCAACTTCACTGGACGGTACACTCCATTACCTCCAGAGATGACTGAGCGCATAGCTCCTGGTGACATCCCTGTTCTCCCCACAGGTGATGAACCCACACCAGCAACAGCCACCACAATACCAAAACCTTCTTTACCCATCAAAGCCACCTATCAGAGACGCCCCAAACGAACCCTTGTTCAATCTACTCTGATTGAACAAGCTCCTCCTGTTCACACCGAAAGGACTAGAGTGGAATCATGGGCTCCCACTCAGTCCGAGGTCACACCATCCTTCACATTTGACCTCAATGTGGGTTTTGAGCCTCCTCAGTCTCAAACCCCTGAGCCCGAACCCCAAGCCCTAAGCCCACAGGGTGAGTCTTCACACTCCCCTGTGAAGCCTTCTAGGGACAGCCCCACCATAGGCTCAATGCCTGTAGACATTGATCAAGGTCCCGGGTCAGTAGGACTAACCACCCTCTCTTTCACTGACCTTTTACTCCGAACTGATGAAGAGATTACATCTCTCCATGGCCATGAAGTTGATCTAAAACACCCACTGAGAGATCAACAGAGCCAAGAGGGATCCCTTGTCTCTAGCCCCCATCAGAAGCCTGCTACTGAGGTGAGTCCCACTGATGTGGAGGGGACTCATGTAGACTCAGCTGCCACTACTCAGAGTCTCTCATTGAGCTCTCAGGACAGTGGTAACATAATTAGGACTGAGTCTACGGCAACTTTGCCCATTGACATCTCTGAAAGAGATGACTCTGAGCAGAGGAAACCAGGGTGCCAAGAAACCACATCTGGTGGTGAGAGTGAGCATACTAGGTATGTTATCTCATCTCCCCGTGATTCTTCCTATGAAGATGAGGGAAGTATGCAACTAACACTTCAGTACTTGCTTTCTAAGGTCTCCAACCTGGAATCACAGGTGAAGATCTTAGAATCAAGGACTGCCACTCAGCAACTTGAGATTAACTCTCTCAAGGCTAAACTAGCTGAGAAACAGACGGAGAGGTCTGTTAGGCATGTACCTATCCAGGTCTCACTGACTTCTTCCTCTAGCTCATCTAGCTCTCAAGATGATGCTACCAAAAAGGGGGAGAAAGTTCAGAGACAAACACCGAAGGAACCACAGACCCAACTCATTTCCACCCAACAAATCATTAACCTACCTGAGTCATCTCAATCCTTTCTGGAGATTGACTCAAGGATGCTTCAAGATCTCTACAGACTGTTCACACAGTTTGTATTGAGATCATCCCTAGAACAGCCTAGCCCCGACACCACACTTGCATACTTTGGGGCTGAGGAGCTTCAAAGACTGACTGCACCTTCTACCACTGTGGAGGAAGTTGGTCAACCTAAGGTCTTCATGGAACCTGAGATTAGCTTCGAAGGGGAAATGGGGACTGATGGCCCAGCAACTGAAACAGATGGGACAGAATCTGCAGCAGTCTCATCTTCCGAAGCTCTAGCTGAGGCTTCCGAAGCTTACATGGAAGCCTCGGAAGAACAAGACAAATCTTCCGAGGCCGAAATAGAAGCTGCGGAAGGCCTATTTCAGATGTCCGAGGAACTGACCATCACAGATGTCATTGCTGAAATTGCATCTGAGGTGAGCAGGGAGGACATTTCTGAAATACCTCCAACCCAAGCACCAGCTGAACTTCTCTCTCAATCACAGCCCTCCATCCAAGAACCACCACAGTCAAGCACAATCAAAGACAAAGGCAAAAGAAAGTTGACTGCGGAAGAGCTTCAGGAGGAGGAGAAAATTGAGAAGGCCAAAAAGAAGGGTCGGTTTCCTACTGAGAAGCTGTTAGCTGCCAGTTCTAAGGCAGCTGCAGCCAATCAGGAAGAAATCAACCTAAAGAGAAGAACAGCACTCATTGACATGATCCTGCTGCTCCACAACAAGAAAGGGAAGCCAGGTTGGCCTTGGAGAGGGAAGAACAAGAGCAGAGGGAAGCAGCCCTGAGGCTGAGAGAGGCTAGGATCAAGTTCCTCCTCTCAAGAGGCTTCAGTCTTCCTGAACTGTCTCCACATGATGATGACATGATCCTGCTGCTCCACAACAAAGAGCAGGATCAAATGGAGAAGGAAAGGAAGAAGGCTGCTAGGGAGAAGTTAATGGTGAAGAGGAAGAGGGAGGAAGAGAAGGAGGTCACTGCTGCCAAGAAGTCAACTGACAAAGCCTGGATGAAGGACTACCTCCGGGCTCATGGCTTCTCTGGCAGGCAGGTGGGACCTATGTCCGAAAGGACACTCCAGCGGATAGTCAGTGAAATAAAAGCTGACATTCGCTTGGGGAAAAGGAAGGAGATGTATAGGAGGATGAAGGGAATGGTTTTCACCCCAGCCACTCAACCACAGCCACAACCCACTCCAGAACCAACCCCTTTTCCCATCAAACCCGAACCCACTGAAGAAACCTTCACCCCTCAACCCACAACTCTACCCAAACCTACCACATCACCTCAACCACCCAAACTACCCATCCTAAAACCCAAGACTCAACCCAAAACCACTAAACCTAAGCCTACCCAACAACAGCCAAGATCATCCCCTCAGCCTCCTAAACATTTCTCCTTTGAGGAGATGAAGGAGCTCAAGACAAAGCTCATCAATTGCACAACTTTGAGCAGTATCTCCTGTGAGGGAGAGGTTATCAACATCACCTATGTTGATAACTCTTCAAGCTTCCTCACCCTAGGCCAATTTCTTGAATTGCCTAGAAAAACCTTGGGCCAGGCTGCAAGGCTTCTTGGTCTCAACTCCGATACCCTCAATGCTGAGGAGAAGAGACTAAGAAGAAGACTGGTGACTCTGCTGGATACCAGGAAAGAGGACAGGATTTCTGGTCAATCTCCTGGACCTAGAAATGCAATAATCCAGTGGAGGTTCGATGAACCTTCTCACAACTTTGTTGTGGAAAGAGAGAATGGTGAAATCAACAGGCTTAATGCCACTTCTCTGCTGCATCTCAGCAGATTTGATCTTGCTGAGCTTGCAGAGAAGCCATTCTCCAATCCCTCCAACTCTGAGACTGCTGCACACATCAGAAACCACATCAGCGGTCTCCACTTGGCTGAACGAAGTAGAAAAGCCAAGATTGAAGAAGAGTTGAAGATGAAAAGAGTGGAAGACAAGGAAAGATCAACCACCAAAGGCACAACCTTTCTACAGATGGTGGAAGGTCCTGAATTGGAACCAATAGTTCGATGGGAATATGACTATACTTCCCATCAACTAACTCTTTTCAGAGGGCCACAACAAAGGGTACACATAATCCAAGGTGACAGAGTAGAGGTTCTGTCCACCAAAGATTTGTACAAGATTCTCAGCATCACAGCAGGAAAGAATGAAGATACTGATAAACACCTGCTCGCCTTGGTGCTGAGAACTTTGAGAAGAAGAGGGAAGTGAAGTTTTGGTAGCATCAGCCTAGGGGGAGTTTGTTGGATCATGATAAGGCTGGTGCAACCAAATTCACTTCATAGTCATCTTTTGGTACTACATTCAAAGGCTTCCGAAGCTGAGCAAGAGATCTTCCGAAAGTCTAAGGAACAACAGCTGAAGACATCTTCCGAAGACAAAGTCTAATGAAAGAGCTTCCGAAGACAAAGTCTGAAAGAGCTTCCGAAGACAAAGTCTAATGAAAGAGCTTCCGAAGACAAAGTCTGAAAGAGCTTCCGAAGACAAAGTCTAATGAAAGAGCTTCCGAAGACAAAGTCTGAAAGAGCTTCCGAAGACAAAGTCTAATGAAAGAGCTTCCGAAGACAAAGTCTGAAAGAGCTTCCGAAGACAAAGCCTGAAAGAGCTTCCGAAGACAAAGTCTAATGAAAGAGCTTCCGAAGACAAAGTCTGAAAGAGCTTCCGAAGACAAAGTCTGCTTCCGAAGACAAAGAAGACTCCAAGCCTCGGAAGAAGCAGTCTTCCGAAGTATAAGTGCCTTCGGAAGAAGTTATTCTTCCGAAGCACTTTATCCTTCGGAAGACATCGCTATGTCCAGCAGATAAAAGTATGGTCCCTGACAGTCCGCTGCAGACCTCTGATACAGCATGGCATCTTCCTAAAGAGCCATGTTGTTGACCATACTTTATTCTACTGTTCACCTTTTTATGATAGTACATGTTACCAACTTTAGTTGGTGACAAAAGGTAAGTCAGGGACATGTCCTGACTACCAACTTTCAGACAAAATGTCTGAAAGACCTCACCTAGAGTCTTGTAGTATAGATGTAAGGTTAGAGGTGTCCAGCTGGTATCAAAGTATATCTGGCTGTAGGTAGTATTATATATATCTTCTCCCTGTAACTCTTTATGCAAGTGATTTGAGTCCAAGAGTCTTGTAATCCTTTGAGTTGAGAAGCAATATATAAAAGTACCTTGAAAATTACTTGCTGTGTTAATTTTCTTACTGCTTGTTACTTGTTATATTGTGATCAACTCTTCATAGACTGATTGCCGAGTGTTGATTCACAGTGAGTTGAGAGAAAAAACCTCCAGAAATCCGATCCTGCACTCTACTTATAGTGGAGTTGGTTGAGTAGCCTCTTTTGGTTCACCCTCTGGATGTTGACTCATCCAGAGGTGTAAAGGGGTTGCCCTAAACTTATTCTTTTTTTTACTTTAAATCTCTTCTAATGGCCATCCTATTTCTTCTTTTATACTTCAATTGAGGAGGTTGGTCTTGATCACCTTGTCTTTCTTCTTTATCCTTTGTTCCTTCCTTTCACACGTTCAGAAAAGGTTTAGGACGCTGTTATGGGTCCGAAGATGAAGCTGGCTATGGATTAGCACTAGGTCTTGGTTGTGTTGTCTGTTGGGGTTCAACCTTGACCTCAGCTTCAGGAACAACTTGACTTGGTGGAGAATGCAAGTCATGAAGCTCACCCTTCTTGATCTTCTGCTTGATCACCCTGATGTGCTCATCCATTGTGGGTAGAGATATATGACCAAGCCTCTTTCCAAAGAACACGTACAGCTTCAAGAAGCTCAACATACTTTGCCTATCTTTAGATTTCTTCTTGTTTGCTTTGATGGTGGCCCTTCATTTTATAGCTTCCTCCCTCATCTTTCTCTTAGCAGATTTTCTATCTTTGATAGCTTCTTGTTCCAGCTGCTTAAGATATTCAAACTTTATGTACTCATAAGATAGATAGAGTAAAGTTATTATTTGGTAAAGACCTGTGGCACTCAAGTAGGTAATCTTGTTTTGTCTGTCCTCTTCTCTACCTACTTGAGCTTCTTGCTCAACAGCCATAGACTCCACTTCAGGCCTCACAGGGGCTTTATAAATTCTCCTTTCTTTCTTCTTTGACCTTGAGGAGCAAAATAGCATACTCAGTCTCCTTCCTCTCTCTTTACACCTTAGTGTCTGCTAGTTCATTAAATTTCTTCAAGAAAAGAGATATTAGTTAATCTATATTATAGTTCCTAGCTCCTAGGTAGTTTAATTTGGCTGCCTTTTACTCATCTTCCTTAGTGTTTGGCCTATGGGCAGCCATGATTACAGCCTGCATAAAGCTAGGGGTCTCTCTTATTCTTTTTTACCTTGCCTTCCTCTTCCTCTCCCTTTTGTCTTCCTCAATCTCCTCAGAAGTTAGATCCTTCTTTCCTTTTCAGTCTCTGGCCTGTGTGACTCAGGGAGGAAAGAGCTTTGTCCTTATTAAGCCTGTTATGCACTTGAGCACTGGCAAGGGAAAGGCTGTATGAAACCTTCCCCAACTGGTGTCTTACAGTGGGTAATTGGTGTTGAAGGAGTAATAGTCTCAAGGTTCATAGGTTCTACAGCTAGGCCTTCACTGAGGTTTCCCCTTTGATGCTAATCTTAGGGTCCAACTCAGTATCTAGTTGACCAACTATTTTTCCTGCTAGCCTCTATGTATATAAGCTTGTTCTTCTCTTAAACTTCTTAGACACCCTCATTTGTATCCTCTCAGCTATCCTGTCAACTTGTCTGCTTTGGCTTGGATTAACAAGTGACAAGTCAACAAGAGGGAAGCTTTCATAGAATCTTGGGGTATAGAAGTTGAAGACTTCTTATTGACCCTGGAATCTAGAAAGCACCAGGGCTCTTCTATCAATGTCATACCTCCATCCTACTATTAGATTGTCAACAGGGTGGGATGGAGATGATATAGACCTTGGTACAACAGCCTCCTCAAATAAACTTTAAACTATGGCATCCACATTGATATGGGCTAGAGGAGGTTGTTGAGTCTGGACAATTGCAAGTGAGGGTGGTGAATCCTCAATGTTCATACTTTATGCAGTGCTCCCATGTTCTATGGTTATGGTGACTTTCTCCCCTATTTTGGTAGCATTTCCTACTTACATAGATGAGCTACAGGTTAGGCCCACCACATCCACAAGTTCTTATGGACTTGGTTGAGCATGCCTAGCAAGCCTCTCAGCTAGCTTGCTCTTGAGATCGGTGATCTCAAGTTTCTAATTAAGCACCTGCCTTTGTAAGGTAGCTACCTGAGATTCCTAGTGACTAACCTTAGAGACCAAATATGTGCAAGTATTTGTCAGTTGTTGCACCTTTTATTGCATACGCCCCTCATCTTCATCAGAAGAATCATGAGGGGATGAGAGGACATAACCAAAGTCATCCCTCACATCACCAGATACATTTCCTTGGTCTCTGGATTTCCTTTACTTGATGACAGCTTCATAAGAAGTGTCAGGAATTGGGTTGCCGTGGTTGATGTTTTAAGTATGTCATTACTTTCTGAAGTGAGAGCCTCTTCCACATGGACCTCTTGAACTTGTTCAAAGAGATCCACCTCATTAGTGGGTGGATGATGTGAGCTAGATATAGGAGTACGAGGAGCACTCAATTCTCCTTGATTAGGGGAGGAGAAGAGAGACACATGGTACTCATTGAATCCTATATCTTCATAATCATAGAATTCTAGGTTGGGGATTGGTTGGTTAAGATATAATGGCCGGGGATGGTAAATTTCCCCTTAAGGTTGTTTATCTAAGTTTTGAGACTCAGGATGAAGGCTTGAGGCTGGGGTTATAAGCTCATCATGCTGAGCATGAGGAACCTCAACACTAATTATAGAAGGAATGGGAGTGGTCTGCTCCTCAGGAGAAGTGGGACTCTTTGTTCCACTTGCTCTTGTATGGGTAAGTATATGGATACCTGCTCAATTTAAATAGACTGAGCAGAGGTTTGTTTTGATTTTCTTTGGTAGGTGATGGTGATTTGTGGCTGTGTTGGTATTGAAGATGAAGGTGTGGGTGCAATATTGGCTGGGATTGCCAAATTATCACCTTGAGGAGGGAGCTCTAATATTTTGAGGACAAAGGCAGTTTCTACCCCCCAGAAAAACCAATAGTGGTTTTCCTTAATATCTTAAAAATGCCGGGCTTCATCTGTCCTAGTTTTAGTACATTACCTATTCCCCTCAACTATGAGCCTACTTCATAGTTGAGAATGTGCTGGACATATTTAGGGAACATGTAATATTCAAGGGAATCCAAGTTAAAAAGTAAACTTATATAGATAAATTATGAATACTTGAACTTGATCCCCTAGACCATTCCATGGACTATATAGGAAAGGTCTTCAGGAACTTGATCCCTTTTCTAAAGGTCTTGACTAAGAAGTCACCTTTATAGCCCATCAGCTGGAATGATCCTTTGACTGCCTCTTTAGGAAATGACATTTCACCTTCTTCATCATCTAGCTTCAGATGTTGGTTGATGGTGGCTGGAGTGATGGACACTATCCTCTCTTGCACCGTGGCAGATAGTGCCTTCTCACCGTCAAGTATGTCCTCTTGGTAGGTCCTCCAAAACTCTAATCGTTGATGTTCTACAGTTGAGTATCAATTGTAAGGGCGGTGAGGTAAGATGAGGTGGAAAGAAAGATGCAGATGTCTGAGAAACAAGGGCCTTTCTTAGTAGACAATAGAGCAACCTGGTTGTGTTGCCTGGGTTGCCTGTGGTGCATGACAAAGGCTGGCTGGTTTTAGGGTTCAGAGTTGGCCATTTTCTGAAGCTCTTGTGAGAGAGGTTGAAAGAACAATAAAGGTTCATGGAGTGTTAGGGCTTGAAGATTGCAGATGAAGAAGAAGTAGAGAGAGGGAGATCAGTTATAAAGGCTATTTATATGTTTGGATTTGAGACAAAGTTATTGCAAAAGATAAATTTTTAAATCCGGATGTTAGTCCCACCTCCGAAAAAGTGCGGAAAAAGGTAGTTATCTTGAAAGTTGAAAATCTTCCAAAGTTAATTTGCATTCAAAAGTTTAAAGAAAGCTTCTGAAGCAAAATTGACTTCGGAAGATATTCATTAGTTTTAGAAGAAGCGCTTTGGAAGGAAATGTACTTAGAGTAATTTTGCTTCCAAAATAGATTTGGTTTCGGAAGATATTAAGTTTCAAAAGTTTTATTTATGTAGAGGTGCACATAGGAACAGGGTGCCCGACCCGACCCGGAACCGACCCGGGTTGAAAACGGTACTAGGCCAAACTGGTTCCAACTAAAAAAAACCCGACAGTTTGGGACCGGTTTGGGATATTTTGGCCAAACCGGTTTGGAACCGTTTTTTACCCAACCCGGTTCAGGAACCGGTCCAAAAAAACTGGTTTGGAACCGGTTCCGACCGTTAAATTTTTTTCAAATGGTTATATAGCCGTTGGAGCCTTTTTTGACCCCTTTTTTCACTTATTTTTGACCATTTTACCCTTATATGATAGTATAGATAGGTAGTGGGTGTAATGATTTAGTGACAACACTCAAAAGCTCAGAAACGTGTTTAAAAACGTAAAAACGCTCTCTTACTTTCTACTTTCTACTCTCTTGAATTATATAATATGGCTTCTGTAGCATCCGTTCCAACTGGTGGATCTTCAAGTGCCGCTACCGTTTTAAGAATTCTACCAACAATGAGAAACCAAGAGTTTCGGTGCAACTACGTCTTATGTGAAATGCCAAATGGTCAAAATAAAGCTCGATGCAAGGCTTGTGGTTCGTTTTTCAAGTCGGATTCAAACTCAACTTTGAGAAACCATATGACCAAATGGTGTAAGACTTTGAAAAATATGCCGAGTCAAGGCGAAATATCAATTAGAAACGATGGTGGTATATGGAACTTAAACATAGATATGGTCGAGATATAATCACAAAGTTTGTAATTGAAGAAGGATTGCCGTTCAACCACTTCGACAACCCTCGGTTAATAAGGTTGATTCAAGAAACTCTTCAACCGTGCTACACTCACGTAAGTCGCACCACTCTTAGACGTGATTGTTTAAAAATTTGGAAACAAGCAAAAAATGATTTAAAAGTTTTATTTGAAAATTTACAAACCAGTGTGAACTTAACTACCGACGTTTGGTCCGCCCCACATGGATTATCAGAATCGTACCGCGTCACCGCCCATAGGATAGATCCAAGTTCGTGGCAAATGATGAAACGTACGATTGCGTTTGAATTATTTGGATATCCGCATACCGGTGATAATCTATTTCAAATTTTAAATTTTGTAATCAAAACAAATAAATTAGAAAATAAAATTTTCTCAATGTCATTTGATAACGTCTCGAACAACGCATCCACCGTTGATAATCTAAATTAAAATATAAACCGGTTTGTGACGACGTATTTTTTCATTCAAGATGTGTTGCATATATTATTAATTTAGTTGTCCAAGATGGTCTTGCGATACTAAAGTTGAACATTTCAAAACGTCTTTCAAAAATAGGTTACGTGATATTTTTAGAACTAGTAGAAAAAGATATGTTAATTATAGTAAAATATGTCACGATACGAATTCCATTTGTTTTGGACCAAATTGGGATGTCCTGACTAGATGGAATTCAACTTGAAAAATGTTTAATAGTGCTTTGCGATAAAAATAAACACTTCATACTTTTCATGATGGTCTTGCGATGCGTGCTCTGGTTGTTCCGTTTCCGTTAGAGGGTTGGGAATGTATTCAAGAAATAACTCAATGTTTAGAGGTTTCAAAAACGCAACTACAAAATTGTCAGGGGTTTATTATCCGACAAGTTGTCTAACACTTAATCAAGTGTATTTAATGGCACATAAATTAAGTGAATTTGAAGAAAGAAATGACATGTTTTCAGCAATGGTGGTGCCTATGAAAGAAAATTTAAAAATATATTTCACCAAACTACCCCCCGTTTTTACGTGTTCCGCCGCACTAGACCTGTGCTTAAATATTTCTGGGGTGGAAACTTTAATTGATAAGATAACTTATGATTTAGATTTACATGAACAAGATCCATTTTTATGGTTAATGCAAAATAACAATTTAATGAGTATCTTAAAAATTGTTTAATGTTTATCTTGAAAAATATGGTATAACATCAAACATCCACCGGTCATCGACCGTAATGGGATCGAGTTCATCAAGCTCAAGTAAAGACCCGATGCTTAATTTACATAATACTTTGAGAAAAAAATACTAAACGGCAAAGGGGTAACACCGCAAGTAACGAGCTCGGGAGGTATACCAGAACCGATTTTTATCTACTATGACTCCTTAGGAATTTCTATCGTTTGATATTCTGACATGATGGAAAGGAGTTGAATCACAATTTCCAGTCCTAGCCGCTATGGCCCGTGATTTACTAACCGTCCAAGCTTCCACGGTAGCTTCGGAGTCTGCATTTTCTGTTAGTGACAGGGTTTTGTCGATAAGAAGAACAAGGGTAACTCCAATAGCGGTAGAGATGTATATTTATTTAAAAGACCACGTAGATGCGGCTGAACGAAGACAATATAAATCAAACCTTGAATGAGAAATACCAATTGAAGAAGAAATACACGAACAAGAAGTACAAACCGGATGATCGTCACCGCTCTTCAATGAAGAACTCACTTATGATTTGTCTTAACGTATTGGCACACAAACCGACGAAGACGATTAAACTAAAAAAAACTGTATTCGCAAGATACATCTTTTGTTTTGTTTAAAAATGTATATAAGTGTTTAATTGTAAATTTATTTTTAATTTAATTGTTAAAGAAACACCACTCAGTAAAAATATATTTGCAGTTGTTTCAATTAATCTACTTTTAATTAAATTGCATAATTTAAATATTATTTATTAAAAGTTAAAAATCGGTTTTTGGAACCAGTTTTTGGACTCGAACCAGTTTGGAACCGAGCCGAACCGGTTCGAACCAGGTTGGGTTTTATTGGCCCAAAGCCGGTTCTAGACCCGACCTAGTTCTTGGTCAAAACTGGTTCTGAAATCATTGACCTGAAACCGGTCCGGTTTGAACCTGAACCGGTTCAGGTAGAAAAGCCAGTTCGTGCACCACTATATTTAAGGAGTAAACAAAACTTCCGAGACTAATTTTATTTCGGAAGAAAATTGTCCTTTAAAACATATAAGTACTTAGAAGCATATTTAAGCTTCGAAAAATATATCAGAATTTCTTCCAACGATAAATGTTTAGTAAGTAGTTATTAGTTTTTGAATACATAATTTTTTTTAAAGTCAAGTTAATGTCTTTTGAAAAAAAATACTTCTCAAATTTTCAAAATTCTACATAATATCATTTTGTGAAATTCCTTCCTAAGTAAACTAGGATTATATAGGTGATGATATAGATAACTTAAGACACACATATTTGAAAAATAATCTTAAAATTTAGTTTAGAAAAGTCTACTTACAGTTAATCATTCCAATAACTGATACAAGATACTTAAATCTCTGTTCATCAAAAGCTTTTGTGAACAGATTAGCATATTGTTTATTTGTGTTAACTTTGACTAGTTTTATCAATCATTTTTTAAAATTATCTATTATCAAATGATACCTGATGTTGACGTGCTTTGTCTTTAAGTGCTACACAAGATTCTCTGTAATAAAGATAGCAATCTTGTCGTCTTTGTGGGTGGGGTCTCTTTGAAGTTGAATCCATAGTCTAGTATCTGATTTTAAATCCAAAGTACTTAAGCACAGTAGCTTGCATCAGCAATGTATTCAGCTTCAGTAGTTGATGCAGACACACGTGCTTGTTTCTTGCATTGCCATGAGACTATCCTTCCACCAAGGAATTGATATCTCCCTGATGTAGAATTAGCAGTTATGCTGCAGCCACCATAGTCACTATCTATATAAGCATACCGATTGAGGTCAGAATCTTTAGGTACCAAAGGCCCAGTTTGGGAGTACCTTTGAGATATCTGAAAATCCTCTTGACAACAATTATATGTGACATCTTCAGTTAGCTTGATATCTTGTACAAATACATGTGACAAACATGATATCAGGCCTGCTAGCTGTGAGGGACATAAGAGACCCAATCATAGCCCTTTAGAGATGTTCATCAGCACACTCGCTTTCAAGATAAGGTCCTAGAGAGTGGTTTCTGGCTATGGGTGACTTAACAACCTTACACTTAGTCAGATGAAATCTGGAAAGTATGTATTGCACATACTTTGACTAGTTTATGAAGATGCCATTATCAACCTACTTCACTTGAATTCCTAGAAAGAAATTGAATTCCCTTATGGCACTCATTTCAAATCTATTCTTTTTTAGCTTTTCAAAGATGATGTCATCTATATAAACTTGAACTAGCATCAAGTCATTCCTTATTCCTTTAATGAAGAGTGTGCCATTAATAGTACCTCTCTTGTATCCATGCTGAACAAGATACTGTGACAGTGTCTCATACAATTTTCTTGGAGCTTGATGCAACCCATAGAGAGCTTTATAAAGATTGCAGACATAATCAGGATGATCTGGGTCTGCAAAGTCATATGGTTGTTTGACATACACTTCCTCATCTATCACCCCATATAAGAAGGCACACTTGACATCAAGTTAGTAGACTTTGAAATCCTTGGATGCAGCAAAAGCAAGGAATATCCTAATAGCTTCAAGTCTTGCTACTGGAGCAAAAACACCTATGTAGTCAATCCCTTCTTCTAGTTTTGCTACGGGAGCAAGGAATATCCTAACAAGTTCAAGTCCTTCAAAACATATAAGTACTTAGAAGCATATTTAAGCTTCGAAAGATATATCAAAATTTCTTTCGAAGGTAAATTTCATATTAAGTAGTTATTAGTTTTGAAAAAATAATTTTCTTTCAAATCAAATTAATATCTTTAGAGAGAAAATCTATTTATACTTCTTAGAATTCTAAGGAGTATATACTTTTTGTAAGGTTTTCACTTAAAAGCTGATGTAACCAAAGCAAACAAAGAGCTCTTAGCATGCATGTATGAAGTACAGAGTAAAGTTACATCGGAGGTTTTACACAACTCAAAGGAAATAAGCTAAGTGTAAAATCTTCCGAAGCCAAATGAAAAATCTTCTGAAGCCAAATGAAAATATCTTCCGAAGTCAAAGATGAAGTCTTCCGAAGCTTCAGAGACAAAGTATTCCGAAGCCAAAGACTGATTTGTAACACTCTACTTTTGTGAAAAGGTCCATGCTTTTGTCAACTGTAGATTATAGTCGTTAGTTTGTAACATTCTACTTTTGTACCTTTTATCCTTTTTGTAATATATTAGGATGTGAGCTATGGCATGTCATAGTCACAAGTCAAAAGGCAATCTGCCTTTTGACTATACGTTGATCATGTTGTCTAGATTAGTGTTTCCAGCTGGTGTTCAAAGTGTAGCCGACTGTAGAATGTAGTATAAAGTATTTGTAACACTTGTAATAGAACTTGAGAGCAATATATAGCATTCTTCAAAACCAACAATTATCTTGTACTTGTTCTTCTTCTTGTTCTATCTTATACTTACTTGTGTTCCTAGTATCATCAATAAAAACCTGGTTCCCTCTTTGATCTGTTAAGTGTCCTAAGTCTCTTCTCGTTGTGAAACTGATTGTATTGATCACCTTCAATGGTCCATCACTTTTAAAAACTTCTTCCAAGATAAACAGAGCTTATATGAGTGATAACTTAAACAACATTAAAGACACACATTATTTTCAAAACAATTTTGAAATTTATTTAAGAAAATCTACTCAAAGTTAATCATCTGATTAACTGATACAAGATATATAAATCTTTGTTCATCAAATGTTTTTATGAACAGATCAGTATATTGTTTATATGTGTTAACTTTGACCAATTTAATCAATCATTTTCTAAAATTATCTCTGGCCAAATGATACCTGATATTGATATGCTTTGTTTTTTAGTGTTGTACTTGATTCTCGATAATAGAGATAGCATTATTGTTGTAGATGTGGATAGGAATCTTCTTGAAGTTGAATCCATAATCTGGCGACTGATTCTAAATCCAAAGCACTTAAGGATAACAACGTGCAGTAGTAATGTATTCAATTTCAGAAGTTGATGCAGAGACACAGGATTGCTTCTTGTATTGCCATGAGACTATCTTTCAACCTAGGAATTGACATCCCCCGGATATAGACATTACAGTCATAATACAGCCACCATAGTCATTTCTATATATGCATACAGATTGAAGTCATAATTTTTTGGATGCCAAAGTCTAAGTGTGGGAGCTCTTTTGAGATATCTAAGAATCTTCTTGATAACAACTAGGTGTGACGTCTTCGGGTAGGCTTGATATCTTGCACATATGCATGTAACGAACATGATATCAGGCATATTGGTTGTTAGGTATATAAAAGACCCAATCATAGCCGTATAAAGATGTTAATTCACATATTCTCCCTCAAGATCAGGTCCTAGGGAGTGGTTTCTTGTTATGGAAGTCTTAGCAACCTTACAATCAATCAAATGAAACTAGTTAATACGTCTTGTACATACTTCACTGGCTTATGAAGATGCCATTTTCAACTTGGTTCACTTTAATTCCTAGAAAGAAATTGAGTTTGCCCATGGCACTCATTTCAAATCTATTCTTTATCAACTTCTCAAACTCTTTACAGTGGTTTTCATTAGTTGACCCAAAGATAATGCCATCAATATAAACTTGAACTAACATCAAGTCCTTCCCTATTCTTTCAATGAAGAGTGTATTGTCAACAGTACCTTTTTTGTAACCATGTTGAACTAGGTAATGTGAATGTATCTCATGCGACTTCCTTGAAACTTTATGCAACCTATAGAGAGCTTTGTTAAGCTTGCAGACATGATTAGGATGATCTGGATATACAAAGCCAGGTTGTTAGTTGACATACACTTTTCATCTATCACCCCATACATAAAAAACACTTGACATCAAGTTGGTAGACCTTGAAACCCTTGGATGTAGCAAAATCAAGGAATATCATTACAGATTCAAGTCTTGCTACAGGAGCAAAGACATCTGTGTAGTCTATCCCTTATTCTTGAGTATACCCTTGGACTACTAGTCTTGCTTTGTTATAGATAACAATCCTTCTATCATATTTCTTGTTCCTGAATATCCATTATATACCTACTGACATTTTCCCAGGAGGAAGAGAAATAGGTTCCAAACACCCTGTATTTTGAATTGAAGTTGTTCCTCCTGTATTGCTTCAATCTAGCTTCCATCTTTCAAAGCTTTATCAACTTTCTTTGGCTCAATATATGATAAGATGCAAGAGTGCATAAAGACATTTTATTGTGTGTTTGTCCTTTTATTCTTACCCTAGTCTCAACGTCTCTAATGATGTTTGTTTTAAGACGTGACTTGTGGATTCTTAGTTGAGGGATCACAGTAAGTTGATCTGATAGATCTAAATTAAGGAAATTTAGATCTAGTGATTAAGTATCGCCTACCATATCAGCATATCCATTAAGTGTGACTTGATCCAGAGAGTGTGTAACATCATTGTTGTTGTCTTCAGTAGCGTCATGAAATTCTTGATCACTTTCACCATCTTTATCTCCTCCTGCATTTGAAATCCTTTCATTTAAGTTTTGTGCCTTATTTCTAGAATTGGTTGGGATGTATCAACTAAAGAATTTATCATAGTTGGGTTCATAGGATTTCCACTTGCAGGGTGTGTTACCACTGGTGCTAAACAAATTTGAACATTTGGTCTTTACAGCTTAGATCTTGGATCAAGATCTGCTACAGACATCTTACCTGTTGTTGCTGAAACATCTTCACACTATTTGTTAAAATAGGTGGTAACTAAATCAAGATTAAATAGCCAATCAGGACCAGAACCTTTCATACTTGGAGTGTGTTCATTGAAGGTCACATTGGTTGACTCCTCAACTACTCTAGTTCTGAGATTGTATATTCTCTAAGCTTGGCTATATGATCTTTGGCATTCAAGATGGTGCATGGACATCTAAATAATCTAAGGAAACTAATGAATGGTCTCCTTTTGTGCCACAGTTCATAAGGTGTCTTATCATGAAATTTGACTACTAAAACTTTATTATGCATATAGTTAGGGCAGTTTAGAGTTAGAGCGCATGGTTCTTGGAGCCTCAATAGGTGTCCTATTTCTCCTTTTAGCAACACTATTTTGTTGAGGATTTCTAGGAGCACTATATTGTCTTGAAATACCCTTTTCATCATAAATGAATCAAAGATTTGGTTCTTGAATTCAGTTCCTTGAACACATATTATGACCTTAACCTTATGATCACAATGATTCCCAATTTTTAGAATAAAGGATTTCAATATTTTAGGGGTCTCATCAATACTTCAAAGAAATAAGACCTAAGTATATCTTGTGAAATCATTATGATCACAAGACAGTGTGGAGTTCTTCCTAAAATCAAAGATATCCATATGTAATAAGCGTAGGGGAGTAGTGATGGAGTTCATTTTCTTTGGCCCGTATGACACTTTGTGTTGCTTTCCTTTCAGACATACAATACAATGGTCATCACTTGTAAACTCTTTCTTTGGCATTCCAGTTACTAAATAATTCTTAATCAGTTTGATCATGTTCTTAAAGTTTATATGGCATATTCTTTTATGCCAAAGAAAAGACTCATCACTATTGGCTTTAGATAGAAAGCAAGAAACTTCTCCTGATAGGGAGGTTTCTTGCAAGTCCATCTTGAACATGTTCCCTTTCCCGGGGGCTATGTGAAGGATATGCTCTTGAGGAATGAGATACACTCAAAGGATTGTACCAAGCTCTTTGACAAAGTTTACATTCTCAATATTAAGCTTACCATTTGTGACTCTATCCCTTATAGTAATGTAACCACCTGATTCACCTTCGAAAGCAACTAGCCCTCCATCAATTTTTTTAAAGTCTAAAAGTAAAGATCCATTGCCAATCATGTCCCTGGAACAACCACTATCAATTATCCATACATTTTTTTGGTCTTTAGTTATTTCTGCATATGAAAAGAGATGATTAGTTACATTTCAAAAACCAGGCCTTGCTGGTCTTGGGCTTGTCAAGATGAACTGAAGATGGTTCAATATTTATTGATCCTATATGAAAGCTTTGAGGATCCTTGGTTGTTGTTAATGAAGAAACTTTAGTCACATGACATTCCTTCATCTTCCACACCATCTTTGTAACATTAGACTTGGCCTTTAAATCTTCAGAAGTTTTTATGACTTTGGAAGTTTTAGAGATTGAACCTTCAAAAGCTTTTGCATCCACTGCAACGGACTTTAGTGCTTTGGAAGCATTCCTTACTTTCCGAGACCAAACTTGCTTCCAAAGACATTTTTTCACCTATCTTCTTTTGGTTCACCTTGGAGCTTCCAAAGGAAAATTAGTTTCCTTCCAAAGTTATTTTTTCTTCTTCTCAGAAGTTTTCTTCTTGTTCATGTGGATGGTACTCTTAGGATTATAAATACAATCCTTAGCATAATGAGTTGTACCACCACATATGATACATTCCTTGGACTTCCTTCTAAGAGTCTTGTTCTGAGGGGAAGGTTGATCTTGATCTCTTTCTAGCTCCTTCTTTATCGTTTTAGATGATGCAACATGCTTCTCAGGGTAAAGATTGCCTTTGGAGTTGGATGGTCCAGCCTGTGCAGCAGTGGTGCATATTGGTTTAACCTTCTTCTTCTGACCTGAATGGTTTAGACTTGAACTAGGACCCCTGGTACAAGAGTCCTTTGTTAAGTCTCCAGTCTTCCTCATCTCAAACCCAGTAGAGATGAAAACTTGTTTTTGCTTAGGTGGAAGGTAGGCTTGATCTCTTGCACTTTCTTTGATCTTCTTTTAGCAGCCCTAATCAAGTTCTTTCTAGCAAACTTACCCACCCAAGTCATTTCTTCTCTCCAGGAATATAGTGACCTTCTTAGAATAAACCTCTTCACTCACTTTTGGTTCATCCTTTACTATATCCTCTTCATCTTCATCTTCTTCTTTAATAGGATCAATGAGAGGCAACTCATCTTCATAAGTTCCACACGTTGGTTATCTGACTGATAGTAATGTGTGAGGAGGAGCTATTTCACTTGATCCCAGCCCTTGTTTATTTTGATAATAAACATTTTTGCGTGCAAGGATGAATATATGATGTCCTTGAAGGTTTCCTCTTCAAGAACACATTTTTCTATCATGGCTTTGCTGATCACAAGCTCAGCCTGGCATTCAGTCAACTTGGTAACAAGATCCTTGATCTAAGTCATGTAGTTTGTGTGCTCATGTTTTAGAGTAGTTTTTTCTTTAAACCTTGTATTTAAGCTTATAGTCACTCTTTTAAATGCATTTATGTTCTAGGACTCAAGATCAGACTTATAGGACTGTACATGTTTACTTTAGCAATGCATTTAGGAGTACAAAGATATTCCAAAACCTTAGTTTTATCATGATCTGCCATCAGGGCTTGGTTTGGTGAGACATCTTCTACCTAAAAGCTCCAGTCAAAGCCTCCTTCTTCAACAGCAATTGTAGCTTATGTAACACCTGAAATTTTGATTAGACAAAGAGAAATAATAAGAAGAAATGAAAAGAAAGAATATTGGAAGGAAAGGAAAGGAAAGAAAAAATGGAAGGGGGTATTGTGTAAAAGTACAAAGAAAAGGCAAATATCTGATATACGTAGGGATGGCTACCCACACATTTCTCATAACCCTAAATCTTCGAAATATTCTAGAGAGAGAAAGAGCAGACCACAAGAATTTGAAGGAAGAACAAGAAGAAGAAGAGTGCGGATTCGAGGTACAAGGTCTCACGGCGACGGGTTTTGAAGAAGCCATACCCAAACACAATGTGAGTTCTAAGACCCCTTCTTTTACGCATTTTTGAATGATTTTGGGGCTTGGAACACATCTTGAAACTGTTTTTTTGAGTTGCGGGTGTTTAATCCGTACATGTATGTATATGTATATGTGTATACGGTCTGTTCGGGACGCTGGTTCCACTACATGTGAACTTCCCAGAACAGATATATATGATTCACGCATGAATGTTCATAGGTATACTGTTAATGTATGTTCTAGAATGGTATACATGATGTTTAGGTGGTTCTAAATAGGTAATATGATGAATCTGTGCTAAGGGTCTGTTAACTAATGAACGAGTATGAAAAAGGGCACAGGTTAGGTTGCAAGTCACCTTAGACAACCGCATCAACTTTATGCGGACAGCCCACGAAACGTGGCTAAGGCAGTCAGCCGCATTAACCAATGCGGAAGGTTAAGGAAATGCGGTCCAGGCATTGTCTCATCCGCATTGTCCTAATGAAAAGAAGTGGCCAAGGCATCTCAGCCGCATTGACTGATGCGGATGAATGAAAGGAATGCGGCTGCGGCAATTGACTGCCGCATTGACCAATGCGGACAAGTCCGGATATGCGCTAAGGCATTTCTCAGCCGCATGGACTAATGCGGGTAGATCATGAAATGAGGATAAGGCATTCCTCATCCGCATTGACTAATGCGGATGGTCAGACATGCAGATGAACCAGAATGTGAAATGCGGATAATGCATTCCTCATCCGCATTGACTAATGCGGATGGTCAGACTAATGCAGATGAACCAGAATGTGAAATGCGGGTAAGGCATTCCTCATCTGCATTGACTAATGCGGATGGTCAGACTAATGCAGATTAACCAGAATGGGAAATGCGGATTAAGCTTAGTAAGATCTGATTTATTGGGTAAACGAGTAACATAGGCATGACGATGATGATGATGTTGCATGGGTATACCTACGGTATACCATATATGTATGATGCCTTGTATGATTATGAATGAATGTTATGTGTATGTTCCTTATGATTATGTATGTTTATCTTTCCGAAACTTTACGAATTATGGAAATGAATGAATGAAGTATTATGTAACGTAAAGTGAAAGATAATGAAAGAGGAACATGTTGATGAATGCATGTATTAATGAATAAATTAAAAGAAATATGATGATGAATACATGCATTAATGAATGAAAGAACTAAGTCTTGCAAGCATTAAATAAGGTAAACGGGTCTCTTTGTGATTGACCATATTCATGGTACCTCTACCGCTTACCTACTAGTACTGTGACATACGCTTTGATTCACGGCCCAGTAGCTAAGACTGATCGGGGTATAGCATATGGTATTGGTACAAAGAAATTCAATGTGCAAGCAAAGATGAAACGGGGTCCTTGTCATTCAACCACAGTAATCATAGCCGAATTCTATGAAGTGGGTAAAGCCTGACAGGATCCATATGAGAATTTAAAGATAATGAAGTATAACGAATGATGAAGATAATAATAAATATTATCTTTGTATATGTATGATGTATGATCACGTGAAAGAATGGTTTATAATGGGAATTAAATATGTTTATCATAAAACTAGAACTCACTCAGCAACGCTGACTTTTATGTGTTTCCAGTTGGCAGGTAGTGTTGCTGGGGATGGCACGAGGTGACTACTCAGCTCTTTGGGATGGAATTCCTTTGATAATGCTGCCACGCAATGGGATGCGGGCGCATAATGCATGCAACAACTTATGTTGCATGCAAGTGTCAAGTGTTCCTTGAGGACCCCGATAAACGGGATTACTAAGGAACCTTCCTTAAGGATCCTGATAAACGGGATTACTTAAGGAATCTTCTTTATGATGAAATTTTTAATGTTTCTATACTAGAGGTCACTGTTTATGGCCATTTTGTAATCAGTAACGATGTAATCTTTGTACAAGCTTTTATGATGAAATGAAATGTATCTTTTGAATGTTTCCGCTGCAGTGTTTATTTAAGATGTTTATAAATATACACCAAATGTATGTTTATGTGCGATGAACGACCAACTGTGAGGTGCCGGGAACCGGGCCCTACAGCTTGCTGCTTGGTTGGTTGAGCTTCTGTATTCTTGGAGCTATATGAGTGTAGTTTATCCTTAACTGTGTTTGGAAACCATTTGTTCTTGGTGCCTTACACTCCCTAGCAATATGGCCTATTTGGTTACAGTTATAACACTTTACTTTGCTTCATCCAGTCCTAACTTTCCACTGGATATATTGCTGGGAAACTTCCTCCATATCCTCTTATAGAACTTCTTGGCTCTGTGAGTGAGGAGAGCCACCTGCTGGACTATCTCCATGCACTCCAAATCATCTGGATGGATGCAGGCCAAGTCGTCAAGGGTGAAGAGAAAGTTTCCAGAACTTTCATTTGAAGACACAAAGGCTTGAGAAGAGCTAGGCTCTTGGAATGGGCTTCCTCGAGTATAGCTCTCCCTTAGTGTCTCAGGGAAGGTGATGAAATGACCCTTTTGGTGAGTTTTCAGGTAGTAGATATGATGATATGGTGAATCCCTATTATCCTTTCAGCCACATGAAGGGCTGAACTCTTTTGGGTGCTGGATGAGTTGTGAGATGGGTTTTCCATATTCATCTCCATTTGGTAACCGCACATGATACCATATAGCTCAGTGAGAGTTAGGGTAGTGAGGTTCTCAGTTCTTTTAAAGGCCACACAATACTGTGTCCATTCTTTAAGAAGAGAGAACATGAACTCCTTACTATGTCCATATTCTCAAGTATTACTCCAATATCCATCAGAGTATCTACGATCCCAACATACCTGAAGTATTATTGAGTCATAGTTTCACATATCTTATAGGTGAAGTTTTCAAACTGCTGCTTCATGATGTCTTTCTTGTTTTCCTTGGGTTCCTCAGATCCTTCATATATCAGTTCAGTGCTTCTCAGAGTTCTTTTGCAGTCTTGCACTTTTTGAAGCCTATATAGATGGAGCTGGGAATAGCATTTTGAAGAGTGCTCATGGCTTTTTGATAAACATCTATTTCTTCCAGTCTTCTTCAGAATAAGCAACCACTTCCTTTGGTATCATCCCACCTCGAGCAATTGCTAAAGTTTTACTTGGGATGTGAGGTCCTGAGACTACATATCTCCACATCCTACTATCTTGAGACTTGATGAAGCCTTCCATCCTCATGAACCAAGTATCAAAGTCATGAGGAGTAATAAGTGGAGACTTAGTCATGATGTCGGTTTCCAGATCAGCTTTAGTTAGAGCTGCCATTTAAGCAAGTAAGTGTTTGTGAAACTGAAGTGTGACTTAAGATGGTGAGATCTACAATCAAGAGCCTAAGAATCTATGATACCAATTACAGGACCGGTTATGGTTTAGTAACAGTTTCATAGTTAGAGAAGATCATACTTGCTAGATCAAATAGAGAACCAGGCAAAGAAACAATGAACCAAAATAAGAACACTCAGGGAAACAAAGACTAGTTTTCAAGGATGATGTATATTGCTCTCAAGTGTTTTACAATTGTTACAACGCTTATTCCTAAGACAGGTTCTATGTGATACTTTGTACTACAACTACGGTACGGTCGACCATACTTTAAAGGCCAGCTGGACACTAATCTAGACAACATGTAAAGTCAACAAGCAGATTGTCTTTGACATGCGACTATGACATGCGACTATGACATGCATATTGCATCCTATTTTATTACAAAAATGATAAAAGTACAAGAGTGGAAAGTTACAAACACAGACATCATAATGTACAGTTGATAAAAGTATGGAGATAATCACCCAACTTGTATAAGTTGGTGAGTCTTTTGAGCTGGCAGCGGAAAGGTCTTCAGCTTTTGTCAAAAGTACGTCGGGGACACATGTCTTCTAAGTCTTTAGAAGAAATCAATCTTCAAGCTTTGAAAGACTTCACTTCTGGCTTCAAAAGATTTTTATCTTGGCTTCTTAAGATTTGACACTTTGTAAATTTTCTTTGTGCTTGGTCAAATCTTTCGAAGTAACTTCCTTTTAATTTATTTGCATGCTGAGAGATGTTTGGTTAGCTTCAGCCTTTAAGATTGACTCTTACAAAGTTGGTGGTCACAAAACTATTCAACAGTCAAGTCTCTCAAGTACCAATTCCAAAGAAAAATCATCACCACTTAAAGATCTGCCGAATAAGTCAGTAGTTACTGACCAAAAAAAAAAGACGAAGACTTTTGAGAAACCTTCACCATCTCCAAAAGCTTCACAGGGTCACCATAAAACTGATGATGTTAAAAGATCAGGAAAAGTCAAAAGAAGAGCCTGGAAAACAAAGACATCTGTCAAATCCTTATGACCAAAATGAACACTTACCCCTTTAGCATTTTCCATTGATATAAAATTGCTGAAAACTGGAAGACCCAAGACTAAACAGCCTTGGGTCCACATTCATCACTAACCAATTTGTTTATATGCAGGATCATCGCAGACCAAAACTAACTTGTGGATTGTAGATAGTGGATGCTCCAACATATGAGAAGTGACAGATCTACCTGCTGAATTTAGATACTTTTGATGGTGGATCTATTGCTTTACAAGTGATACAAAAGGATGTTACATTACTAGTAGAGGTACAGTCAGCAATGGCAAGGTAAGCTTTGACAATGTGAACTATATGAAAGTGTTAAACTATTAGCTACTGAGTGTATCTCAGTTGTGTGATCAAAAACATAATACTCTTTTCATAGAGCATGAATGCATTGTCCAATCTCAAGGGCTTGAAATTCCAAATGAAAAAATAGTTTTCAAAGCTCCCAAGAAGGACAATATGTACATGCCTAACATGTAGAATGCATCACCTTCGAGAAATGTTTCCTGTTTTATTTCCAAAGCTTCTTTGAATGAGTACTCTCTTTGGCACCAAAGACTGGAACATGTAAATCTAAAAAACATGAAACACTAGTTCGGAATGTGTTAGTCACAAGACTAGCGTACAATGAGTTTACATATGCTGACCATTAGGTTGCTTGTCAAAAGGGAAAGCAACACAAATTTTCTTATAAGTCCAAAGAAAATAATTTACTCAAAACTCCTTTAAATCTACTGCACATGGATTTATTTGAACCAACAAGTGTAAGAGTTTAGGAGGAAAATCATATTGCTTAGTAATAATAGATGATTTTACTAGATTCACTTAGGTTTCTTTTAGAAATTAAAGATGAAACTACTAATATTAAAAATAATTTATCTTTAAAATTGAGAACCAAGTTGATCAAAAGGTGAAAATAATTAGATGTGATCCGGGTATCGATTTCAAAAACCACACCTTTGATTCTTTCTTTGAATCCAAAGGAATTACAAGGTAATATAGTGCTCCTAGAACTCCTCTAATAAAAACAGAGCTGCTGAGAGAAGAAATAGGACTCTTATTGAGGCTGCAAGGACCATGTTGCCGGACTCCAAACTTATTATAACCTTCTGGGCTGAAGCAATCAACATTACGTGCAATGTTCAAAATAGAGTGTGGATAGTCAAGACACATGAAAAAACCTGTTATGATTTTGGCATAAGATATACCATTCATAGGGTTTCTTAGACCTTTTGGATGTCAATGCACCCTTCTTAATACCAAGAATCATTTATCCAAGTTTATTGAGAAATCAGTAGGTGGGTCTTTGTTAGATAATCATCACAAGATAAGGCTTACAGAGTATACAATGAAGTCACACTATTGACAAATTTGAAAATGTCACGTGTAAGCCGGTAATTCTCAAAATCTACTTAATGTGTGATAATGGCATGCTTGGCTTGCCAAACTTTGTATGACTTAATATATGCATATTAAGTGAACAAGAATGTTATAGAATGTAACACTTTTAAGATTTTTATGGATATTAAATTGAAGTTAAGGTTTTCACATACTCCCCATCTTAGAAGAATTCGACCTAAATTTTTTTTTGCCATCTTGAACTAAGACTTCATCGAATAGAAAGGGGCACTTTCTATTCATTTGATCTTCTCATTCCCAAGTGAATTTGGAACAATGTATTGAGATCTATCATATACTTTTACTAGTTTCATGCGACATGATCTAAGCTTTTGGACTTTCCTATCACCGATACTTATTGGCTCTTTAATGAAGTGAATCTTATCATCTATGTGAATTTTATCCAATGGTATAATGAGTGTCTTGCTAGATAAGCATCTCGTGAGGTTTGATACGTGATAAGTGTCATGTATAGTACTAAGTTCATGTGGTAATTTAAGCTTATAAGCTACCAAACCAACCATTGCCATAATCTCATATGATCAGACATACCTAGGATTGAGCTTTCCACACTTGCTAAATCTAGAAACACCCTTCCACCGTGCAACTTTTGAAAGAACCCGGTCTCCAACTTGAAATTCTAGCGATTAAGTCTGACATCGACATTTCTCTTTTGTCGATCTATGGTTGCTTTCAGTCCGTCTTTAATCCAAAGTTTTTCATTAGTTTATTGAATTACCTCGGGACCTGTTAATTGTCCTTCACCTAACTCCGCACAACATAACGATGAGCGACACTTACAACCATATAACGCTCCAAATAGGTTTGCTTTGATACTGTGTGATAATTATTATTATATAAAAATTAGGCAAGGGTAGGTGAGGATCCAAGTTTCCTCCAAATTCAATCACACAAGCGTAAAACATATCTTCTATGGTTGGGATAATCATTTCACTTTAATTATATGTTTACGGGAGATATGTTGGTCATATCTAGGCATGTGCCCGAATCTAATTGTAATAATTATCACTCTGGATATGATAATCCATCTCTATAAGAGATAATAAATATTAGCACTTCAAGTTTTACCATATTGTCCTTAATGTATATTTTGTAAGATTTTCTATTTTGTCAGTTTCTTTTACCGGGAGAAAAATGTGCCGATTTTTTCATTTGATTGAAAATTACCCAAATAGTGTAATACCATATGATATTATGGTAAATTGCATGATGAAATCCATAGAATTTTTTCCCATTTTCACTATGGTATATCAGGTTGTTGAGACAATCATGATGGTTTTTTGGTATTATCTCTTAACTTTGGAACAAGTTACACACTTACCGACATAAGTGACAATGTATCTTTTCATATTGGGTCACCAATAAAACTACTTGATATATTTATACATCCTATCAGTTCTTGGGTAGATCGAGTATCTAAATTTGTGAGCTTCATCCAAAACTAGCTCACATTAGTCACTAGTACTCAGCACCCAATTCCAAAATTTATTCATGAAGTCAAGTGTCTCATTGGATTTGGGTTCTAATTAATTGACCATACCATGTACGGCTTCATTCTTTAGGTCGTCTTCCTTGAGTTCTTCCCATTCGACATTTTGAATGTAAGTAGCAAGACTCGTCAGAATAGTCGCTCCTAACGCATGCACACATACGATTTTAACTCTTTCCTTTCGACTCAAGGAATCTGCTACTACGTTTTCCTTCCTAAAGTGGTACTTGATATTGTAATTACAATCTTGTAACAACTCAACCCAAGGATGTTATGTCAAGTTCAACTCCTTTGAAATATACCGAGGCTCTTATGCTCACTATAAATGGTTCATTTTGTATCGTAATGCTAATTCCTTAAAATTTAAGTGCAAATACCATAACTCCCAACACCAAGTCATAAGTTATGTAGTTTTTCTCATCAACTTTTAGCTTTCAAGATAGATAAGCTATGACTCTATCTTTTTTTCATCAATACATAACCAAGACCTTTGTGTGATGCATCGCGATACACAACAAAGTTATCGGTTCCATAGGGGAGGAATACGATCGCTGCATTACATAACTTTTGTTAGTAACTAAAAGGTTGACTCTTATTTGTCTCCCAATCAAATTTCTTGACTTTCTAGGTTAATGCGGTCAATAGCTGAACAGTCTTGGAGATATTCTCCATAGAACATCGATAGTAGCTAGCCAAACCTAGGAATTAACATACTTTTGTTGGACTTTTTGGTGCTTCCTAGTTCTTGATTGCCTTAATTTTGGACGTATCCACGTATATACCTTTCTCATTTATGACGTGTCTAAGAAATTCACCTGTCAGATCCAAAATTCACACTTAAATAATTTAACATACAATATATCATTTCTAAGTAATTCTAAAACTAAATTCAAATGATATTCATGATCTACCTTGGTTCGTCAGCATATCAAAATATCACTGATAAAAGTAGTCACAAATTTATGCAGATAAGGTTACATAAGTTCATGAGATCCATCAATACGGCCGACACATTTTTCAAGCCAAAAGGCGTGACTAGGAACTTGTAATGGATGCAACAAGTCCTAAATAGGGCCTTTATTATATCTTGCTCTTGGTTTCTCAATTGGTGGTAACCTAAACACAGTTCGATCCTCGAATGGAAACTAGTACCTTGAAGTTGATCGAATAAATCATTAATCCTTGGAAGTGGATATGGCTCTTGATAGTTATCTCATTCAATTCCTGATAGTTTATCCACATCCTAAAGGTTCCATATTCTTCCTCACGAATAAGACTATGTATTGCGACTTTCCTGAAGGCTACTATGATGGTCTGCAAGTCAAGTCATAGTCAACACCTTCGTATAGCGATAACTCGACAACCATGTTGATTACATAAGCTTGCCTCATTGTCTTAGGGGGCTATAACAAGCATCACCTATTATGTTTTATATTGCCTTGATGTAATGGACATCCTACCATGGTCTTGAGACTTTTAAGTCAAAGGTTAGGGGTCTACTTGAACCTTAATTCACTAAAACCAAGGGCTCTGATACTAACCTGCCACACCCCAATCAACGGGTACGACCCGTTGTATCAATTACAAAATGATATATACTGGAAGACATAAGTTTAAAGACCGCAAACTAGATTAAATTAAAACTTTAATAGTACATATGTAAACCATGCATCCCTTATGTTACACACAATGAAAGCTTAAGCTACACCTTCTTATCCAGGTAGTGCCTCCTAGTACCTCCTATCCCGCATCACAAGCTAAAACAAATCAAAATTAACATTGTTGGGTAGTCATAACAATGAAACTAAAACAGTTAGCATTATAATGATATAGCTAGTAAATGATTTATGAAATGAAATCTCATTAACATCCTCACATATAGGAAAATGTCCTTCAACATATATGCCGCTCCAGGTTTCAAAAATGATGGTGGGTCCCCTTCTGGTATCGAAAAAAAAGGATGCGATAGATGATATCATCATAACATATTAGGGTCTAAGAGAACCACCAAAGGCATTCTCTGTTATCATATCATGACATCACCCCAAATTAGAGCGAGTGCCAAGTAAAGTCAATCCCATAACGTCATACTATTATGAACCAATAAACTAAAAGTTCTAAACTGTAAGGCCCCATTCCCGGGCACCTCACAGTTGGTCGTCATCACCCATAAAACATACATTTATTATAACTTAATAAAAACCATGCAGCGGAAACTTTGAATTTACTATAAATGCTTTTGCAAAGTAATACATCACCCATTACAAAATATCGTTTGTTTGCATTACAATACAAAAACATTAACAAAAGAATGCCATCCCAAAAGAGCTGAGTAGCCGCCTCGTGCCATCCTCAGCAACACTACCTGCCAACTGGAAAACACATAAAAAGTCAGCGTTGCTGAGTGAGTTCTAGTTTTATAATAAAACATACTTTTACTTATTTAAAAGTCCTTCGTGCATGCGTTCAACATCATACGTACACAGAGATAATATTCGTTATTATCTTCATCATTCGTTATACATCGTTATCTTTAACTTCGTATGGATTCTGTCAGGCTTTACCCACTTCATAGCACTTGGCTATGATTACTGTGGTCGAATGACAAGAATCCCGTTCATACTTACTTGCACATTGAAAGGTGAATTGTACCAATACCATATGCTAACCCCGATCGTTATTAGCTACCGGGCCGAAGTCAACATATGAACAACAAACGTATGACCACAGTACTAGAGGTAAGCGGTAAGAGGTACCATGACCATGGTCAATCACAGAGAAGGACCAATCGCGTTATTCAATGCTTGCAAGACATAATTCGTTCGTTCGTTAATGCATGTATCATCATTCTTCTTCATTATCTTTCACCTACGTTACATAATACTCATACATCATACGTACACAGAGATAATATTCGTTATTATCTTCATCATTCGTTACTACTTGCACATTGAAAGGTGATTGTACAAATACAATGCTACACCCCGATCGTTATTAGCTACCGGGCCGAAGTCAACATATGAACAACAAAACGTATGCCACGGTACTAGAGGTAAGCGGTAGAGGTACCATGACCATGGTCAATCACAGAGAAGGACCAATCGCGTTATTCAATGCTTGCAAGACATAATTCGTTCGTTCATTAATGCATGTATTCATCATCATTCTTCTTTTCGTTCATTCGTTAATACACGCATGCATCATCATGTTCCTCTTTCATTATCTTTCACTTTACGTTACATAATACTTCATTTGTTCATTCTCGTTATTCGTAAAGTTTCGGAAAGATAAGCATACATAATTACAAGGAACATACACACTCATCATATTCATCATCATACATTCATCATACATTCATCATCATACATACGTAATCATACATAGCTTCATCACTCACATTCAATAACGTCCTAGTCAACAGTCAGGTGAAACCCTACTGCACAAACTCCAAGGGAAATATGTTAAAAAGTCTAAGTATTTGGGCGTATGAGCCCTGTTCTAGGCGTTTCACCACTGTCGGACTCATTAGCTACACTTAGAAAAATTCAGGTTCTGGGCGTATGAGCACTGCTGGGCGTATGACCCCTGTTGGTCGTTTTAGCCCTGTTGGTCGTATTAGCCCTGTTGGACTTTGAGCTTACACTTAGAAATTTTCTCTGGTCATACGACTAAGGTCCAGATTTCACCCTCATACTTAGTAAAATTTCAGACTTATAAGTCTGGGCGTTTTAGGACTGTTGGACATATTACATGCTTGGACTCATAACCTTACTTAGAATATTTCTAAGGCAATTTCCTGGGCGTATAAGCACTATTGGACACATCACCTTGCACTTAGTTATTCTAAGTCCAAATTTCAGGCATATTACTACTAATTGGGCTTGTTAGGCATGTAGTACCCTAGCTCATGTGACTAATTCGTATTCCAATTCCCACACATCAGAATGCCTAGTACTAAACATATACACATGATTCTAGGCATAAATCTAACAAAACATAAACATACATACATTCATATCATACGGGTATCAAACCCAAATTTTATAAACATACTTACATGCATTTTCCAGCCCCAAAACTTTTAAAACAAGTAAAAGGGGGCCTAGAAACTCACCTTAACCGTCCTTCGAGTTTACACTCTTCTCCCGAGCTTCTTCAAACGATTCCAACACTTAGAAACCTAAAAATCGAATTCTTCTTCTTGTTCTTCAAAAACCCGAGAGTTTCTCTGCTTTCTCTCTCTAAAATCTGAACAAGAAAAGTGTGCAGATGGGTATGGGCGACCAGATCGCCTTTTACACCCACTTTTCAAGATTTTATCATCTTTTTCACTTTTGGTCCCTCAACTTTGGGGTTGACTTTTTCCCTTTTTCTTTCTCTTTATTCTTTGTTTCTTAAAAGAAAATACGGGTGTTACAAGTCCACCCCCTTATATAGGTTTCGTCCCCGAAACCTGTTATTCCTTAAACCCTTGTGAGAAATACTGTTTCACCTCTTCTTCCAGTCTCTCATCTGGAATTCAATCGCTCTACATCGTTTATCAACATTCTATTTCTGGTCTGTCTTTGACTATTCTGCATTGGCAACCCATGCATACTGATCAATGATTATTTGACCAGCACCTGCGACCTCAAACATGCCATGTAGGGTGCGGTCACTACGATTAAAAGAATCATCACAATATCCGAGCAAAGTCTCGGTGTCATAATCATTGAGCTTCAGAGCATCACTGAGAACCTTCAGCTTAATGCTTGAAGAAAAACACGGTCATCAACTTGTGTATAGTTGCTAGCCTTATTGGATGTTCTTTATGTATGAATAATGACCCTTTGGCAACCCAACACTGACAAGAAAGACAATTCGGCTTACTTGGTGACTCAATCCAAATTTATCTCTTTCCTTTACTTCCAACCTCCATTCTACTGTTTGCTACAACGTCGAAACTATCGTACGTTGCCGTTCAATGAACCACTCACAGGCTGAAATTGTTTCTCAGACAACTGGTGACATGACTTTCTTAATTACATCACACAATCTTCTAGGGCATCAGGTAACCTAGTGAACCCACTAATAGTAATCTCTACATCGAAGGGCTCGTCGATGTTCCTTCTTCTTTTGTTTCCGTTCTCTTCCGATCGTCGTACATCCTTCTTAGTGAAGCCTGCATCATAATCCATTGTCGCAGATCGGCACCGAACTTTTATCGGGCACCACCAATCAATCCATCTCCTTTGCAGCACTTGGTGCTTGCCTCATAAGTTACTATTCGATTCCCCGGAGGTGTACGTCTATCCACCTACGTCTATCAGGGATGGTCTAACAGAAAAGCAAGCGCTCTCTCAATTCTATTACGGGTTTCTTTAACGCACTGGGGAATCTAGTTGACTTTCCTATAGTAGCTCCTAAGTCGAATGACATCGATTCTTTCTATTCCTAGCATGCAACTTATCACAAAAAGGCAGCAGGAATGAAACCGGAGCCATAACAAGCTACACAAAGGCTAAAGGTTAATTGACTAGAAACATACCTGACGTAACATCGGGGTTCACCCTAGCCTCCTCCCACGTCATCGTGTAGGTGCTGCGTTTGCCCTTCGTCCTTCTCTTCCAGCCTTCTTCACTCCCGAACCTTCCGCCCTTGGCTTCTCACAATCCCTGCTCATGTGACCTTCCTCCCCACAAGAATAGCACCTTCCCATACCACAGTTTTTCGCCACATGTCGGTCCTACCACAACGGAAACAGACATTGGTCCCCAATCTACATTCCCCGGGGTGCTTGTGTCACACTTGTCACACCTTTCCGACCCGTCTCAGTTATGACTACACGCTGATCATCCACCCGTGCACCTTTGTTACCTGGAACGACTTTGCCACGTTCCAATCGCTTCCCGTTCCAATCCTGATCACCTTCTCCTTTCTTGCTAGCTTCTGTCACCACCATCGATCTTTCATCGTATAACCTCCCCGCCAAATCCACTGCCGACCTAAACGTACTCGGTCGGGCAGCGATCATGTGCCTGAGAATATCCGCTTGCAAACCCTGAAATACCGCTTTATCTTTCGGGATAGAGGAGTCACCTGATCCGGCACCAGACGTGCCATCTCGTTAAATTTTGTGGTGTACTGTTGATGCGTCATCGTCCCGCTTCTAACTGCAAGAATTCCCTTCTACCTTGTCCATCTCATGGTGAGGACAGAACTCCTCAATCACTAACCCTTCAACTCTGGCCATCTCATCCTTCCGATAGCCCGACTACCCTCAACTTGAACTATGTTGTCCCCCAGCATAAAGCTGAGTCCACGAAAGAATGAGTGGCAAACTTAACTTTCTGATCTTCCCGGCACTCGCTGATCTCGAGTACCGCCTCCATCTCCCTTACCAACGATGGGCAGCCGCAGCATTGCCATTTCCATCAAAAGTTGGGGGCCTGCACCTCTGGAATGCTCCGTAATTGCATCCCTTGGTCGTCACCCCAACCACATCATCTTCCTCTTCATCAGATACTACTACCTCAGGATTCGGTCGTTCATCTCCTCCCTTGTCCTTCCCAGTTGACCCTCTCCTGTCCTCCTTCTCCTTTCTCTCCTTATTCCTCACAGCACGAATAACATCGGTCACTACAGATGGATAACTGCCTGTAGGACTTGGTGTACCTCATCAGCAATCGCTTCCCTAACTGAGGCATTCAGGCTCGCATTCTCAGTTTCTCATTTCGGTCAGGAACCTTAGGGTTTACGGGAGCCGTCTCAGGAGCTTTAGTGCTGTTCTAGTCGTACGCGGACGACCTCTACCTCTAGCAGCCTTAGTAGTTTCTTCCCAGCCATTTTCCTACTCATTATAAGATTCAAACACTAAAACAGTCATTCAAGGATGCAGCTCAGTTTATGTCAAGTATAGTAAGTCCTAATTACAGTGGCCAGTTGTGATTAGCCACTTACTTTACTCTTCACACCCCAGCATCCCTATCCTAACTACATCAGTATCTAAATCTACTAAGAACACATAAATCACATAGCACACGCACATAATACTGGTTAACTTTAAGAAAATAATACCTGATGGCACATGGCTACTCGGGCTGACATCCCTCTTCCTGTCCCATTCTCAGTTTAAGTTAAGGTTTATTTTGAAAATTTACCCGTTTCACTTAAACTTTAGCTCTGATACCAACTTGTAAGGCCTATTCCCGGGCACCTCACAGTTAGTCGTCATCACTCATAAAACATACATTTATTATAACTTAATAAAAACCACGCAGCGGAAACTTTGATTTACTATAATGCTTTTGCAAAGTATACAACACCCATTACAAAATATCGTTTGTTTGCATTACATACAAAAACATTAACAAAAGAATGTCATCCCAAAAGAGCTGAGTAGCCGCCTCGTGCCATCCTCAGCAACACTACATGCCAACTGGAAAACACATAAAAGTCAGCGGCTGTGAGGAGTTCTAGTTTTATAATAAAACTACTTTTACTTATTTAAAAGTATCCTTTCGTGCATGCGTTCATACATCATACGTACACAGAGATAATATTCGTTATTATCTTCATCATTCGTTATACATCGTTATCTTTAACTTCGTATGGATTCTGTCAGGCTTTACCCACTTCATAGCATTTGGCTATGATTACTGTGGTCGAATGACAAGAATCCCGTTCATACTTACTTGCACATTGAAAGGTGAATTGTACCAATACCATATGCTACACCCCGATCGTTATAGCTACGGGCCGAAGTAACATTATGAACAACAAACGTATGCCACGGTACTAGAGGTAAGCGGTAGAGGTACCATGACCATGGTCAATCACAGAGAAGGACCAATCGCGTTATTCAATGCTTGCAAGACATATTTCGTTCGTTCGTTAATGCATGTATTCATCATCATTCTTCTTCATTATCTTTCACCTTACGTTACATAATACTCATACATCATACGTACACAAAGATAATATTCGTTATTATCTTCATCATTCGTTACTACTTGCACATTGAAAGGTGATTGTACCAATACCATATGTACACCCCGATCGTTATTAGCTACCGGGCCGAAGTCAACATATGAACAACAAAACGTATGCCACGGTACTAGAGGTAAGCGGTAGAGGTACCATGACCATGGTCAATCACAGAGAAGGACCAATCGCGTTATTCAATGCTTGCAAGACATAATTCATTCGTTCATTAATGCATGTATCATCATCATTCTTCTTTTCGTTCATTCGTTAATACATGCATGCATCATCATGTTCCTCTTTCATTATCTTTCACTTTACGTTACATAATACTTCATTTGTTCATTCTCGTATTCGTAAAGTTTCGGAAAGATAAGCATACATAATTACAAGGAACATACACACTCATCATACATTCATCATCATACATTCATCATCATACATTCATCATCATATTCATCATCATACATTCATCATCATACATACTTAATCATACATAGCATCATCACTCACATTCAATAACGTCTAGTCAACAGTCAGGTGAAACCCTACTGCACAAACTCCAAGGGAAATATGTTAAAAAGTCTAAGTATTTTGGGCGTATGAGCCCTGTTCTAGGCGTTTCACCACTGTCGGACTCATCAGCTACAATTAGAAAAATTTCAGGTTCTGGGCGTATGAGCACTGCTGGGCGTATGACCCTGTTGGTCGTTTTAGCCCTGTCGGTCGTATTAGCCCTGTGGACTTTTGAGCTTACACTTAGAAAATTTTCTCTGGTCATACGACTAAGGTCCAGACTTTTCACCCTCATATTAGTAAAATTTCAGACTTTTAAGTCTGGGCGTTTAGGACTGTTGGACATATTACATGCTTGGACTCATAACCTTACTTAGAATATTTCTAAGGCAATTTCTGGGCGTATAAGCACTATGGACACATACCTTGCACTTAGTTATTCTAAGTCCAAATTCAGGCATATTACTACTAATTGGGCTTGTTAGGCGTGTTAGTAACTGCTCATGTGACTAATTCGTATTCCAATTCCCAAACATCAGAATGCCTAGTACTAACATATACACATGATCTAGGCATAAATCTAACATAAACATAAACATACATACATCATATATACGGGTATCAAACCCAAATTTTATAAAACATACTACATGCATTTCAGCCCAAAACGTTTAAAACAAGTAAAAAGGGGGGCTAGAAAATCACCTAACCGTCCTTCGAGTTTACACTCTTCTCCCGAGCTTCTTCAAACGATTCCAACACTTAGAAACCTAAAAATCGAATTCTTCTTCTGTTCTTCAAAAACCCGAGAGTTTCTTGCTTTCTCTCTCTAAAATCTGAACGAGAAAAGTGTGCAGATGGGTATGGGCGACCAGATCGCCTTTTACACCCACTTTTCAAGATTTTATCATCTTTTTCACTTTTGGTCCCTCAACTTTGGGTTGACTTTCTTTTTCCCCTTTTCTTTCTCTTTTATTCCTTGTTTCTTTAAAGAAAAATACGGGTGTTACATAAACCAGAATGAACAAGTACAAACACAATTGAAACCATATATAAGTCTAACAAATGAACATAACCTAAAACCTAAAATCAAATAGTCCAAAAATTTTATTGCTCTTGTAGGAGTAGTAGTCTTATCTATAGCCCATAGTCTAAGTACTTTAGCTTATTATATGCAAAGACATGCCCTAGAAGGTCAACATGCGTTCGTGAGTTCACAAGTTTATACGTACAAAATAAATTTCCATGTAAGTCAGGTACAAAATAAGTTTGTGTAGGGAGAACATATAAGTCATAGACACCATCAAAAGCTCATGACTAATCCTAGTCCAAACAATTGGATTATATCATCCAAAAGCATAAACAGACCATGTCAATCTTAACTAGCATTATCGACAATAAGGGGGGATGTTAACCCGTTAGTACAAACAATATCTTTCCATGACAGTCTAATCCAAATCTAAAATAAGCACATATACTTATAAAGAGAATCTAGACTCTATTTCATGACTCAACAACATACAATAATCTGATCAAGTCCAAAATAATTTAACATGACATATTCAAAAAACAGTAAGAATTTTTTCTCCAGGAAAAAATATAAAAAAGGGTCCATGATTCTCACTTTGATGATAGCACAATCAGAAGTCCATAACAAGTATAGCAAGTAACTATAGATAACAAAACAAAAATAGGATGACTAAGGTCAAGAGGACCTATTTGGGTCTAATCCTTGTATTCCTGTCATTAATGTCCATCTATATATTATTTTGAGAGGAAATTTATTCTTTAGTATTTTGAGTCCAAGGTCCTTCCTTCAGTTTCCCAATCCTGTTTTACATTAATCTCCAAATTTGTAATCTGTACTTTTGCTATTTTTGTCACGTATTATACGTGCATTAGTCCAAGTTTAATGATTAATCAATATTAAATTTTCTTATCCTTACATGTCTTAAATATTTCTTTGATCCTAATTATTAACTTAGTTTAGTTAATTAGTCCCAATCTTAACATTTGAGTTTGAGAGAATATTTAACTTGTAAACCTATTCATGCACTGATCTCGCGTAGGCTGCTTGGAGGTTGAAATGATAATGAAACGTCACGTATTAGGAACCATTTGGAAAATTATAACCTTAAACTAAATTACAGAAAACAAATCACCTCAATTGGACAAATTATGATGGGGATATGACTTCTGAACGTAGACCAATATTCAGTCCGGATTTTATCAGGTGTAACCTTCAATTGTTTATGTGTTTAAAGGAGGAAAACAATGTCGAATTAACACGAGACCACTTGGGTTAGTTAGAGGACTCTTTGAGCTTAGTTTTGACATGAATTATAACCATTTGGACTCTATAGACCAAGTTATGACATGTAAAAAATGACCATTTTTTTCTAGACATCGAGCTATCCAAAATCCAATCTTTGTCATTACATTCCAAAACCATAAATTTTACTATTATTGACCTAAGACTTAAACCAATTTTATTCCATAAATAATTTGACCTATCAACAAACTTAGACTAATAGTTTATCATAGATTCCAGTTCCAATCCATTTGATTATATTCTAACGATTATATTCGTGTTCTAGTCAATTATCACATAAATCCAATTCCTAATACGCTTATTAATCAGAGAATGTTGTTTATTGTATTTAACAAAAATTTTTGTTCCAAGGTGTCCATTAGGACCAGAATACAGAAGATTATAAATCAAAAATCAACAAATCTAAAGAAACAACAACAATAACATAAACTATGGTTTTACCGCTTAATGATCCAACTCCCAAAACGCACAGTCCTTCAAGATCTAAAGCCAATACCAAGAACACAAGATTATATATGATGATTTAGATGTTAGATGATGAAAATGATCAAAAAAATGTATGAATAAGAACTAAATCATCAATAGATGAGTTTCTTATAGTAAAAGTGTTGATGATCAAAGACTTATTCAAAATCCAATCTTGAAATAAGAACAAAACCAAAATCAAATATATTGAAGGAGATGATGATGATGACTAAGATAAGGATATTTTTATTATGGTGGCAATGGTTTGTAAGTTAAGAGAAACTTGTGGGAAAGCCACAAAACAATTGAAAACAAAACAAAAGGGAGAGCCTGTTGTTGTTCTTAGTCTTAAATAGAAAGGCGCAAGGGCCCTGTATTAGATCAGATGAGGCTGGTACAACCAAACTACACTTAGAAGATTTTGTGTACACTGAAGAAGAAAGTCTTCCGAAGCAAAATCAACCCTTCTGAATACATACTGAAGATCTTACGAAGACTATAGTATGAAGAGCTTCCGAAGGAAACTAAGTCTTCTGATGACTAAGTAGTCTCCTTCCGAAGTGCTCAACTTAGAAGAACCAAGGCAAAGCCTTCCAAAGAATGAAGTCCTGAAGACTGCAAAAGACTCGGAAGAAGTTGATTCTTCTGAAGTATAATTGGCCTCGGAAGAACTTATTCTTTCGAAACTAGTTACCTTCGAAAGAATCAGCTATAAACCAGTGGACATAAGTATGGTCTGACTGACACATGCTGTCAACTCGGATATGTCACGTGTGTTTTCCATGCCCATGTAGGGACCATACTTTATTTCACTGTTCATCTTTATCAGTTAGTACAGGTACGAACTTTAGTACGTAACAAAAGGTAAGTCATGGACCTGTCATGACTACCTAATCTAGGATAGTATTTTATCTTAGATACTTTACTTTTAGCAATGTAGTATTTGTTTAGATGTAAGTTCCAGTGTTTTCTAAGTATAACCAGCTGTAGATAGTAGTATATATAGTTTCTTAATGTAACTCATTATGTATGCTTGTAAGAGTCTTGTAATACTGAGTTGAGAAGTAATATATACAAGTATCTTAAAAAACCATTATTGTGTTCATTATATTAGTATATTATCATCAACTTAGTTAGAGATTTTGTATCATAAACGAGTGAGACATAATGAGTTTATGAGGAAAATATTATGTTGAACAGATCTCTCCTATAAAAATTTTAACATTTTAATGGAGGTCCTGTTCAGTTTAGAGGTGAAGCCGGTGGATACATTCTGTACAGGTAATGTATCCAATGGTAAGTTAAAGTGGACAAATTACACTTTGTCAAATAGCTTAAACATAAATCTTGAGTGTTTCTTATTCTGTGATCAAAAGCACCAAATGCTCTTCACAGAACATGAGTGCATAATCCTCAAACCCGGGATGACAATTACTCAGAATTGGTGCTTCTTAGATCTCCCAGGAGAGGGGATATGTACAAGTGGATATGAATAATGCTTCCTCATTGGGTGAAGTATCATGCATATTTCCAAAGCTAATTGAGAGTCAACTCTTTGGCATAAAAGAATGTGTCATGTTAATTTTAAAACCATGAATAAGCTGGTAAAAATAACTTGGTACATGGTGTACCTAAAAATGAGTTTTGTATAAAGACAATTGTGTAGCTTGTCTAAAAGGAAACACATAAGGCATCCCACAAAGTCAAAGAGGTTAATTCCATCACTACTCCATTACACTTATTTGCAAATGGATCTATATGGTTCCACAAGTATAATGAGCATTGGAAGGAAATCATATTGCCTTGTGATAGTTGATGGTTTTACAAGATTCACATGGGTATTCTTTTAAGAATAAAGATGAAAATCCTGAAATGTTAAAATCTTTTATTCTTAAATAGAAAATCAAATTGATCACAATGTAAAATAATCAGAAGTGATCAAGGGACTAAGTTTAAGAATCAAGTTCTTGACTCATTCTGTAACTCAAAAAGGGTTACCAGATAATACAGTGCTCCTAGAACTTCTCAACAGAATGGTGTTGCTGAGAGGATGAGTAGGACACTTATTAAGGCTACAAGAACTATGTTAGCTAATTTAAAGCTGCTCTAACTTTCTGGCAGAGGTAGTCAGCACTGCATGTTATGTGCAAAATAAGGTTCTTGATGTTAAGCCACATGGAAAACCCTTATGAGCTATGGAACAAGAGGCCAACGTTCATAGGCTTTTTAAGGTGTTTGGCAGTAGGTGTACCATACTTAACATAAAAGATAATTCGGCAAAATAAGCTGAAAAATTGGATGATGCTATCTTGTTGGATACTCTTCAAGCTCTAAAGCCTATAGAGTATACAACATAAGAATCAACATCTTGAGGAATCATCCAATATTGTTGTAAATGAGCACACTCCTTGTGTTAAGGGGAATGGCCTTGACCATATCTTTGACTTAGAAATATTTCCCCAACTATTCTAAACCATCTTATGAGAATGTTTCAGCTGGAACAGGAACTTAAAATGACTCCTTTAATGATCAACTGTTTGAGTTACCAGACTTATTCTAATTTCTCTAAGGAGACATAAAGAGCACTCTCCCACTACTGCAAGTCCTGAAAGTTTGAACATCACAGGAAACAGTAGAGCTTTAACAAGTTGTCAGTCAGTTGAGCCTCAGAATCATCAGCTGACGATTCTAATTCTAACACCAAGCTGATGAAGATAGTAATCTGGAGGAACATGCAACTATTAATATACTTCATAGCAAAACACCATTGATATTGTCAGTCATTCAGTCAATCAGTCTTTATTGAATGAGTGTGAGAGATCAACTAGGACCAACGTTCATAATCGTGAGCAAAACTTTTCAAACTTGGATCTATCTATGCAACTAGAAGTCTTTATAGACTCAGGATTCACAACATCATCTAGTTGAAAACATCATTGGGGGTGTCTCAGAAGGTGTGAGAACAAGAAGTCAGACCCATAATGGGAATGTCTGCTTGTACTCATACTTTCTCTCTCAAATGGAACCCAAAAAGATAGAAGAAGCTCTCAAGGAAAACAATTGGGTTGATGCAATGCAAGAGGAGTTGTTTCAATTCAAGAGACAAAAGGTGTAGAACTTAGTCCATTACCACCTGGTCAAGTCCCTATTGGCATAAAGTGGGTGTTTAGGAATAAAAGGGATGATAGAGGTTTGGTCATCAAGAACAAGGCCAGACTTGTTGTTCAAGGATACATACAAGAGGAAGGGATAGATTACACTGATGTCTTTGCACCCATTGCAAGACTTGAGGTTGTAAGAATCTTCCTATCTTTTGTAGCATCGAAGAACTTCACAGTCTATCAACTTGATGTCAAATATGCATTTCTATATGGGGATATTGACAGAGAAATCTGTGTGTCAGCCACCTGGATTTGAAGACCTACAACACTCAACTATGTGTGCAAATTGGACAAAGCTCTTTATGAATTACACCAGCACATAGGCTATGGTATGAGACATTTTTCTCAGTTTATTCTGAAGACTGATACACCAGAGTGGAACACCGGATACTTTTTAGACAAGAACGAAATAATAACACGCGAATAAAAGAAGGAAGGAAATATCATACCAAAGTTGAGGGGTTTAAAGTGTCAAAAAGTACCAAAGTATCAAAAGTGGGTACAAAAGGTGGTATGGCCGCCATATTGCTACACATCACCTTTTGCATTCGGATTTTAGAGAGAGAAAGAGCAGAGTTGGATTTTAAAGGAAGAATAAGAAGAAGTCGAATTAAGGTAAGAATTTAATGTTTTAGGTGTTTTTGACTGATTTTAGTTCAAGTTTATGCTTATGTATGTGTATGTACGTTATGTGTGTGTTTTGGTGGGTTTAGTGTGCTTGAACTCATAACCAACAGGTTTGAAGAAGTCTACACGAAAGTTTGACAAAGGTGAGTTTCTAGAAACCCTTTTAACATGTTTTAAATGATTTTGGGGCTGGAAATACATGTATGTATGTTTTTATAAAAAAATGAGTTTTATTACCGTATGTGTATGTATGAATGTGTATGTGGGTGGGTGTAAGTTCGGTTTGATTTGTAGTTATGTTCATATTATGATGCTTAGAATGTTAGTACTAAGCTTAGATCATGATACATGTTGGATTGGGGACTGAATTGTGTTGATTAGGTATAAGTTAGTTGCCAATGCGCCTAAACAGTGGCCCATGCGCCCAATGGTCAAAACTGCCTAAGTGTGCCCAACCGCCCAAAACCCGATATGCCTAAATAGTAGCCAAGTGCCTGGAAAATTCGTCCAGAATGACTAAGTGTCAACCCATGCATCCCAATAGTGCCTATGCGCCTAAGTGTTGATGACTTAAGTGTAGGCTCAGGCGCATACATAGTGGTAAAACGCCCAAACAAGGCTGAAACGCCCAAATAGTCCCCATGTGCCCAAACACTTAGAATTATATCTGAATTTTTAGGAAAACCAGAATTTGTAGGGTCTGACCTGATTTGACCCATGGGCTATGATTACCCATTTTAAGTGTGATTATAGGATGGTTTAGGGTTATAGTATGTATGATCGATGTATGGTATGCATAATGTGTTATCTTTTAATGGTATTCAAATGTATTTATATTATATTAGAAAATACGTTAAATATTATGTTATTATTTCATGTAGTATGACAAATGTATGAAAGAACGTAAAGAATAACGTGACGAAGTAAAAGATAACAAAGATGAAAAGTAAAATGTAATGAATGAAAGAACGGATTGAAAGCAAATAGAAAGAAGGTGCATGACCACGTTGTCGTTAGCTACTGTGTGCGGTTTTAATAACCTGAAGGATGCCGCGGGGTCAATCATTGAGATTGACAAGACCTTTTGGTATGCCCTAGGTGACTGGGTTAGCTTCGTGCATAATGTTCGTGAGTTAATTACCATAGGCACAGCATTAGCTTCGTGCACAATGTTCAGGGTATAACCAATTGGTCTGAATGAAAGGGAGAGATGACTTGCCCTAGGTGACTGGGTCACCTTCGTGCATAATGTTCATGATTTAATTACCACAGGCCCAGGATCGCTTGCACAATGTTCGGCAGGTGTTCGGGGATTGTTCATCGATCCGTATGAAAGTAAAAGAATGACGTAAAGTAAGAAAGTAAGAAAGTAAGAAAGTAAAAGAATGATGTAAAGTACGTTACGAAAGTATGAGAATAAAAAGAGATAGTGAAAAGTATGAAAAAAAGAATGTATACGAAAAAGAATGTTAATGAAAAACATGAATGAAAGTAAGTATATGTAAGCGAATGCTAATGAAAAGAATGGAATGAAAGTATGAATATGATAATGGAAAATAATACGATATTATCTATTTGTACTTATGATGCATGATCGCGTATGAAAGCAAGAGATGGTTTTAACGAAAGTAAGTTATGATATATTTTTATAAAACTAGAATTCACTCAGCAATGCTGACTTTTATGTATTTTCCAGTTGGCAGGTGAGAGTTGCTGAGGATTGCACGGGGTAGCTACTTGGCTTATTTTTGGATGGCATCTATTTTATGTTGCGATAATGTTTTCATGATGTAATGCAACAAGTGATGTTTGTAAGGTAACAATGATGTATTATTTTGAAAAAGCAACTATAATTATATGAAATGGTTTTAAGTACTTTCCGCTGTGATGTTTAAATAAATGTATAGTTTATGTGCGAAGAATGACCAACTGTGAGGTGCCGGGAATGGGGCCTTACAAGTTGGTATCAGAGCCAAAGCTTAAGTGAAATGGGTAAATATTTAAAAAGAAACCTAAACTTAAACTGAGAATGGGACAAAGGGAAGGGATGCCCGTCGAAGTAGTAGCTACGTGCCATCAAGTATTTCTTAAATGATAACCGGTATTATGTGTACATGTTATTTGATCTGTTTGCTCTAAGTAGATTTAGATACTAATATAGACAAGATAGGAAATGCTTGGGGTATGAAGAGTAAAGTAAGTGGCTAATCACAACTGGCCACTGTAATTAGAGACCTATACTTGACATAAACTGAGATATTACCTTGAATGACCGTGTTAGTGTTTGAATCTTATAATGTGTTAGAGGATGGCTGGAGGTAGATTTTCTAAGGCTTAACGAGGCGGAGTACGTGGTGGACGTGGTGCTGGACCACAGGTTACAAGAGGAAGGCCTAGAGCTGAAGAAGCAACTCATGAAGAGCTTGTGACCCCTCATCCGGAGGGTGGTGATGAGAGTGCCAATTTGAGGGCCTTAGTGAAGGAGGCTGTGGTGGAGGAGGTTCATCAGGTCATGCAGATGATCTTGCCGTCTGTAGTGACCTAGGTGATTTAAGCCGTTAGGGAAGGAAAGGAAGGAGAGGAATAGGTCCTCGGGAAGGGGAGAACAACCGGAGACTGAAATGGTTGTCCCTACTGATGAGAAGAAGGAAGAAGAGCATGTGCTAGAGGTAGCATGAGGCTGTAATTATAGGGCATTCCAAATATGCAAGCCCCTACCTTTGATGGTGATGGCACTGTTGCTGCTGCTCACCGATAGGTGAGGGAGATGGAGGCCATCCTTGAAATCAGCGAGTGCCGAGAAGACCAGAAGGTGAAGTTCGCCACTCATTTGTTTATGGACTCGGCTCTATGTTAGTGGGGGAAAACATTGTCCAAGCCGAGGGTAGTAGAGTTATTGGTAGGATGAGGTAGAGTGAGCTGAAGAGGTTGGTGATCGAGGAGTTCTGTCCTCATCGGAGTTGGACAAGGTGGAGAGAGAGTTCCTGCAGTTAGAGGCGGGAACCCTGATACATCAACAATACACCACCAAGTTTAACGAGATGGCACGGCTGGTGCCGGATCAGGTGACGCCCTGTCACGGAAGATCAAAAGATACATTCAAGGCTTGCCAGTGGATATCCGGAGGCACATGATCGTGGGCCGACTGAGTACGTTTAGGTCGGTGGTTGATTTGGTTGGAAGATTATATGATGAGAAGGAGGTGATGGTGGTTGAAGGGAAGAAGACCGGTGGCGGGCGATGACCAGAACTGGGATAGGAAACGGATTGGGCGTGGAGGCTTTCCCCCAAACAACAAGAAAGCGAGGGTGATGATCGATGGATGGTTGTGTTGTAACAGGCTCGGGGATGAAGAAGCAGTAAGTGTGGAAAGGAGCACGCTGGTGAGTGAAGGCTGGGGCTAAATGTTTGTTTCAAGTGTTGGAAGCCCGACCACATCTCTAGAGATTGCAGAGTAGCAGGTGCTACAACTGTGGTGAAGTAGGCCACCTGAGCAGGGAGTGCAAGAAGTCGAGGGCAGAGAGTTCGGAGTGGGGAAGAAGATCGGAACTGAGGAACAAAGGGCAAGCGCCAGGGCATTCACTATGACCAGGGAGGAGGCTAGGACGGACCCAAATGTTATGTCAGTTACGTTTCTAGTAAACCAAACTCGCTTCTGTGTTATTTGATTCTGGTGCTAGTAGGAGTTTTATTTCTACTGCTTTCTGTGCTAATTTGCCTGTTAGTAGTAGATGTATTGATGAGCCCTTTGATGTTGAAATTTCCATAGGTAAGTCTACAAGGATTTCTAACTTGATTGAGAGTTGTGACATAGAACTAGAGGTTATAAGTTCCTGCTAGACTGTTTGTGATGACCTTAGGCGGGTTGATGTAGTCCTATGAATGGATTGGTTAGCGGACTACGAGGCGAACATTGTGTGTCGGAAGAAGAAGATTAGATTGACAGCGCCTAACGGGAGTTCGATGACAATATACGGTGATCGAGTTAGTTACACCGATTCCGAAAGTGATTTCGATGGCGGTGGCGGGAAAATGCCTGAAACGAGGATGTAGTGCCTGATGGCCTACGTAAAAGATGTGGACACGTCAACACCATAATTGTTCGATGTACCGGTGGTGTGTGACTTTCCTAGTGTGTTTCCAGAGGATTTATCAGGTGTGCCATCGGATCGTGAAATTAAATTTCAGATTGACTTGATACCCGGTGTTTAGCTTGTAGCTAAGGCACCGTATCGGTTGGCTCCGACTGAGATGAAGGAATTGATGGAGCAACTACAGAAGTTGCTTGATAAGGGTTTTATTAGACTGAGTATCTCTTCTTGGGGTGCTCCGGTCTTGTTCGTGAAGAAGAAGGACGGTAGTTTGAGGATGTGCATCGACTATCGTGAGTTGAACAAGTTGACGGTGAAGAATCGGTATCCATTATCGAGGATTGATGACATGTTTGATCAACTTCAAGGTGCCAGTTGGTTTTCAGGATAGACCTTCGATCTGGCTACCATCAGTTGAAGGAGAAAGAGCAAGATATTCCTAAAAAGCTTTTTACACGCGTTACGGACGCTATGAGTTTCTCGTTATGTCTTTTGGTTTAACTAACGTGCCAGCTCCCTTTATGGACTTGATGAATCGAGTGTGTCATCCGATGTTAGATAAATCAGTGATTGTATTTATTGATGATATCCTGATTTATTCGAAGAGCGAAGAGGAGCATGCCGGTCACATTCGGGAGGTGTTGGAGACACTGAGAAAGGAGAAGTTGTATGCTAAGTTCTCCAAGTGCGCGTTCTGGTTGCGTGAAGTTCAGATCTTAAGTCACGTGGTAAATCCTGAGGGGATTATAGTAGACGCGGCAAAGGTGGAGGCGGTGATGCAATGGAAGACTCTAAGACGCTATCTGAGATCCGTAGCTTTTTGGGTGTGGCGGGATATTATCGAAGATTTATCCAAGATTTCTCCAAGATAGCTTCTCCGTTGACTAAGTTGACCTATAAGGATGTGAAGTTTGTATGGGGTCAAGATCAGGAGGAGGCTTTTGAAGAGTTAAAGATGAGGTTAACTCAAGCTTCTGTTTATCCTTACCCGAAGGAAGCGAGGACTTGGTAGTCTATTCGGATGCTTCTTACTCGGGATTGGGTTTCGTGTGGATGCAACGAGGGAAGGCTATAGCCTATGCATCCTGGCAGTTGAAAGTTCATGAGGTTAATTATTCTACTCATGACTTGGAGCTAGCAGCTGTGGTTTTTGCCTTGAAGATTTGGCGGCACTACCTATACGGGATGAAGTGCACCATCTTCACTGACCATAAAAGCTTGAAGTACTTCTTTGAGCAGAAAGATTTGAATATGAGGCAGAGGCGATGGTTGGAGCTTATAAAGGATTATGATTGCGAGATCCACTACCATCCGGGCAAGGCCAACGTGGTGGCGGACGCCTTTAGACGAAAGAAAAGACCCAGACCGATTCGGGGTGAAAGCGTATCAGTTGATTATGACCTCTGACATGATGACATGGGTCAAGGAGTTTCAAGATGAGGCGTTGAAAGAAGATCATCTTAACTCTCAAAGGATGAGAGGCCTAGTCGCAGAGTTAGGTGAAAACACTCTCGGTGTTAGAACCCGATATAGGCGGATGTGGATTCCTTATTACGAGGATTTACATTGGAAGATCATTGATGAAGCTCATAAACTCGATACTCGTTTCATCCCGGTGCCATGAAGATGTACCATGATATGAAGAAGGATTATTGGTGGCCAGGTATGAAGCGTGACGTAGCGGAATACGTGAGTAAGTGCCTTACTTGTTTGCAAGTGAAGGCGGAGCATCAGAATCCGTAAGGGAAAATCCAACCTTTGGATATACCCGAGTGGAAGTGGCAGCATATCACCATGGACTTTATTATGAAGTTATCAGGTACCCCGAGAGGGTATGATGCTATATGGGTGATAGTTGATCGTTTGACGAAGAGCGCACACTTCCTACTGATCCGAGAGACGTATTCCTCTAAGAGACTCGCGGATTTGTTCATCAAGGAGATTGTAGCCCATCATGGTGTACTGGTGTCTATTGTATCTGATCATGACACTCAGTTTACATTAAAGTTTTAGAAGAAATTCCACGATGCAATGGGGACGAGGCTACACATCAGCACGGCTTATCATCCTCAGACGGACGGTCAGTCTAAGAGGACGATCCAGACACTCAAGGACATGCTTCGAGCATGCGTGATCGAATTTGGAGGAAGTTGGGATGACCATTTATCGTTAGCAGAATTCCCGTACAACAACAATTATCATGCCAGCATTGGCATGCCACCATACGAGATGTTATATGTTAGGAGATGTAGGACACCCGTTTGTTGGGGTGATATTTGTCAGAAAGAGTTAGGAAGTATTGAGGTGATCAAGAATACGACTGAGAAACTAGAAAAGATTAAAGCATTTATGAAGGCAGCTAAGGATAGACAAAATTCGTACGCCGATAAGTGTAACACCCGGATATTTTTAATAGACAAGAAAGAAAGAATAAACGCAAATAAAAAGGAGAAAATGTAATTTAACCCAAGTAGAGGGGTTAAAAGTGTCAAAAGGATAAAAAGAATAAAAAGTTGGTGCATAAAGGAGATATGGCCACCCATAACCTCCTGCACACTTCATTTCATTCGGCTTTAGAGAGAAAAAAAGTAGAGAATTTGGGTTTTCTAGAGAGAAGAAGAAGAAGAATTCGAATTCAATGTAAGAACTCTTTGTTTTGAGTTGTTCTTGGCCGGCCTATGCCTCGGTTATATGCTTATGTATGTGTATGTATGTGTGTGTGTTTTGGTGGGTTTTAGGTGTTTGAGCTCATAACCAACGGTTTGAAAAGTCTACCCGAAAGTTTGACAAAGGTGAGTTCTAAAACCCCCTTTTAAACATGTTTTAACAAAATTTTGGGGCTAGAAATACATGTATGTATGTTTTTATAAAAATAGGTTTTATTACTCGAGTGTGTATGTATGAATGTGTATGTGGGTGGGTGCAAGTTCGGGTTTGATTTGTAGTTATGTTCATATTATGATGCTTAGAATGTTAGTACAAAGCTTAGATCATGTTATATGTTGGTTTGGGGAGTCAATTGTTTTGATTAGGTGCAAGTTGGTTGCCCATGCGCCTAAACAATGGCCCATGCGCCCAACGGTCAAAAACTGCCTAAGTATGCCCAACCGCCCAAAACCCCATGCACCTAAATAGTAGCCAAGCGACTGGAAATTTGCCCAGAATGACAAAGTGTTAGCCCATGCGCCTGAATAGTGTCCAAGTGCCCATAAGTCCCATGCGCCTAAGTGTTGATGATTTAAGTGTAAGCTCAGACGCCCACATAGTGGTAAAATGCCTAAATAGGGCAGAAACGCCCAAATAGTTCTCATGCGCCCAAACACTTAGAATTCTTTCTGAATTTTTAGGAAAACCAGAATTTTAGGGTTTGACCTGATTTGACCTATGTGCTATGATTACCCATTTTAAGTATGATTATGTGATGGTCTAGGGTTATAGTATGTATGAATGATGTATGGTATGCATAATGTGTTATATTTTAATAGTATTCAAATGTATTTATATTATATTATAAAATACGTTAAATATTATGTTATTACTTTACGTAGTATGACAAATGAATGAAAGAACGTAGAGAATAACGTAAAGAAGTGAAAGATAACAAAGATAAGAAGTAAAACATAATGAATGAAAGAATGGCTTGCAAGCAAATAGAAAGGAGGTGCACGACCATGTTGTCGTTAGCTCAACTGTGTGCGGTTTTAATAACCCGAAGGATGCATGCAGGGTCAATCATTGAGATTGACAAGACCTTTTGGTATGCCCTAGGTGACTGGGTCAACATCGTGCAAAATATTCGTGAGTTAATTACCACAGGCCTAACATCAGCTTCGTGCACAATGTTTGGGGTATTACAAATTGGTCTGAAGGAACGGGAGAGATGACTTGCCCTAGGTGACTGGGTCAGCTTCATGCACCATGTTTGTGAGTTATTTACCACAGGCCCAACATCAGCTTCGTGCACAATGCTCGAGTATTGTTCATCAATATGTATGAAAGTAAAAGAATGACGTAACGTACAAAAGAAAGTAAGAAAGTAAGAAAGTAAAAGAATGATTTAAAGTACGTTATGAAAGTATGAGATTTGAATATGAGGCAGAGGCGATGGTTGGAGCTTATAAAGGATTATGATTGCGAGATCCACTACCATCCGGGCAAGGCCCACGTGGTGGCGGACGCCTTTAGACGAAAGAAAAGACCCAGACCGATTCGGGTGAAAGCATATCAGTTGATTATGACCTCTGACATGATGACACGGGTCAAGGAGTTTCAAGATGAGGCGTTGAAAGAAGATCATCTTAACTCTCAAAGGATGAGAGGCCTAGTCACAGAGTTAGATGAAAACACTCTCGGTGTTAAAACCCGATATGGGCGGATGTGGATTCCTTATTACGGGGATTTACATTGGAAGATCATTGATGAAGCTCATAAAACTCGATACTTGTTTCATCCCGGTGCCATGAAGATGTACCACGATATGAAGAAGGATTATTGGTGGCCAGGTATGAAGCGTGACGTAGCGGAATACGTGAGTAAGTGCCTTACTTGTTTGCAAGTGAAGGCGGAGCATCAGAAGCCGTAAGGGAAAATCCAACCTTTGGATATACCCGAGTGGAAGTGGCAGCATATCACCATGGACTTTATTATGAAGTTATCACGTACCCCGAGAGGGTATGATGCTATATGGGTGATAGTTGATCGTTTGACGAAGAGCGCACACTTCCTACTGATCCGAGAGACGTATTCCTCTAAGAGACTCGCGGATTTGTTCATCAAGGAGATTGTAGCCCATCATGGTGTACTGGTGTCTATTGTATCTGATCATGACACTCGGTTTACATCAAAGTTTTAGAAGAAATTCCACGATGCAATGGGGACGAGGCTACACATCAGCACGGCTTATCATCCTCAGACGGACGGTCAGTCTAAGAGGACGATCCAGACACTCAAGGACATGCTTCGAGCATGCGTGATCGAATTTGGAGGAAGTTGGGATGACCATTTATCGTTAGCAGAATTCCCGTACAACAACAATTATCATGCCAGCATTGGCATGCCACCATACGAGATGTTATATGTTAGGAGATGTAGGACACCCGTTTGTTGGGGTGATATTTGTCAGAAAGAGTTAGGAAGTATTGAGGTGATCAAGAATACGACTGAGAAACTAGAAAAGATTAAAGCATTTATGAAGGCAGCTAAGGATAGACAAAATTCGTACGCCGATAAGTGTAACACCCGGATATTTTTAATAGACAAGAAAGAAAGAATAAACGCAAATAAAAAGGAGAAAATGTAATTTAACCCAAGTAGAGGGGTTAAAAGTGTCAAAAGGATAAAAAGAATAAAAAGTTGGTGCATAAAGGAGATATGGCCACCCATAACCTCCTGCACACTTCATTTCATTCGGCTTTAGAGATAAAAAAAGTAGAGAATTTGGGTTTTCTAGAGAGAAGAAGAAGAAGAATTCGAATTCAATGTAAGAACTCTTTGTTTTGAGTTGTTCTTGGCCGGCCTATGCCTCGGTTATATGCTTATGTATGTGTATGTATGTTTGTGTGTGTGTTTTGGTGGGTTTTAGGTGTTTGAGCTCATAACCAACGGGTTTGAAAAGTCTACCCGAAAGTTTGACAAAGGTGAGTTCTAAAACCCCCTTTTAAACATGTTTTAACAAAATTTTGGGGCTAGAAATACATGTATGTATGTTTTTATAAAAATGGGTTTTATTACCCGAGTGTGTATGTATGAATGTGTATGTGGGTGGGTGCAAGTTCGGGTTTGATTTGTAGTTATGTTCATATTATGATGCTTAGAATGTTAGTACAAAGCTTAGATCATGTTATATGTTGGTTTGGGGAGTCAATTGTTTTGATTAGGTGCAAGTTGGTTGCCTATGCGCCTAAACAATGGCCCATGCGCCCAACGGTCAAAAACTGCCTAAGTATGCCCAACCGCCCAAAACCCCATGCACCTAAATAGTAGCCAAGCGACTGGAAATTTGCCCAGAATGACAAAGTGTTAGCCCATGCGCCTGAATAGTGTCCAAGTGCCCATAAGGCCCATGAACCTAAGTGTTGATGATTTAAGTGTAAGCTCAGACGCCCACATAGTGGTAAAATGCCTAAATAGGGCAGAAACGCCCAAATAGTTCTCAGGCGCCCAAACACTTAGAATTCTTTCTGAATTTTTAGGAAAACCAGAATTTAGGGTTTGACCTGATTTGACCTATGGGCTATGATTACCCATTTTAAGTATGATTATGTGATGGTCTAGGGTTATAGTATGTATGAATGATGTATGGTATGCATAATGTGTTATATTTTAATAGTATTCAAATGTATTTATATTATATTATAAAATACGTTAAATATTATGTTATTACTTTACGTAGTATGACAAATGAATGAAAGAACGTAGAGAATAACGTAAAGAAGTGAAAGATAACAAAGATAAGAAGTAAAACATAATGAATGAAAGAATGGCTTGCAAGCAAATAGAAAGGAGGTGCACGACCATGTTGTCGTTAGCTCAACTGTGTGCGGTTTTAATAACCCGAAGGATGCATGCAGGGTCAATCATTGAGATTGACAAGACCTTTTGGTATGCCCTAGGTGACTGGGTCAACATCGTGCAAAATATTCGTGAGTTAATTACCACAGGCCTAACATCAGCTTCGTGCACAATGTTTGGGGTATTACAAATTGGTCTGAAGGAACGGGAGAGATGACTTGCCCTAGGTGACTGGGTCAGCTTCATGCACCATGTTTGTGAGTTATTTACCACAGGCCCAACATCAGCTTCGTGCACAATGCTCGGGTATTGTTCATCAATCTGTATGAAAGTAAAAGAATGACGTAACGTACAATAGAAAGTAAGAAAGTAAGAAAGTAAAAGAATGATTTAAAGTACGTTATGAAAGTATGAGATTTGAATATGAGGCAGAGGCGATGGTTGGAGCTTATAAAGGATTATGATTGCGAGATCCACTACCATCCGGGCAAGGCCAACGTGGTGGCGGACGCCTTTAGACGAAAGAAAAGACCCAGACCGATTCGGGTGAAAGCATATCAGTTGATTATGACCTCTGACATGATGACACGGGTCAAGAAATTTCAAGATGAGGTGTTGAAAGAAGATCATCTTAACTCTCAAAGGATGAGAGGCCTAGTCGCAGAGTTAGGTGAAAACACTCTCGGTGTTAGAACCCGATATGGGCGGATGTGGATTCCTTATTACGGGGATTTACATGGGAAGATCATTGATGAAGCTCATAAAACTCGATACTCGTTTCATCCCGGTGCCATGAAGATGTACCACGATATGAAGAAGGATTATTGGTGGCCAGGTATGAAGCGTGACGTAGCGGAATACGTGAGTAAGTGCCTTACTTGTTTGCAAGTGAAGGCGGAGCATCAGAAGCCGTAAGGGAAAATCCAACCTTTGGATATACCCGAGTGGAAGTGGCAGCATATCACCATGGACTTTATTATGAAGTTATCACGTACCCCGAGAGGGTATGATGCTATATGGGTGATAGTTGATCGTTTGACGAAGAGCGCACACTTCCTACTGATCCGAGAGACGTATTCCTCTAAGAGACTCGCGGATTTGTTCATCAAGGAGATTGTAGCTCATCATGGTGTACTGGTGTCTATTGTATCTGATCATGACACTCGGTTTACATCAAAGTTTTAGAAGAAATTCCACGATGCAATGGGGACGAGGCTACACATCAGCACGGCTTATCATCCTCAGACGGACGGTCAGTCTAAGAGGACGATCCAGACACTCAAGGACATGCTTCGAGCATGCGTGATCGAATTTGGAGGAAGTGGGGATGACCATTTATCGTTAGCAGAATTCCCGTACAACAACAATTATCATGCCAGCATTGACATGCCACCATAGGAGATGTTATATGTTAGGAGATGTAGGACACCCGTTTGTTGGGGTGATATTTGTCAGAAAGAGTTAGGAAGTATTGAGGTGATCAAGAATACGACTGAGAAACTAGAAAAGATTAAAGCATTTATGAAGGCAGCTAAGGATAGACAAAATTCGTACGTCGATAAGTGTAACACCCGGATATTTTAATAGACAAGAAAGAAAGAATAAACGCAAATAAAAAGGAGAAAATGTAATTTAACCCAAGTAGAGGGGTTAAAAGTGTCAAAAGGATAAAAAGAATAAAAAGTTGGTGCATAAAGGAGATATGGCCGCCCATAACCTCCTGCACACTTCATTTCATTCGGCTTTAGAGAGAAAAAAAGTAGAGAATTTGGGTTTTCTAGAGAGAAGAAGAAGAAGAATTCGAATTCAATGTAAGAACTCTTTGTTTGAGTTGTTCTTGGCCGGCCTATGCCTCGGTTATATGCTTATGTATGTGTATGTATGTTTGTGTGTGTGTTTTGGTGGGTTTTAGGTGTTTGAGCTCATAACCAACGGGTTTGAAAAGTCTACCCGAAAGTTTGACAAAGGTGAGTTCTAAAACCCCCTTTTAAACATGTTTTAACAAAATTTTGGGGCTAGAAATACATGTATGTATGTTTTTATAAAAATGGGTTTTATTACCCGAGTGTGTATGTATGAATGTGTATGTGGGTGGGTGCAAGTTCGGGTTTGATTTGTAGTTATGTTCATATTATGATGCTTAGAATGTTAGTACAAAGCTTAGATCATGTTATATGTTGGTTTGGGGAGTCAATTGTTTTGATTAGGTGCAAGTTGGTTGCCTATGCGCCTAAACAATGGCCCATGCGCCCAACGGTCAAAAACTGCCTAAGTATGCCCAACCGCCCAAAACCCCATGCACCTAAATAGTAGCCAAGCGACTGGAAATTTGCCCAGAATGACAAAGTGTTAGCCCATGCGCCTGAATAGTGTCCAAGTGCCCATAAGGCCCATGAACCTAAGTGTTGATGATTTAAGTGTAAGCTCAGACGCCCACATAGTGGTAAAATGCCTAAATAGGGCAGAAACGCCCAAATAGTTCTCAGGCGCCCAAACACTTAGAATTCTTTCTGAATTTTTAGGAAAACCAGAATTTTAGGGTTTGACCTGATTTGACCTATGGGCTATGATTACCCATTTTAAGTATGATTATGTGATGGTCTAGGGTTATAGTATGTATGAATGATGTATGGTATGCATAATGTGTTATATTTTAATAGTATTCAAATGTATTTATATTATATTATAAAATACGTTAAATATTATGTTATTACTTTACGTAGTATGACAAATGAATGAAAGAACGTAGAGAATAACGTAAAGAAGTGAAAGATAACAAAGATAAGAAGTAAAACATAATGAATGAAAGAATGGCTTGCAAGCAAATAGAAAGGAGGTGCACGACCATGTTGTCGTTAGCTCAACTGTGTGCGGTTTTAATAACCCGAAGGATGCATGCAGGGTCAATCATTGAGATTGACAAGACCTTTTGGTATGCCCTAGGTGACTGGGTCAACATCGTGCAAAATATTCGTGAGTTAATTACCACAGGCCTAACATCAGCTTCGTGCACAATGTTTGGGGTATTACAAATTGGTCTGAAGGAACGGGAGAGATGACTTGCCCTAGGTGACTGGGTCAGCTTCATGCACCATGTTTGTGAGTTATTTACCACAGGCCCAACATCAGCTTCGTGCACAATGCTCGGGGTATTGTTCATCAATCTGTATGAAAGTAAAAGAATGACGTAACGTACAATAGAAAGTAAGAAAGTAAGAAAGTAAAAGAATGATTTAAAGTACGTTATGAAAGTATGAGATTTGAATATGAGGCAGAGGCGATGGTTGGAGCTTATAAAGGATTATGATTGCGAGATCCACTACCATCCGGGCAAGGCCAACGTGGTGGCGGACGCCTTTAGACGAAAGAAAAGACCCAGACCGATTCGGGTGAAAGCATATCAGTTGATTATGACCTCTGACATGATGACACGGGTCAAGAAATTTCAAGATGAGGTGTTGAAAGAAGATCATCTTAACTCTCAAAGGATGAGAGGCCTAGTCGCAGAGTTAGGTGAAAACACTCTCGGTGTTAGAACCCGATATGGGCGGATGTGGATTCCTTATTACGGGGATTTACATGGGAAGATCATTGATGAAGCTCATAAAACTCGATACTCGTTTCATCCCGGTGCCATGAAGATGTACCACGATATGAAGAAGGATTATTGGTGGCCAGGTATGAAGCGTGACGTAGCGGAATACGTGAGTAAGTGCCTTACTTGTTTGCAAGTGAAGGCGGAGCATCAGAAGCCGTAAGGGAAAATCCAACCTTTGGATATACCCGAGTGGAAGTGGCAGCATATCACCATGGACTTTATTATGAAGTTATCACGTACCCCGAGAGGGTATGATGCTATATGGGTGATAGTTGATCGTTTGACGAAGAGCGCACACTTCCTACTGATCCGAGAGACGTATTCCTCTAAGAGACTCGCGGATTTGTTCATCAAGGAGATTGTAGCTCATCATGGTGTACTGGTGTCTATTGTATCTGATCATGACACTCGGTTTACATCAAAGTTTTAGAAGAAATTCCACGATGCAATGGGGACGAGGCTACACATCAGCACGGCTTATCATCCTCAGACGGACGGTCAGTCTAAGAGGACGATCCAGACACTCAAGGACATGCTTCGAGCATGCGTGATCGAATTTGGAGGAAGTGGGGATGACCATTTATCGTTAGCAGAATTCCCGTACAACAACAATTATCATGCCAGCATTGACATGCCACCATAGGAGATGTTATATGTTAGGAGATGTAGGACACCCGTTTGTTGGGGTGATATTTGTCAGAAAGAGTTAGGAAGTATTGAGGTGATCAAGAATACGACTGAGAAACTAGAAAAGATTAAAGCATTTATGAAGGCAGCTAAGGATAGACAAAATTCGTACGTCGATAAGTGTAACAGCCGGATATTTTTAATAGACAAGAAAGAAAGAATAAACGCAAATAAAAAGGAGAAAATGTAATTTAACCCAAGTAGAGGGGTTAAAAGTGTCAAAAGGATAAAAAGAATAAAAAGTTGGTGCATAAAGGAGATATGGCCGCCCATAACCTCCTGCACACTTCATTTCATTCGGCTTTAGAGAGAAAAAAAGTAGAGAATTTGGGTTTTCTAGAGAGAAGAAGAAGAAGAATTCGAATTCAATGTAAGAACTCTTTGTTTTGAGTTGTTCTTGGCCGGCCTATGCCTCGGTTATATGCTTATGTATGTGTATGTATGTTTGTGTGTGTGTTTTGGTGGGTTTTAGGTGTTTGAGCTCATAACCAACGGGTTTGAAAAGTCTACCCGAAAGTTTGACAAAGGTGAGTTCTAAAACCCCCTTTTAAACATGTTTTAACAAAATTTTGGGGCTAGAAATACATGTATGTATGTTTTTATAAAAATGGGTTTTATTACCCGAGTGTGTATGTATGAATGTGTATGTGGGTGGGTGCAAGTTCGGGTTTGATTTGTAGTTATGTTCATATTTTGATGCTTAGAATGTTAGTACAAAGCTTAGATCATGTTATATGTTGGTTTGGGGAGTCAATTGTCTTGATTAGGTGCAAGTTGGTTGCCCATGCGCCTAAACAATGGCCCATGCGCCCAACGGTCAAAAACTGCCTAAGTATGCCCAACCGCCCAAAACCCCATGCACCTAAATAGTAGCCAAGCGACTGGAAATTTGCCCAGAATGACAAAGTGTTAGCCCATGCGCCTGAATAGTGTCCAAGTGCCCATAAGGCCCATGCGCCTAAGTGTTGATGATTTAAGTGTAAGCTCAGACGCCCACATAGTGGTAAAACGCCTAAATAGGGCAGAAACGCCCAAATAGTTCTCATGCGCCCAAACACTTAGAATTATTTCTGAATTTTTAGGAAAACTAGAATTTTAGGGTTTGACCTGATTTGACCTATGGGCTATGATTACCCATTTTAAGTATGATTATGTGATGGTCTAGGGTTATAGTATGTATGAATGATGTATGGTATGCATAATGTGTTATATTTTAATAGTATTCAAATGTATTTATATTATATTATAAAATGCGTTAAATATTATGTTATTACTTTACGTAGTATGACAAATGAATGAAAGAACGTAGAGAATAACGTAAAGAAGTGAAAGATAACAAAGATAAGAAGTAAAACATAATGAATGAAAGAATGGCTTGCAAGCAAATAGAAAGGAGGTGCACGACCATGTTGTCGTTAGCTCAACTGTGTGCGGTTTTAATAACCCGAAGGATGCATGCAGGGTCAATCATTGAGATTGACAAGACCTTTTGGTATGCCCTAGGTGACTGGGTCAACATCGTGCAAAATATTCGTGAGTTAATTACCACAGGCCTAACATCAGCTTCGTGCACAATGTTTGGGGTATTACCAATTGGTCTGAAGGAACGGGAGAGATGACTTGCCCTAGGTGACTGGGTCAGCTTCATGCACAATGTTTGTGAGTTATTTACCACAGGCCCAACATCAGCTTCGTGCACAATGCTCGGGGTATTGTTCATCAATCTGTATGAAAGTAAAAGAATGACGTAACGTACAAAAGAAAGTAAGAAAGTAAGAAAGTAAAAGAATGATTTAAAGTACGCTATGAAAGTATGAGAACGAAAGTAAAAGATAATGTAAAGTATGAAACGAAAGAACGTATACGAAAGATAATGTAAATGAAATAGAATGAAAGTATGAATATGATGAGGAAATATAACGAATGATAATGGAAGATAATAACGATATTATCTATTTGTATGTACGATGCGTGGTCGCATATGAAAGCAAAGAAGCGTTTTAACGAAAGTAAAATATGTTATATTTTTATATAAAACTAGAATTCACTCAGTAACACTGACTTTTATGTATTTTCCAGTTGGTAGGTGAGAGTTGCTGAGGATGGCACGAGGCAGCTACTTGGCTTATTTTGGATGGCATCCATTTTATATTATGATATTGCTTTTGTGATGTAATGCAACAAGTGATGATTTGTAATATAACAATGATGTATAATTTTGCAAAAGCAATTATAATTATATGAAATAGTTTTAAGAAATTCCGGTACGATGTTTTAAATAAATGTATGATTTATGTGCGATCAATGACCAACTGTGAGGTGCCTGGTAACGGGGCCTTACAAGTTGGTATCAAAGCCAAAAGTTTAAGTGAAATGGGTAAATATTTTCAAAAGAAACCTAAACTTAAACTGAGAATGGGACAAAGGGAAGGGATGCCAGTCCAAGTAGCTATGTGCCATCAGGTATTTTCTTAAATGTTAACCGGTATTATGTGCGCATGTTATTTGATCTATTTGCCCTTAGTAGATTTAGATACTGATGTAGCCAGGATAGGAAATGCTTGGGGTATGAAGAGTAAAGTAAGTGGCTAATCATAACTGGCCACTGTAATTAGGGACTTACTATACTTGACATAATCCGAGCTATTACCTTGAATGACCGTGTTAGTGTTTGAATCTTATAGTGTGTTAGGGGATGGCTGGAGGTAGATCTTCTAAGGCTTCATGAGGCGGATTACGGGGTGGACGTGGTGCTGGACCACGGGTCACAAGAGGAAGGCCCAGGGTTGAAAAGGTGACCCATGAGGAGCCTGAGACCCCTCATCCGGAAGGTGGTGATAAGAGTGCTAATTTCAGAGCCTCAGTGAAGGAGGCTATGGTAGAGGAGGTTCACCAGGTCATGCAGAAAATCTTATTGTCTGTGGTTACCGAAGTAATTAAGGCTGTAAGGCAAGGAGAAAGGAAGGAGAGGAATAGGTCCTCGGGAAGGGGAGAGCAACCTGAGACTGAGATGGTTATCCCTACTGATGAGGAGGAGGAGGAAGAGCCTGTGCTGGAGGCAGCACGAGGTTGTAACTATGGGACATTTCAAAGATGAAAGCCCCTACCTTTGATGGCAATGGCACTGCTGCTGCTTATCAATAGATGAGGGAAAGGAGGGCGTCCTTGAAATCAGCGAGTGCCAGGAAGACCAGAAGGTGAAGTTTGCCACTTATTCGTTCGTGGACTCGGCTCTATGTTGGTGGAACAACATTGTCCAAGCCGAGGGAAGTAGGGCGATTGGTAGAATGAGGTGGACTGAACTGAAGAAGTTTGTGATCGAGGAGTTCAGTCCTTATCAGGAAACAGCTCTTCCAGCCATCCAATGACTCGCATCCTGCTTGGAGCTCTTCCAGGAAACAGCTCCTCCATTCAGTATGAAAATGTATCCCGATTGTGACCGAGAATCATCACGATCGGTTTGGAAACTCGCATCCGTGTAACCTTTTACAACGAGTTCCTCGTCACCATATCCATAGATTAGGAACATATCTCTTGTCCTCCTTAGGTACTTAAGTATGTTCTTAACAGCCATCCAATGACTGTTTCCAGGATTTTGCTGGTAACGGCTTGTCATGCTTAAGGCGCATGACACGTCCGGTCGAGTGCATATCATTGCATACATGATGGATCCAATAGCAGATGCATATGGGATTGCCTTCATTTTATCTTGCTCGTCCTTTGAGCTTGGACATTGAGTCGTACTCAACATCGTTCCTCTTTGAATAGGTACCGTACCTTTCTTAGAGTTTTCCAGCTTGAACCTTTTCAAGATCTTATCAATGTATGCACTTTGATTCAAACCAATCAACCGCCTTGATCTATCCCTATAGATCTTTATTCCCAGAATATAGGCGGCTTCACCAAGATCCTTGATGGAAAAACAACTTCCAAGCCAGGTTTTTACACCTTCCAAGGTTGGAATGTCATTTCCAAATAGTAGTATGTCATCAACATACAATACTAGGAAAGTTATTGTGCTCCCACTAGCCTTTTTATACACGCAAGCCTCATCAGCGTTTTTGATGAAGCCAAATTTCTTTATCTCCTCATCAAAACGGTGATTCCAGCTTCTCGATGCTTGTTTCAATCCATAGATTGATTTCTTTAACTTGCACACTTTATTAGGATGTTTTGGATCGACAAAACCTTCAGGCTGAACCATATAGACATCTTCCTCAAGATATCTATTTAGGAAAGCAGTTTTGACATCCATTTGCCAAATCTCATAATCATAATGAGCAGCTATGGCAAACAATATCCTTATAGACTTTAGCATCGCAACAGGTGAGAAGGTTTCATCATAATCAACCCCTTCAGTTTGAGTGAAACCCTTTGCTACAAGTCTAGCTTTATAAGTATCCAAGTTTCCATGCATATCGGTTTTCTTCTTGAAAACCCACTTACTTCCAACTACCTTGGAATTAAGAGGTGGTACAACAAGTTCCCAAACTTGATTGTCATACATGGATTGCATCTCAACGTTCATGGCTTCTAGCCATTTGTCACAATCTGAATTGGACATTGCATTATGGTATGTGGTCGGTTCATCTGAATCTACTACATAGCATCCATCCATGAAAAATCCATATCTTTCAGGTGGATTACTAGTTCTACCACTTCTACGAACGTCTTGTGTGTATTGATCAACCCCTTGATCATCCTCAACATCCTCATGTTGAGTGCTAGTTTCAACCAAACGTGCATCGGGTTGTGGTTCTTGATCCTCTTCAAGATCCATTGTTCTACTGCCAGTTCCTTCCATAAGGAACTTTGCTTCTAAGAACTCACCCTTTCTGGCAACAAACACCTTTTGTTCCAGTGGATCATAGAAATAATATCCCATAGAATCTCTAGGATATCCAACAAAAATACACTTGGTGGATCGGACATCCAATTTGTTTGGGGTGGGAGTCTTAACATAAGCCTCACATCCCCAAACTCTTAAGTATGATAGGGAGGGAACTCTTCCATGCCAAATCTCAAAAGGTGTCCTTTCTACCTTTTTGGTTGGGGCCATATTTAGAATACGGCCGCGGAGAGCAAAGCGAAACCCTAAAATGATAGAGGTAATGTGCTTCTAGCCATCATAGATCGGACCATATCCAATAAGGTTCGATTCCTCCTCTCAGACACACCATTATGTTGTGGTTTTCCAGATGGAGTGAGTTGTGAGACAATCCCACAACTCCTAAGATGATCTTGAAAGGCATCAGTAAGGTATTCACCTCCTCTATCGGTACGAAGAACTTTAATTGACTTATTGAGTTGATTTTCTATTTCATTCTTGAAGATTTTGAACATTTCAAAAGCTTCATCTTTGTGCCTTAATAAGTACACATACCCATAGCGACTATAATCATCGGTAAAGGTAATGAAGTATCTTTCACCATTCCTAGACATTGGTTTAAAAGGACCACATACATCCGAATGTATGATTCCTAATAAATCTTTTGCCCTTTCGGTAGTTCCACTAAAGGGTGCCTTAGTCATCTTACCTAGTAAACAAGATTCACAAACATCAAATGAATCACATTCATTTGTTTTTAAAAGACCATTATTTTGAAGTGTTTGTAAACGTTTCTTGTTTATATGACCAAGGCGACAATGCCAAAGATAGGTATCACTCAAGTCCAACTTGAGTTTCTTGGTGTTAGTTTGGTACAATGAACTATTTAAAGTATTTTCATGAACCAATTCATAAATACCATTAATGGGAATAGCTTTAAAATAGAACACACCATTTAAAGAAACATGAATATCATTTTCAATAATGGATAATACATAATCATAATGTCTTAATTGGGATACAGAAATAATGTTCCTACTCAAACTAGGAGCATACAAAACATTCTTCAAAATAACTTCCAAACCACTTGGAAGTCTTAGGATGTAGTCCCCACGAGCTTCAACTAAGACTTTAGTTCCATTACCCATGAAGAGGCTAACATCCCCTTATTTGAAGTCCCTACTTCTTGTGAACCCCTGCAACAAATTGCAAATGTGAGTTCCACATCCGGTATCCAATACCCATGTGTTAGAAGATGTAACATTAAGATCAATATGAATCATGTATATTGTACCTGAGGTCTGCCCGGCATCCCTCTTTGCTTTCAACTCTTGGAGATGGACAGGACAATTCCTTACCCAATGTCCTATCTCCCCACACTTGAAGCATGGGTCATTAGTAGCAACCTTTTGCTTCTTCAATTGGGGTTTGGGTGGTACCCTTACCACCCCTTTCCCTTTTCCCCCAATGGGTCCCTTACCCTTGGCAACCTTTGCCTTGGGTGCGGGATGAGGCCTTTTGTTGTTCCCACCTTCATTGATGGTGAGAACGGGTAAAACCCTTTTACCCATGGCCGCCTCGGCCGTTTTGAGCATTGAGTGAAGCTCACCAATGCTTTTGTCCCATGCATTCATGTTGTAGTTCAACACGAATGTCTCGAACTTCTTGGTTAGGCCATTTAGGATCAAATCCATGGCCAACTCCTTCGAGACGGGGCATTTTAGCCTCTCGAGGCGGTCAATATGACTTTTCATCTTAAGTACATAAGATGAAACAGATTGGTTGTCGTCCATACGACATGCATGGAGTGCTCGAACCGTTTCGAAGCGCTCAACCCTTTCTTGCTGTTGGAACGTTTCCTTCAGCTGGGTTATCATGTCGTAAGCTCCGTGATGTTCATACTCCTTTTGGAGATCCAGAGTCATGCTTGCTAGCATGAGACAAGACACTTGGACAGAGTCATCAGTGTATTTCAGCCAATCGTTAAAGGCCTCCTCATCATCCTCGCTAGGTTGATCGGGGATAGGGTCGTCTAAAACATATGATCTTCTCTCTTGCTTGAGAACAATTCTCAAGTTTCGATACCAATCAATAAAGTTGTTATGATTTAGACGTTCCTTTTGGAGGATCGCTCGTAGTGATTGGTTTGACGCGGATGTGTTATCGTGATTTTCATTATTGGTGGCCATCTACGAAATATAACAAAGATCTATTTTAGTATTTTCGATATTGTCAATTTTAATAATTAATGCCTTTTAAGGTCAATTTTATATTAAAATCTAGAACCCAACAATACATTTAAATTGTGGTTAGGTGACCTTTATCCCATGATTTAAATTAATAAGGTGGTCAACGATTGACGATTGCAACCATTTGCAACTTCTAGAGGTATGGGATCGACTTTAATCATCATATGCAAAGTCGGCATGTTAATCCCATCAAACCATTTGGAAACCATATTTTAGGTGATCCATTTAACATGGTTTGCAAATCAAGTTACCCTACTTGCACACACATGTGAGTTTACCAACATGGGTGGTTAGGTGACCTTTATCCCACCAATGTGTTATTCCTACCTTAAGTCACAAGTTCCCTCAAAATGGTTAGGTGACCTTTATCCCATTAAGAGTTTTCAAATGACTTAAGTGTTGTGCAAAAGGACGGTGTTAAACTTGTTTGTCAAATGTTTAGAGGTTTCATAATTCTAGTTTAGAAAACTCTATGTACTTGTATCTGTATGCTTTCAAATACAAGATACCCTATGGTCCTTTGATTAAAACTATTTTAATCTTTAAAATCATTAAATCATTTTAATAACCTTTTATTACCTTTTAATGATTAAGAACCATCATTTTTATGACTTGTTAAGTTTGTTAATTAGTTTATAATGCATGTTCAAATTCCAATCATACAATCAAATAACAAACAACCAAACAAGTCATAAACATAACAACCATAATGTGCATATGTGCATAACCATAGCATCTAAAGTGGTCCGCACTTGTTTTCCATCACAAGTGTGGTCCATAGGTCTTTCCTAAGGGTCACAAACAATCACATGGAAAGCTTCCAAAAACCTCCCACTTGAAACCGCATCCAAAATGCTCCATGTTTCTCTTGTGACCTTCCTTTGTGCTTCCAATGTGTATGTCTTCATATTACAAGATATAAAGTCCTAATACAATATATCTAGTAAAATGAAAATACACCTAATCTATTTATTACAACCCAATAATAAATAAATTACATTTGAAACAAAACACAGACAACAAATAATACAACCCAATTGAATGAATGAATACAACCAATACAAGCATCCAAACATCATAAGGTCAATGGCTAGGTTATGCACACTATCATCCAATGATCATATCATCAAAACATATAATGAAACCCCTTTTAAAACCACCAAATTTCAGCCAACATAAACTGAAATTTTTGGTTTTAAATATTGTCCAAGCAATCAACATTTCATAATGTGTTTCTTTCAAGGTCTAATCACTAGCATGTGTGATATGACCTTGAAAGTTGGGGAATCATTCAACCAAACTATAACAGCCCAAAATCAGCCTATAACTAGTTTATTATCATGCTTTAAAACCAATTTTAAAGACTAAACAAGCAAGTCATCCACATAACCGGCTCTTGATGCCATTGACGGGTTTGCTAGAACACAAAATCCATGTTTAACCTTTTAAACATTCTGAAAACGCAGCGGATATATGGCTTTAAAAACGATTTTTAAAGCTGAAATTTCATGTTCCTTTTGTTCATTTAATATGGAAAAACAAACCCAAACAAATAGGATCTTTAATATGTGAATGAACAAGCTATGTAAACAATAAACTACATAACATGACAACCATAAAAGGCTGCCAAGATACCTTCTCCAAGAGCTGAAAAACGTCAAAAGAAGAAGGTGTTTGATGATGAAAAATCGACCAAAGCTCCAAGAATAGGACCTCTCAAGCTTGTATACCCCAAGCTCCTTGCAAACCCCTTCTTGTTAGGAAGAATCACCACCCAAAAAGCTTCAAAAATCCTCCAAAACCAGCTGCTGAAACCGTGGATTAGTAGGAGAAGAGAGAGCCTTTTTTTGTGTTGCATGCAATGAGGATTAAATGAAAGAGAGAACCAAGACCCCTTTAATTAGTGTGTTCTTTTCAAGACCAAAATTGGTCCAATGGGAGCCCTCAAAGGGGACGGCCAAAAGGGAATTCAAAAAGGGTTTTCCCCCCTTTGAACAAAACACACAATATTAAAATTTGGTCTTGCAACTAGTCATACATATAACCATTTATTTGTATGCACAAGTTATATATATTTATATATAAGTTATAAGATTAACCATTTAACTTATAAGTTATAATTTTCTCATTATTATTTGATGTTATTTAACTTATTTTAAATAACACTTCAAATAATATTATTGAACAAAATATCCTAATAAGTTGTTCCCTCTCATATGCAACTTATTTAGAAAACCCATTTCTAAATTGGTGTAAATATTTAATTGCATGATCATATCATCAATTAAATATTAATTGGTGTTTGCTAAGCTTGTTATTGGGTATAACCCGACTTGGATCATAACGTACTAACCACATCAATATCCTAAGTGTCTTGGCATACAGAATCCTACACAAGCATCTGGTTTTGAATCAAGAGAACTTGAGAACAGCACGCAGATGCTGCAATATACTCAGCTTCTGCTGTTGAGATAGAAACATTGGTTTGCTTCTTGCACTGCCAGGATACAAGTCTGGGACCAAGAAATTGACAACCGCCAGATGTGGATTTCCTGTTGAAGTTACATCCCCCATAATCATTCAGTGTATGCATAGAGATTGAAATCTCCTTCCTTTGAATACCATAGTCCAAGAGCAGGCTTGCCCTTAAGATATCTGAATATCCTCTTGACTGCATTGACATGAGATTCCTTGGGATCTGCTTGATATCTAGCACACACACAAACACCAAACATAATGTCAGGCCTACTGGCTGTTAGATACATTAGTGAACCTATCATGGAACGATAGTGTGTCTGATCCACTGATTTGCCTTCAGGATCAGGTCCAATCTTCACTTTAGTATCCACAGGAGTTCTGATGGACTAACAGTCAGCAAACTTGAATTTCTTCAGCATTGTTTCCACATACTTTGATTGATTGATGAAGATTCCGTCTGCTGTTTGTTGGACTTGTACTCCCAGAAAGAAAGTGAGTTCTCCCATCGCACTCATTTGGAATTTTGAATGCATGATATTCTTAAAGTCTTTACATAGAGTCTTGTTTGTTGAGCCAAAAATGATGTCATCCACATATATCTGTACAAGCAACATGTCCTTTTCTTTCCTTTTCTGAAGAGGGTCTGATCAATCTTTCCTCTCTCATAGCCATTATCAAGAAGGAACGATGAAAGAGTCTCGTACCACTTCCTTGGTGCTTGATGAAGACCATACAAGGATTTGTCTAGCTTGTACACCCTGTGAAGAAAATCTGGGTCTTCAAATCCAGGTGGTTGACTCACGTAGACCTCTTCAGCAATCTTTCCATACAGAAAAGCACATTTCACATCCATTTGATAAACAGTAAAGTTCATAGATGCTGAATATGCAAGAAAGATTCTTATGGCTTCTAGTCTAGCTACAGGGGCAAACACTTCATCATAGTTAATGCCTTCTTCTTGAGTGTATCCCTGAGCTACTAGTCTTGCTTTGTTTCTAATGACAATTCCCCTGTCATCAGTTTTGTTTCTGTATAGCCACCTGGTACCGATAGGCTATTGTCCTTCGGGAAGATCTACCAGCTGCCATACTTCTTGTTTCTTGAATTGCAATAACTCTTAGCATGAGAACAAGCAGATGTTAGCTATGATTGACTTGCTCCTAGTCACCCGTTCATTTAGTTCACAAATGATGTTGTCAACTGGATGATCTTTATGTATTCTTGTGGTTGGAATTGAGTCACCAGCAATGGTTACATCAAGATTGGAGACATTCAGTTCATCATGGTGTGAGGCAACATCTTCTTGTACTGTTAGGGAGCTATGAAAGTAATCAAAATTTGTTTCAGTTCCTGCTTCAATGTCAGCAGGGATTTGATTACTCCCATCATTTGAAGTTATTTCAGTGTCAATCGGAGGGATGACATGAGGTTGAGTTCTAGCTTCTTCTTGGTTTCTAGCTTCAATAGATGGCATCTCTGATGGAGAGGGTATTGTACTGGGACCATCCTTAATTGATGCATTTTGATGTTGAACAGTATGTCTGACAGGATCAGCTTGTAGTGTTACCTCTTCATCAAGTTGCTCAGTAGAAGTTGGAGGAATCATTGGAAAGTCACTCCTTTCTACTAATGATGAAGGTATAGTTGATTGTAGGTTTCCTGCATCAGACATGTGAAATTGGTCAAAAGATTTAGTAAATGAGTCAATATCAAACAACCAATCAGACCATTAGTAGATTTGGGAAAAGAATGTTCCTTGAATTGAACATTTGTTGTTTCATCTATAATGTTTAATCTATGATTAAACACTCTATAAGCCTTTGAAACAGAAGAATAACCTACAAAGAATCCTTCATCAGACTTGGATGAAAACTTTCCCAAATGGTCACGGGTGTTTAATATTGAGACAGGGCAGCCAAATGACTCGAAAAATCCAATGAATGGTTTTCTTTGAAACATGAGTTCATAAGGTGTCTTATTACTTTCTTTGATGATCAAAATTCTATTTTGTACAAAGCATGATGTGTTAACTGCTTCTGCCCAAAAGGTGATTTGCAGTTTAGCATCTGCTAGCATAGTACGTGCTGCTTCAATTAGTATTCTGTTTCTTCTTTCAGCTGCTCCATTTTGTTGAGGATTTCTAGCTGCACTAAATTGATGAGCTATGCCTTTGGTTGTACAAAAAGAACTCATATCTTCATATTTAAATTATGTCCTATTATCACTCCTGATTGTTTTGACTTTAAGATCAATTTGATTTTCAATTTTAGTGATAAAATCTTTTATTAATTGGGACGCCTCATTTTTATGAAGTAGGAAGAAGACCCATGTGAATCTAGAAAAGTCATCTATGATCACCAAACAATATTGCTTCTTTCCCATACTCATAACATGAGTTGGACCAAAAAGATCCATATGAAGTAGTTTCAATGGAGAATTGTTGGTGTTCACCAACTTTAGCTTGTGAGACGATTTGTGTTGTTTTCCTTTAAGACACGCTGAACAGTGGTCAATGAAGTGGAATTCTTTTTGAAGTAAACCAATAACATGATTTCCCTTGACCAGTCTGTTCATGTTTTTGAAATTTGTGTGTCCTAATCGTCTGTGCCAAAGTTGTGATTCATCAAAAGATGCTTTTGATAGAAGACATGTTTCTTCTTTGGTGATGCAGCATTAAGGTTAATGACATAGATGTTATTCTTCCTTGGTGTTTTCAAGACAACCCATTCTTCAGGAATTTGAAATCCTGGTCTCAAAATATAGCAATGAGTGTCAGTGAAGTGAGTGGAATATTTCTTGTCACAGATCTGAGACACGCTGAGAAGATTGAAGTTCAGTTGTTCGTAGTAGTTCACTCTGTCAAAGCTCAGCATCCCACTTGTCACAGATCCTTCACCTGTAATTCTACCACCTTGTGAATCTCCTCCAAATGCCACAGTAGTTCCTTGAATGTGCTTAAAATCATGAAGGAGGGAACGATCTCCAGTCAAGTGTTGGGAGCATCCACTGTCCACATACCATAAACTGTTGGACCTATATGAATGACCCTACAAGTACAGAAAGAACTAATTAGACTGTGAAACCCAAGCCATGATGGTCTTGGGCTTACCGTTTCTATCCATGATAGTAACCTGTTGGTATTTTCCTCTAAACTGGGGCTTTGATGATGGAATCATGCTTGTTTTGTTTCTGAAAGACGAATGGTTTATTACTTCAACTGAAGAGTCAGATGAGTATTCAAACCTTTGATCCCTGTTCCTTTTCAAAAAGTTGATTCGTTTTTTGTTATCAGCCTTTGTTTTAGACTTATAAAAATCATTAGTTTGTTTGACTGCTTGATTTTTATTTCTTTTGATTCTGTTTGAAGTTCTCAGGTTTTTCATATCATCATCAGACTTAGAAACTCTGTGATGATAACGACCATTGATCTTAGGTTTCTCAGACATGGTTGGAGAGATAGGCTTGTTCTGAGGTATTCTCAATCCCTTTTGCTTAAAGAAACACTCAGATGTATTGTGATTTGTCATGTTACAGATAGAACAGTATTTGTTGAAATAACAGTTCTTGGTGGAGTGGTTGTTCATATCACAGATTGAACAGTATTGATTGTAAAGACATTTATCTGTTCTATGATTAGACCTCTCACACACCTCACAATACATGTGTTTGTTTCTGGCTACTGATCCTAGTGTTGCGGATTTTGTAGCTTTGGCAGATTTGGAATTAGATTCATTCCTTGGTTTTGATGAGATAGCCTGATCAACCTTGTTGGTAGTTTGTTTCACAACACTACTGTCTTTGCTTTTCTGAGGCTGATCATGCTTTCTTGATCTTTGCCTAATCTCTTTTTCAAATTGATTCACATGCTCTTTATTGAAAATATCAAAGCCAACCCCTTGCTTTGATTTTGAAATTTGAGGGTCTGAGTTAGTTTTAGTTTTTGTGACCCGAGAGACTTTTCTTTTGATGGATGGTGAATCTGTGTCTGATTTGCTTGAATTTTTAGGAGAGTTTATCTCACTATCAGATCTACTTTCAGTAGTTAGATTCACCTTTTTAACTTTTATTTTCTTTTCCTTGGAAATTGTAGGAATGAATTTCATAAAAGGAACAATAGCCTTGATTGGGCTATCTGTTTTGATCACACCCACTGTCTTATCTGAACACTCCTTGATTTTAACTGGGTGACCTTACTTGATTTTGTCCTTATTTGTTTCAATGTAAACACTAGATTTATGTTGAGGATTGGTGATTTGTTTTACTATTGTTTTGGGTTCAATAGTGTTAGGTTCATTTTCCTGGGTGAGTGTGACAGAATCAGGTATGACAATGTAGTTATCATTGTATGGTGGTGGACAAGAGTTATATCCAATACCGGAAATATCTTTGGGATCATTTTGTGAATCAAGCATCTCTTGCAGCTTTACGGATGACTGTTGAAACTTTTCAAGTTTCAGTTCTGTAGGATTTTGTTCAGTTTTAGATTGAGCTAATTTTCCAGTCAGATGCTCATTCTCAGCTGCAAGAGTGTACTTTTCACCATGCAATTTCTCAATGTCAGAGATGAGAGATTTAATTTTGATTTCAAAGCTTTTTATTTCTCTCTTGAGCATCTCTGACTTGACCTTTTCTTCTTTAATTTTATCAGCCAGTTTATGATTATGCTCTCTATACCCTTGCAGTTCATTTATGCATTTATCACTACAGAGGTTAGATTTTACCTCAGTAGGCATGGGAGAAGGTCCATCATTGATGTGAGCCATGAGTGCATGATTTTGAAATTGAGGCTTTATTCCTCAGCATACATGCTCCAGTCACATACTCCATCCTGCCTGATAACAAGAGCATTTTCTGATGACTGATTGCTTCCATAAGCTTGATTGGTCAGTTGGGGTTGAGTCTGATGTGATTTTTGATGTTGATGAAGCTGTTATTAATGATTGTTGGAGTGAAAGCTTGAAGATGGTTGTGATGATGACTGGCTCTAAGAAGGCCTTTGAGCATTGTAGTTTATTCTAGGAGCATTACATTCTCTAGAGAAGTGGCCAGTCATACCACAATTGAAGCATTTCACCTTTGATTTGTCATATCCAAGCTTGGTGTTTTCATTGAGGTGGAGCTTTTTCCCTATTCTGAAAAACTTCTTTGCTCTTATAGCAATCATGTCCATTTGCCATTGCAAGTCCATTTCCTCCACATCATCTGGATCCATTTCTTCCAGATCTTCTTCGATCAGATGTGCAGATGTAAGTCTTCCACCCAAATAGGCTTCAAAGCTGGCAACAAATGCATTATAAGTTGCCTTTTGTTCTACAGATTTTGAATCATCAGGAGCAGGAGTTGCAGAGAATCGTGATGCTTGAGTCGTTGAAGTTGATAGGGAAGATGTTGATGGTCTGTTAGATGGTGGGGCTGTAGTGAATCCAGTAGCTTTAGCTTGATCCCTTGAGGAGATGAAATCATCCTTCTAGTAATGAAGGCATTTTCCACAGAGTTCTTATCTATGGGAAGCTTGTATGCTTCAACTACTCTGGGTCCTCCCAGATTTCTGCTTCTTTCATCCAGTTCCAAGGCTTCTATCTTTGCTATCATGATGTCCAAGGTGGTGCTTTCCAAATCAAGAGTATTCTTCAGCATGGTTACATTTTGTTTCCAATTTTCAGGAAGACTATGTAACATCTTCTTGTTTAAATCCTTCGACTTGTAAGTTACACCCATGATCTATAAATCATTTACCAGCTGCACAAACCTATGCAACTGTTTAGAGATGGACTCCCCTTTGGAGTGATGAAATGTCTCATACTGGTTCACAAGCTTGTCTTTGTTGATTTCAGCCACTTCGCTGCTTCCTTCACACATGATTTGCAGTGCATCCCATACAGCTTTTGCAGTACCATATTTTTCCTATCTTTTAAGCACATCAATTTTAAGTGCTTGAGTAAGTATGGAGTAGGCTTTGAGGTCAATTTTGATCTCCTTATAATCATCATCATCAAGAGTGAGATCTTCAATAGGGATTCTTGAAGTCTTGTACAGTGCAGCTTGATCTGCAGATAGAGTGACTGGAAAGTGTGGGCCTTTGCATATTGAGATCCAATAATCAGGATCAACACCTGTAATATAGTTCATGAATCTGATTTTCCATTGTTTAAATTCAGATTTATGTTTGAGCATGGGTGGTTTTGAAGCATGCCCAAGTTCAGAATAATTGTGTGAATCCATAGTTAACAGTTTGTTTTAACTTGTATAGATCTAGATTTAATTGATTTTATGGTTAATTAGTCCAAATATTCTAACAAGTCCAAACTTAGTCCTGTAACAATGGATCTGCTGATAATATGTAAATTTCAGCCTTTGATTTTTGTTCTTGGTGACTGTGCAACCTGTACTATTTGTTCGAAGATGAGTTCTTTGGGTGAACAGTAGCAGTTAAGTATATCAGTAAGTATTCAGTTGGAATACTGAGAAGAGATGTTTGAAACCTCTAAACAACAACTCAATCACCAGATCAATCGGGTTAAACCTAAATCTGAGCAGATCAGAGTAATAACCGAGAGCCAAAGCTTTGATACCAATTGACTGTGTTTAAGAATGATATTCTCTGTTGATATGAATCAACAAGGATCGAATATGATGATTGAGTCAATGATTGAAAGGCAGAATCAAGCAATCAATGAACATAGAACACTTGATATACTCATAAATGCATTCTTGTACTAATTAGATGAACTGTTACAGAGTAAATGCTAGGGTTTTGCAAGCTACAGTAACAAGACAGCTAATATGGTATATTCTGATTGTCTATTCTCGTAAAACACAAAGGTTATGAAAAAAACACCTCATACGAGGTTTCTATTCTATTTATAGGCTGACTTACAGCTATTGTTACCGATTCGGGGGTCTCTTTGGAAGCGGTCTCTCTATCTCCCAAGATAGAGGAAAGACTTGCCACCATCTACCCCTCCCAGACCCTGCTATTAAACAGGATACATTGGGTATGTTTGTTTGTTTGTTTGTTTACAGCTTGTACAAAAAGACTAAACTACCCTTAGTCTAAGTCTTCATCAGCATTTGTCTTTTGTTCATCCGCATTGACTAATACGGATGAGTAGTTCTTCATCAGCATTGGTCTTCTATTCGCCGCATTGGTGTTGGTCATAAGCATTAGTTAATACGGATGAGCAAACACTTAGCTGCATTTGTTGCTGGTCATCCGCATTAGTTAATGCGGAAGAACAAATGCCTTGTCCGCATTTTATCAACTGTCCGCATTAGTTAATGCCGAAGAACAAATGCCTTGTCCGCATTTGTTCTTGGTCATCCACATGGACAAATGCAGATAGTCGATACTTGTAATCTTCTTCTTTTGCAGGATCTTCTTCATGCTCATTTGTTCTTGGACTTGGGGAGAAACCAGCAGAACAACCATCCACCTCTTGAATTGGCATGTATGATCCTTCAAGGGTCCAACAACACATCAACAGTACACCACCAAGTTTAATGAGATGACACGGCTGGTGCCGGTTCATGCGACACCCCTGTCACGGAAGATCAAAAGATACATTCAGGGCTTGCCGGTGGATATCCGCAGGCACATGATCGCCACCTGAACGAGTACGTATAGGTCGGTGGTTGATTTGGCTAGAAGATTGTATGATGAGAGGGAGGTGATGGTGGTTGAGAGGAAGAAAACTGGTGGTGATGACTAGAACTGGAACAGGAAACGGTTTGGGCGTGGCTGCTTTACCCCAAATAACAAGAAAGCAAGGGTGGATGATCGACGGGTGGTTGCAACAGGCTCGGGGACGAAGAAGTATGGTAGGTGTGGGAAGGAGCACGCTGGTGAGTGCAGGCTGGGGCTAAATGTTTGTTTCAACTACGGGAAGCCCGGCCACATCTCTAGAGATTGCAAAGTAGCGAGGTGCTACAACTATGGTAAAGTAGGCCACCTGAGCACGGAGTGCAAGAAGCCGAGGGTAGAGAGTTCCGGAACGGGGAAGAAGACCGGAACCGAGGAGCAAAGGGCAAGCGCCAGAGCATTCACAATGACCAGGGAGGAGGCTAGGACGGACCCTGATGTTGTGTCAGGTACGTTTCTAGTAAACCAAACTCTTGCTTCTGTGTTATTTGATTCTGATGCTAGTAGGAGTTTTATTTCTACTGCTTTCTATGATAAGTTATCTGTTAGAAGTAAGAGTATTAATGATCTATTTGATGTAGAAACTGCTATTGGTAAGTCCACTAGGTTTGCTGCTAAGTTACATGTGATGCCCCTAGGTGGATTTGATATAGTACTGGGATGGATTGGTTAGCAACCTATGAAGCAAACATCGTGTGTCGAAAGAAGATGATTAGATTAGTTTCGCCCGATGGAAGTTCGATGACGATATACGGTGATCGAGTTACGACGATTCCGAAAGTGATTTCGATGGCGGTGGCGGGAAAGTGCATGAGGCGTGGATGTAGTGCCTATCTGGCTTACGTAAAAGATGTGGACATGTCAACACCATAATTTTCCGATGTACCGGTGGTGTGTGACTTCCCCGATGTGTTTTCAGAGGACTTATCAGGTGTGCCACCGGATTGTGAAATCGAATTTCAAATTTACTTGATACCCGGTGCTCCGCCTGTAACTAAGGCACCGTATCGGTTGGCTCCGACTGAGATGAAGGAATTGATGCGGAAACTGCAGGAGTTGCTTGATAAGGGTTTCATTAGACCGAGTATCTATCCTTAGGGTGCTCCGGTCTTGTTCGTGAAGAAGAAGGACGGTAGGATGAGGATGTGCATCGACTACCGTGAGTTGAATAAGTTGACGGTAAAGAATCTGTTGAGACACGTTAATGTACCTAGTTTATGAGCTTAAATGTTAAAGTCTTTCATGTCTTACACATGTGTAATTGATGTAATGGTTGAATGAATGATATAAAGTGTATTGTGATGTTTGATTTATATTTTGATTATGTCATGATATCATTATATTGAATGTGTTGCACATGTATGAACTAATTATATAGGTTTGATGTTGTTTGAGAGTTCATGCTAATGGCCCATGCTAATGGACCATACACATGAATTCATCATTCTTATGGACCATTCGCACGACTGAACCAAGAGACTGGATCAGTTGTACGATTGAAACATAAGACTGACTTTAGTCGTGCGTATGACTCAATCGCATGATTTAGTCGCACGACTGAACCACTAATAATTCAGTCGCACGACTGAAGACAGGAAACCTATAAATACCACTTAATTCGTGGAAAAACTTAACAATTGATAACAGTTCGAATACGTACGTACCCTAGCCGTCCGGAGCATCCATGTTCATCATTCCAACTTCATAGTTCATTCTTGATCGATTTCTACTCATTCTTAACGTATAGTCTATTCTAATATCGATCATAATATCGTTCTCACTGATTGGATCGCCAATCAAATAGGATTCCGCCCTATTTGATCTGGTTTCACACATTATCAGTTAGTACTCCATACGTACATGGACCTAACAAGTGGTATCAGAGCTTTGGCTCTTGATTTTGCACGTGATTCAATTAGTTTTTGGTGTTAAACTTAACATTTTCATTCAAAAGAGTTTATTTTTTGAGTCAAAAGGTCTTTTCGAAGTTTTCTGATCTTAAAGTTTCGATTGTTCACTATACGGCAGATTAGGGTTCTTGAAAAATTGTGTTTTTGTGTTCAAGTGTCAAAACCATCGACTTTGCCAAAACAGCAGCCTTCAGTCGCACGAATAGCTCATTCGTACGATTGAACTCATTCGTACACTCCATTCGCACGACTGAACTCAATCGCATCCTTCATTCGCACGACTGAACAGCTTCAGTCATTTGAGTCCATTTGTCTAGTTCATACGCATGACTGAATCCAATCGCACGATTGAATTCATCCGCACTCTTCATTCGCACGAGGGAACCATCCATATAGTCCATTCGTACAATTGAAATTGTTCTGTTCTCCAAGTCTCAAGTTTATACAAATGGAAGATCAGTTTGCTGCGTTTACTGCCGGGAAGGACTCACGCATCCAGAACCTTCTACTTCTAGAAAATGAGATAGGAAATCACAATAAACCGCCTAATCTTATCATGTTAGATGATTATCCACAATGGAAACAACGGTTCGAGGTTTACTTAAGTGGAGTTGATCCCAATCTTTGGACTTCTATTGAGACTGGTTACGTGGTACCAGTCAGTGCCAATGGGGTAAAACTTACTTTAGGGGGAATGAGTGAATCACAAAAGACTTTGCATAATGCTGAAAAGAAAGCTTATGCCCTGTTGACTCAGTCAATACCTAAAGACATATTTCATCAATTCTCTGAGAATAAGCAGTCTAAGAAGCTATGGGAGGACTTGGAAAAGAGGTATGAAGTCAATGCAACATTAAAGGCACTGAAGGCTAAGGCTCTTAAGAAGGAGTTTGACAATTTCTCATCAATTGGGAATGAGAGCCTGGATGACATAATTGACAGGTTCTATCATCTCATGAGTGAACTGCACACTCATGGTGTAACCACATCAATGGAAGATAAAGTTTCAAGTTTTGCTGATGGGTTACCTGAGAAATGGATTCATTTGTGTCCAATCTCAGACAGAATGACATTTTAGCAACGTTGGACATAAATGACTTCATCTTAAAGTTAAGAGAAGAAGAGCTGAGGATGAAGTACAAGTCAAAGAAAGGATCCTATGTTCAGAATCCTTCACTCTACAACTCAATTTCGTCTCCAGCTATTTCAGGAGCACCTCTACAAACAGCTTATGTGTCCAATTCATTTGCTACTGCCTCAGCCACAACTTTAGCACCAGAAATGTTAGGGTCATCTCCTACTCAATATATAGTGCATGAAGCCAATTCTACAAAGTTAAAGACCGAGAATCTCGGTTATATCACTGTGGAAGTTACAAATGTGCACATGGATCTTCTAGCAGCGGTTGTCCAATCCTATGATGGTTTAGTTGCTGGGAAGATTGGAAATTGTCACCTTGCAGATGAAGACTATAAGCAAGTTGATGAAAATGAGCTAAAAAGAATGGATATTATATAGGCCTTGGCAAGTGCAGTCAGAAGAGCTAAAAAGTTTGTCAAGAAGACGGGACAGAACCTAGTAGCCACAAAGGACACGACATTTGATTTTGACAGAACCAAGGTAACATGCTTCAACTGTGGTGAGAAGGGGCATTTTAAACGTGAATGTGTAAAGCTCAAGAAAACAGGTAATGGAAACCTACTTTCATCCTTCACCGGTCAAGACAAGGAACAAATTGGAACTGCTTCTTCAAGTAAAGATACAAAGGCTCTTACAGCTCAAGATGATGAAGGACAAGACTGGTCCTTCAGATTTGTTTCTCCCGGAGAATCAAATATTGCCTTTGTTGAAGCAGTAGAAGATGAGTCTGCTAGTGAAAGTGAGGGTACAGCTGAGCAAGCAATGTCGGATGTTAAAGAAGCTGTGAACGTGGTAAATCACCTGGTTGAAGAAAATCTTAGAGCAAAAAGTACTGAATCTCCTGTCACAAAAGGATCTAAATCTGGTTTGATGACTAACCCAACCGATTCATCACAGGTAAGTTCTTTAGACCAGTTATTTGATAAACATGATTGTTATGATTGTGATAAGTTTAGAGAAAGCATTGACTTGAAACTTGCTAGGTTATCAGAACACAATGATAACTTAGTAAATGATTTACAACTATGCACTAAGGCTAATCGTATTTTAAAACAAAATGAGTACAGTTTTAAAGAAAGGATAGAACTTTTGGGAAAACAACTAAGGGAAATTGAGGTTGTTACATTAAATCAATCAAACGATATAAAGTTTTATCTAAATTCTTTAGAAGAGACCAAAAGGAAAAAGCAATTTTGGAAGTCGAGGTAAATTCATTAAAACAAAAACTACATAGTTGGGCTAGTTCTTCTCCTATAGTTCAAAACTTAGTGAAAGAACGAAACAATGGGGAAGGTCTGGGGTACAAGGAAGTAGCACCACCACATGAAATTCTTTTAAATACAAAGTGTAGACCCATAAATGACAACCCAGTAAAGGATCATATGGTCTCCACTCCTCTGGTTAGTGATCCCGATTCCACAGTCAAACATGTATAGAAGATCACTAAACAGAAGGAGGCTACTTTGAAATCTAAAGGTAAGATGCCTGTTGTGAATTTGGATGAACAATTTGAAAAGGTTAATGTAAAGTCAGGTTCAAACATGTCTATTTCTGAATCTAAAACGACCAAATCAGTTAACCAATCACGTGCTCCACGTCAAAGTCCAAATAAAGTGCAAGTTAAAGATGTATAAAACATTATAACAATTAATTTTATTAATCAAACTGAAACATCTAAGAAGGAAGTTAGTAAACCCAAACAGACAAAGATCCCATATGTGCAAAACTCAAACCCTCATAAATATTTTTCTCAATCTGTAGAAGTAAGATCTTGCTACAATTATGGAAAACGAGGACATATCTCTTCAAATTGTCCTTACTTTAGACTCCCAAAAAGAAAATTGAACTTAATGATACCAAACAAAGTTTTACTCAAAGGAGATCTACTACTCCACCAAAGAGTATTAGTGAACCTAAAGTTAAAACAATAAGCCAGTCGTCTTTCTATCACAAACAGGCCTTATACAAAACTTGCTTATGGAGAGAAAAGTCAAGTAATTTGTTTGATAGTGAGGAAATTAAGAAGAAAGATATGCCCTCATCTTCTGAAGGTCAATGGGTTGAGTTTATGATGTATGATTCCTCCGGGACACCCAAGCCATTTAAGGCTTGGGTCCCAAATCTGAACTGATAAGTTTCTTTGAATGTGCAGGGGTCCGCTATAGTGCCATCACAAATACATGGATTATTGATAGTGGGGCGTCCAGGCACATGACAGGGAACTCATCTCTCCTTTTCAATATCAGAAAAATTAAAGGGGGACATGTTTCATTTGCTGGGAACAAAGGAGATTACATAACAGCACAAGGTGAAGTAGGAAATGAGAAAGTTAAGTTTGACAAGGTCAACTACGTTCAGCAACTACAGAACAACTTACTTTATGTTTCCCAGATCTGTGAAAAAGTATTTAAGGTTGTATTCGACAACAAGAAGTTCTACATGTTAAAAAAGACTATGTGATTGAGGAGGATAAAGTTCTTATGTCAGCTTCAAGATATAACAATTTGTATGTCTTGGATCTATCAAAAGCATCCACAACTGATCACACGGTTCAATGCTTCTTGTCAAAGGCAACTGAGAAAGAGTCAATCTCCTGGCATAGGAGAATGGGACACATTAACCCAAGGAAGATGAATCATTTGGTACAGAATGATTTGGTAAATGGAGTAACTGTCAAAAACTTCCAACTTCTTGATTTTTGTGTGTGTGTAAGAAAGGAAAATAGACCAAGAAAGCTCACAAGTCCAAGAAAGTTCATTCAATTGATTTTCCACTTGAGCTTTTACACATGAATCTGTTTGGTCCTGTCAGTACACAGAGCATTGCTGGTGACAGGTATTGCTTTGTAGTAACAGATGATTACTCAAGGTTCTCTTAGGTGATGTTTCTAAAAGCCAAATCAGAAACTTTTGACTCATGCAAACAGCTGGTTACTACCTTGGAATCACTCTACAAGTTGAAAGTACGACAGATCTGATCAGAAATGGCACTGAGTTCAAAAATCAGTGGATGGAGACATACTATAAAGAAAGAGGAATTGTACATCAATTTACTTCTGCCAACACTCCACAAATGAATGGCGTTGCTAAAAGGAAGAATCGAAGCTTGATAGAGACCGCCAGAACAATGCTAGCTGACTCGAAACTGCCAATTCAATTTTGGAATGAGGCGATAGCCAATGCTTGTTACACGGTCAATCGAGTCTTAGTGGTCAAACGACATGGGAAAACATGTTATGAACTGCTCCAGCGACGTAAACCCAATCTGGAGTATCTAGAACCGTTTGGCGCTCCATGCATGCTGCTTAAGAAAACTCAGACAGGAAAGTTTAGTGAGAAGGCAGTAGAAGGTATATTTCTTGGATACAACATACCCGACAAGAGAGTTTATAACAACTCAACAAGTCAGGTAGAAGTGTGGTGCAACGTTGATGTACAAAGATTCACCACCCCCTGCTGGAAAGGGACCGTCATTTTTCTTTGATTATGATTGATTTTTTAAATCCTTCAATCTACCGTCTTGTCCCACTGATGATGAGTTATCGACTAAAATGATGTACGAGGTTCTCAACTCACCACCACAAGACTCAACAGCATAGATTCCACTAGATGAGTCCTCCAATACTTTAGGGGGAGCACTTGATATAAGCAACTCATCTTCTGATGACGAAGCAGTTAAGACTGAAAATGTAGAACAGGCAGAATGAGTTCCTGCTAATTCAAGTTCACCCACAACTGAACCAGAAGCTACCGAAGCATCGAAACCTCATACTCCAACAGCACATGAGATTCCAAATCTGGATAATGAAGTAGTTGTACCCACCACTCCGAGATCTCGACTTAATGTATATCATCCTCTGGACAATGTCATAGGGGATGTACAATCGGGAGTTCAAACAAGAAATTAGCTATACTCAGCTGATTATGCCTCTGTCATGGAAAAAGGCTATCTTCACGACGATGCATTTCGATGTTTTGTGTCTCAATTTGAGCCAAAATATGTCAGTGAAGCCTTAAACAATGAGGCATAGGTCAGTGCCATACAAGAAGAACTCCTACAGTTTAAGAAGCTATGTGTATGGTCACTGGTGGATAGACCAAAAGGTGCTAAGGTCATTGGCACTAAATGAGTTTTGAAATGCAAGAAAGATAACCAAGGGGTCATAATTCGAAACAAGGCTCGACTTGTCGTTCAAGGTTTTAGACAAGTTGAAGGAATTGATTACAATGAAGTGTTTGCACCTGTGGCTAGAATGGAACCAATCTGCATCTTCCTAGCCTATGCATCTTACATGAAGATCAAAGTCTATCAACTAGATGTAAAGAGTTCATTCCTTCATGGGGAAATTCGTGAGATAGTGTATGTCAGTCAACCCGAAGGATTTGAGGATCCCTACCATCGGGACAGAGTTTACAAGCTGGATAAGGCTCTCTACGGGCTCCATCAAGCCCCGAGAGCATGGTATGAGAAACTCTCAACTTATCTAGTGAAACACGTTTTTCGCAGATGAGTTATTGACTGTACACTATTCATAAAAGAAAAGGATAAGACTTACTGCTTGTGCAGATTTATGTTGATGACATAATCTTCGGTTCCAAAAATGAAGAGTTATGTAAATAATTTGAGTCAGTCATGAAAGCAGAATTTGAGATGAGTGCAATGGGGAGATGAAATTCTTCCTAGGATTATAGGTGGACCAGACACTAAAGGGAATCTTTCTACATCAGACCAAGTATGTAGGAGATATCCTAAGTCGGTTCGATATGGAGAATGCTTCAGCAGCTGGAACTCCACTTGCCACGAATCATGATGTGGCATCTGATGAAAATGGTGATCTGGTTGATGCTACAATGTATAGAGGAATGATTGGATCCCTGATGTATCTCACAGCATCTCGTCCTGATATCATGTATGCAACGTGTCTCTGTTCCAGATATCAGGCGAAACCGAAAGTCAACCATCTAATTAGTGTTAAACGGATCTTTCGCTATCTGAAGGTACTCCAACACTCGGGCTGTGGTATCCTCATGACGATGATTTTAAGCTTACAGCGTATAGTGACTCGGATTATGGCAGATGTGAAATGAATTACAAGTCAACCTCAGCAGGATGTCAATTCTTTGGTAGACAGTTAGTCACCTGGCAGTGTAAGAAGCAGACCTCCGTTGCTCTGTCAACATGTGAAGCTGAATACGTTGCTGCTGCAAGTTGTTGTTCACAAATCATCTAGATTCAACAGCAAATGCGCAACTACGGTTTGCAATTCTCTAACATTCCTATCTTTGTTAATAATTCTGCTGCTATAGCCGTAACAAAAAATCCAGTCCAACATCCTAAAACTAAACACATCGGCATTAAGTATCACTTTATACGTGATTGTTTTGACAAGCAATTAATTGATGTTGTTAAAATTATACGGATTTTCAACGCGCCGACCTCTACACTAAAGCATTTGATAAACCTCGGTTTTTATATCTATTAGAAGTCAATGGCGTGAAAAAGAAAAGTGATGTGATTCCAGAGGAATCGAGTTCGTAGTCCGTCTTTCTTATTTTTATTTTATTTTTCTTTATTTTTACCTGTCTAAAAATTCAAAAACACAAAAAGATTTTCCGTTTTAGAATTTTACGGGGAGATTAGTCTAGGTTCAGTATTTATTCAGTATTCATTTACTTAAAAAAAAGGGAGGTGGGCAGATAGGCTAAAATCAAATCAGAAACTGTTAGATTGATTCAAAATCATGGAAAATGAAAGTACACAGGGAAATAATTGTTTGGGACTTAAAAGGACTGAAAAGATCATAATGTTATATTAAAATTACAAGTCTGAGAAGTCTAAGCTAAATAAAGAAAAAATGATAGTACACTAGTCTGTTACTGAGGTTACATAGAGAAAGTAGGCCTAGAGGTTGCTAGTTCATTGTACGATGTGTCGGTAGATTCAACACAATAGACAAGTAGACTTCATTGGTGAAACAATTTAAACTAAATTGTTCAACAGGCTGTGGGCTTCCATCTTATCCCTGGTTAACACAATCAACGCATTTCAATAAGGGTTACGAGCAAATAAACGCCACAAATGTGTGTGGACGACCATAAAAATGAGCAAAGCACATGAAAAGAATGATAAACGCAATCAAACTAACGACTAATGTTGTTGGTGTGTTATGTGTAAAAGAAAAATTGCTCTTACAAGAAGATAGGTTGTGTGCCTCTCTAATGTGTGATCCCACTGACCTGAACATAAGCACAACCTAAATATTCTAGAATTCATTGTGGCTTGCGCCTCTCTGCTGTGCGATGGTCACTACAAAAAAAGTGCCATTTAGTGGCACACATTTTTTGTGGTATTTAACTTTTGTGCCACTAATATATAGTTTTAGTGGCACTTTATTATGTCATACTTATAAGTTATTTAATTTTATGGCTTTAATTTTATGCCACTAATCAATCCAACATATACACCCTCAAAATTTCCTTAAAAAAGTTTTAGTGGCATATATTTTTATTAAAAAACTACTCCCTCCAAACAAATCCCACCAAAAATTTTGTTAACTTAAAAAACTAAGGTTTATTTTATTAACCTAAATTTTCATTAACTAAATTCCCTAACCCCTGCTTCTTCTCTACGATCACCCATTGTTAATTATCATCATCGTGATTAACCTAAACAACGGTGTTTTGTACCAAAATTGGTTTCGTTGTGGTGAGTTTTCTCGAGTTCCTAGTAGCGATTTGTTTACCACTACTACAATTCTATTAATAGATGACGTGTAAAAATGATGTGCGAAGAAAGATGACGCGTATTTTCGCATGTCATTAAAATTATGTCATATTTTATAAAATTTGTAAAAAAATGACGCGCATTTTTACGTGTCATCTTTGTTGGTCGTCTTTTAAAACACGCGCCAACTTAAATTTCATTTCCCCCGCTTCTAATTTCTCAAAAACTCTTCCATTCTTTAGAATGACAATGAATATAATTGTTTTAAACAAAACCCTAGATCAGCCATATCCCTGCTCCACCACCACCACACCACCACCACCGCCGCCACCACCACCACCGCCGCCACCACCACCGCCGCTAGAAGACTCTCTATCTTACACCATGTTTACCTCACCAACAAGTTCGCTAATGGTCTTTCCACCAAGCAACTCCCCAATCCGATGCCTAATCTCGGTAATCAAACGCCATGGGTGGAGTTGACGGCTTTATAAGAACGGTGTGATTGTGTTCTCCGAGTTTATTTTGTTTCAAAAGCTTCCGATTTCAAAGACATTGCTGAACATTTCCTGCTTCAAAGAACATCCAAAACTTTGTATCAACTGTGCATTCAAGGTTTGTTCTTATGGCGATCAAATGGTCTCAATTTCTATTCTTTTCATTAGGTAATTGTAAAGTGCATTCTTGGTTTACAACTATAGTTTGTATTCATGGGTGTTGATTGGTTATTTGAGCAGCTTAATGCGTACAACCATAAGTCGGATTCAATTCAATTTTGGGATCTTTTTCCATTTGTAATGTTTGATACTTCCACTGTTATTGATTGCTTTGCTTATTATTTTAGTGGGATTTGTTTATTTGATTCTAAACCTACAATCTAGATTCGCTTTAATTTTGGGAATTTGTTGTGTTTGAAGGTGTTATCGTTGCTAGACCCGTCGGCATCCTACATCAATTTGCCAATCTGGTTGAGTAATCATATACTCTTCTCTTTTTTATTGTCATTGAATTTTTTATTCTCGAATTTTTTAGGTTAACTTGATTCTGAAATTGACAGACCCTAAGTTCATAATTTATTTATGATTTCATGTCGGATTTGTTATTCTTCTTCTTTTTATGGCTGCAAGTTGCATGTAAATTTTACTCTAGTGTTGAAATTTCGTGATGTTTAATGGATAACATATCTTGTTCCTTAATCTGGAATGAAATTTAATTAATTATTGACTATTATTCATATCTAATCTAGCTTTTGATATATAATAAATTTCTTTGTCAATGACAAGTAGATCTGGTAGTAACTCAACTCCAACCTATTTACACAAGTTGGATTAAATGACAGGTATGGGAATTTCCTTAGGATTGGGCAAATAGAAATTTATCTGGGAATTTCCATATCAGTCGAGGTAGTCCTCCGCTTTTTTTATCTTAAGTCTTGTACATCTGAGTTTACTACCTGGTAGTAACTCAACTCCAACAAAAAAATCTTCATTGACTTGATCCATCTTGGATCAAAGAATCTCGTAGTATGTAGTCACTGAACGGCACCGCTCGATTCTACCGCCTAAGATGTCCCTCCCAGTACCCGTTTGAGTTATTATAATTCTTCATTTCAAGTTGGATGTTTTGGAGTTTAGCCTACACAAAGTTATTATAATTCTTCTTAAGAGTTCATTTTGTTAAGTGATGCTAGATTTTGTACAGGTTAGTTGATTGTAAACATTGTGATTTGGTGTTGTAGGCGTTGCCCAACCAGCAGACTGTTGATTACCCAAGTTTCAAGCTTGTGATTGTCGGCGATGGTGGAACTGGTGAGGTCTTGTTCCGATTTGCTGTTTAGTTTTACTTTAAGGCCAATTACAAGAATGAAAGTCAAAATGTTTAACTCGACGACAATACCTCTTCATGTCTGAATGTATATTTGCACATAAGGTGTTTGATGAAATGTTTGATTGCATAAACTATGATTGGTGTTGTATGCCTGGTGATACCTAGAACAAATGTTTGATCCTTCATATTGTTGAAGGCCATTTAAGTAGAACAGTAATCACTAATGGTAAATATGTGTCTGATCTACAGGTGAACAGGTTGTTTTTCGCGATTGGGCATGAACCGGCTACTAAGTTCTTGGATGGTCAGTTGGAACTTGACTCTGATGGTTATGTTGTGACTAAGCCTGGAACAACTATAACTAGTGTGAAGGGGGTGTTTGCTGCTGGTAAAATTTGTTTTGTTTTTGAAGTTTTAATGAATTTAATTGTGTTTGTATTTCGTAGGTTGAGTCCCATAGGAAGGATGCTGCTGCAACTATTTCCAATCAAAACTAAGGTAAAGATGTCTTTTTGTCATTTTTCATTTTTTATTATAGCAATAACCTATAAGTAGGCCACCCAAGTATAACACAATTTTAGAGGCCACCCAAGTGTTAAAACCTTCGAAGGGCCACCGAGATTTATATAATGCTGTGACAAAATGCCCTGAAATCTACAAAAGGTAGAATATGAAGAAGAAAAAAGTGAAACAAAACGTTCATGCATAGCTTAACTTGTTTGACCCGTTTATTATTATATGCATAGCTTTACTTGTTTGACCGTTTATTACTATATGCATAGCTTTACTTGTTTGACCCATTTATTACTATATGCATTGTTTTACTTGTTTGAGCCATTAATCACTACATGTATTACTTGTTTGACCCGTTTATTATTATATATATAGCTTTACTTATTTGACCCGTTTATTACTATATGCATAGCTTTACTTGTTTGACCCGTTTATTATTATATGCATAGTTTTACTTGTTTGACCCGTTTATTACTATATGCATAGCTTTACTTGTTTGACCCGTTTATTACTACATGTACAACTTAACTTGTTTGACCCGTTTATTACTTTATGTACACATAATTTTGGGTCCTTATATATAGTTGCTTCGTCCCTACTACTTTATATTAACATCTATTTTTTATTACTTTGTATTTTTTAGGTCACTCGTGTTGGTTCTTCATCTAGTAATGAAATATCATCTTCAAGAAGTCATGATGATGAAGGAAGAGTTGACAAAATGTGAAGTGTTGGTGCAGTAGATATAACAACATTCATGGATTACTTGGAATAGAGTTGACGAATAGAAAAAATCATATTTATTTTGTTTGTAAACACTTGAAATACGTTTGGAACTTATTATGTATTTGTTCGCTAACATGGAACATGTTTTGGATTGAAACCATAATCTATGTTATGATCATGTAATTTTTAAGTGTTTTTCATTTCCATTTTATCTTAAATTGTAATTTGGAAATGATTCAAAATCATCATTTATCTCTAACTAGAAATTCATTTATTGCTATAATATTCGTGCCCACAAAAGCCTTTTTCTAAATTTATGGGAAAAACAATTGTGCCACTAAATTGGTATAGATATTTTGTAATTAATATTATGGCAAAAAAAGTGCCACTAAAGATCTTCCCAAGATTGGGTGGCACATAAAAAAGTGTCACTAAATGGCTTTAGTGGCACTGCTTCTAGTGGCACTTTTTTTGTGTGCCACACAAAAATATAGGGGCCATTAGTGGCACTTTTTGGGTATTCTGTGACACTTTTTGTGTGTCACTGTATGACAGTTTTTTTGTATTGGGTACTGACCTGAGGCTATGCATCTCTTTGAAAGCTCTTAGAATAGTTTCTTTTTGACTCAATACCCGTAGACCGCTCAAAAATCTCCTGAGTAATGTCGATTACCATATAAGTGTGGGATCCACAAATGCTTGTTGAAATAATACAATCTAATCACCAATGTGAGTCAAAAGTCTGTGTATGGATTTAAGTGGATAACAATACTGATAATCATCATGGCTGCAACTCTTGACAGTCAAAATCATTGTGTGCCTCTTACAGCCCTAGTATGATTTCCTGTGAGCGTTTGTGACTCTGAGAATAATAAGGATCATCAATTTAAAGATATATCCAAGAGTCCCAAATGATTATGATACACCTGTATGATTCTATATGAATCTCTCCGGAGATGATCAATCAAACTTAAGTCGTTCTGCTCAGGGGGAGAAATCGGTTAAATGATAATTTAATAGTTTTCAACCCACCTCAAACAAAAACACAAAAATATGTCTTGCTTTGTTTAAGTTTTAGTTGTTTTCTATTTCTAGTTATTGTCTTCCATGTCGGACTATGTAACAAGATGAACTCTGTGAATCATATCTTAAAAGGGTCACGTCTGAGGTGATCAGATTACAGCAAAGTTTCAAGGATCATATCTGAGAAGATCAAAGTTTTAAAGGTAAAAGGGTCATGTCTGAGGTGATCAAAAGGTTTTAATTAAAAGGATCACGTCTGAGGTGATCACATGGTTTTTCTTTAAAAGGATCATGTCTGATATGATCGGTGCGCATAATGTTTTATCAATCAAAAGTGAAAATTTAAAGTTTGGAAAAGTATGAAGTCAACTCATAAGTATGACTCAATCGCACGATTGGATCATAAGTATGAACCAGTCGTACGATTGAATCATAAGTATGAGCCAACCGTACGATTGGACCATGAGAATGGGGCTGGTCATACGATTGAACCATAAGTATGAGGCTATCATACGATTGGACTACAAGAGTGAGCCAATAGTACGAAAGAAAATAGGAGTATGGTTCAGTCGCACGACTGAACCTCAGTCGCACGATTGAGCCATGCGTATGGGTCCAGTCGTACGACTGAAACCCTAATCAGTATAAATAGAGGCTCAGTCGGTTGGAATCCCCACCAGACTTCAAAAATTTCTAAAAATCGCCTTTACACTGTTATGCTGCCAAAATTTTGAACTTTTAAGTTTACCTTCTGATTTGAGTTCTAACATTGTTATACTTTTCTACAAGTAATTTGCGAACGATTCAAGGTCAAACAACCAATTAAAATAAATCAAATGTGACCTAAATTGTTAAATCAAATAACCAAAGATAAACCCTAAAATAGACCACTTAAATGAACAAGATTGTTGATTTATAGGTGTTTAAGGGATATATCGGGTCCCTGCGAACCATATGATCCAAATACAATGACTAATTTCACTTAATACCAAGATTCAAGATTATGGTGTCGCACAGGGTTTATATGACTGGACAGACTGATGAACTCCAATCGTACGATTGAGCCAGGCGCATGCTTCAATAGCACGATTGAACCAATCGTTGATTCAGTCGCACGACTGACTCAACCGTATGGACTTGCATATGACTGAATTCAATCGCATGGTCAATCGTACGATTGAATCCAGTCATATGGTTCAATCGCACGATCGAACCATATTGGTTCAAATCTGTTCTAAGTCAAAATGTTTATCAATTATGAATGGAACTAACTTGTTTGCCCCTTGTATTGCAGAAATATGGCGGATCGTTGGACAATGAGTACTAAGCACAACATATTTGCCCATCTGGACCCCACATCTCGGAATGCTTTCGAGTTTACAGAGATTATAGCTTTCTTCGATGTTCTAGGATCTTTAGGGCTATATCTACACAGTGTACTCCATACAGATCACTCCAGCAGACCTTCTGGGAAGGGGCCACTGTTGATAGGTCCATTGAGCCATACTGTATACGGAGCTCGATCTTCAGACAGGAGATCAGCATTGTTGCAGCTGATCTCAGGCAAGTCCTGGAGTTGGGTGATGATGGGGATCACCCAACCAAGCTTCACCCTCTGACGGTTAGGGGGTGCTTTCTACGGATGAAGTACACTAGGGACATCAACGCAGGTGTGCTCAACAAAAGCAATATATGTCCCCAGTTTAAGTACTTAGCTCACGTGATTCTGAAGTGCATTGCTTCGAGGAGAGGGGGATTTGACGAGCTCTCAGATCAAATCCAGAATGCCTATGTGGCTCTGGTGCTGAACCACCCATTCAGTTTCTCCCAGATGATCTTCTCGTACATGGTCGAGAATATAAAGGCCAAGGGGAAGGAAAGGTTCTGCATGTACCCAAGATTTCTACAGATGATCATACATCAGAAGCTTCCTTCCCTATCGAAGGAGAACGACAATGCTTTGGTGCTTGAGGTGATGGATGGTACCACCTTGGGCAGGATGAGAGTGTACCGGGGGAAGCAGGTGACACCCCCGGTCAGGAGGCTGTTTGGGCATCTGGTCCGTGAGGATTACGTGGCGCTAGCTAGGAAAAAGTGGCGTCGAGATGATAGTGATCGGATGATGAGCCTATACTGGCTCCAATTGATGACGAGGACGATGACTACGACGACAATCATTAGTGTGGTGGAGATACAGGCCCGAGTGCACCAAGGGCCGCTGAGACAGATGCTATGTCTCCACCACCCCCACATGTCAGTTCATCAGCTCCCGATGGTTTAGAGCAGGCGCCCATCCATCGGGACTTTCTTCATGATGAGGGAGATGAGGAGCCGGATGAAGAGCCACTCACACGGACTATGGGTAGTCGTATAGTGGCTACAGATAGTGGCATGGAGACGGCTGGAGGACGTCGGGCTGAGGGAGAGAGGACAGACACTACTTATCCTACATACTCTCCTCCTCAGCCAAGCCCAGGGGAAAGACAGAGCTCAAGGGGCTCTCGGCTTAAGAGGATGGCTCAGCCACATGACCAGAAGGCCAAAGGAAGACGTATAGTGTTGATGACCTCCTCTGCCACCACAGCCACTACATCCACTACACCCGTCACACCTACCACCACCACAGCCACCCCATCTACTACACCCATTGCACCTACCACCACCAAAGCCGCCCCATCTACTACGCCCATCACACCTACCACCACCACTACAGCCACCACCACTACACCCACTTCATCCATCCCACCATAAACCACTAACACCACCACTCCCATATATACCAATCCACCATTCCACCCACCACATCCCAGGTCGGACCTTCCACCTCATCAGTTCTACTGAGATCCTCTCTGCCCAACATTGGACTAGAGGAACAGCTTGCCAGCCTCAACCGTCTGGTTCTCAAACTGCTCGCCACCGATGATATACGAGCAAACCAGATGAATCAGGTGATGGCTGTCAACGCTGTGCAGGGCAAACAGATTGCCCTGCTGACAGAGAAGACGACTGCTTAGAATCAACAGATTACACAGCTGACTGAGAGGGAAGCTGAACTTGAGAGAGCTATGACCCGAGCTCACCGTGCCTTGACCACACAGAATGATCTTCTAAAGGCATCGGTGAAGCGTATTAAGGATGTTGAGAGGAAGAAAAAGCAGTTACGCCTAAGGCTAAAGGGCACTAAAGGCGAGCCCCTCAAGATTAAAGGGGATAGTGACGATGGTGATGATGATAATGATGACGAGTCATCTGATGATGATGAATCTGATGATGATGATGATGTTGTGGGAGAGCGAAATGGAAAAGATAAGGAATGGGGAGACGAGGATGAGCCTGAAGGTGATGCATCTACATCATCCTCAGATCCTGCGGCTCTAGAACGGCGGACAAAACGAGGACAAGAATCAGGACCGTCCACCACTGCCCCTCAATCTGAAGAGCATAGTGATCAAGACAAGAGTAATGCTTAGATGTTTTAATTTTGATTATCTCTTGTACTTTGAAATATGTATTACAATTATGTAATTAATGTTTATCAATGTTATTAATATAACTGTTTTGATTACTGATTTGCTTGTGTTTATTTGAAATGTTTAATCAAACAGATAAAAAGCAACAGACCGATGATTTTAACGTCCAACCCCTTCAGCAGGTTAAGAGTCAATTAACAATGATTCTTGACTTGCAAGGGATAGTCAGACGGTCTGTTAGCTACACGCCAGAGGAAGGAGGGATAATCCACGACTGTCGGATGAGAAGCTGGCTGAGATCTTCAGGCTGAATCCAGAAGAGCTGGTCAAAGATGCTCCTACAGTTGATGTGGAAAGTGATGATGAGCTTATAATGTTGATGAAATCAAGATAGAGGATGTCACTGTTAATCACTATCCTCAGTACACTGATCGGAAGGACATGCTATCCCAATTTGGGTGAAACCTTTAACAGTGGTACTTTTGATAAGTTGGATGAACTTGAGAAAGCAAAGGAGAAAGATGAAAGCCAAGCCCAAGCCTTGAATGTTGATGTTGACGCCAAAAAAGCTGAATGGGCAGCTAGTTTTGCTGAAATGAAATCCCAGCGCGCGCCTCAAAAGCAGAATGCCTACACAAAGCTTTATAGAGTCAAACGTCATCAGAAAGTGTCTAGCAAGATCATCACGTGGGCGTATTTTGAGGATCTTAATGTCTATGCAGTTAAGAGGGAGAAGGGAATAGAGTACTTCAAATATCCACATGATCTGAAGACTCTCCCTGGTTTTGAGCTCAACCAGCTGGCACGCCTAAATTTGTTATATGCGGATCCAAGATAGATGTCAGGTTGGTTTGAGGCGGCATTGAGGAAAGAATACCACACCAGGTGGGTAAACTTCAGACCTCAACAACCGACGAGGTACATCCATAGGTCTGAAGTGGATCCCATAACTGGAAAGCCTAAGATCATGCTGAAGTGGAGTCCTCCGTGCACAATGTCTAAGATTCCTATGCGGGAAATGACTCAGGACTTCAATCCACACTTCAAGTGGTGGTATTATGATTGGAGGACGGGTGAGGCAGTCATAGTGCTGAATAACAAAGAAAAGATAGAGACTATCTGGGTATTCGACCCTATGTGGCTATCCAACTTGCCAGCTAACGATGTGTATACATTATACAAGTGGCCACTGTTCTATGACTCACAGACATTGTCCAAGCTCTCCAGTTTCAACACGTCATACGACTCTGATTTGCATTTGAAATACATGCAGGAGTTACAAAAGAGGAGAAGTACAAGAAATTCAAAGAACATTTAAAGAGTGTTAGATAATAGAGGAAACTAGGTCCAAGGGGGAGTTTGTTGATACATGTTAATGTACCTAGTTTATGAGCTTAAATGTAAAAGTCTTTCATGTTTTACACATGTGTAATTGATGTAATGGTTGAATGAATGATATAAAGTGTATTGTGATGTTTGATTTATATTTTAATTATGTCATGATATCATTATATTGAATGTGTTGCACATGTATGAACTAATTATATAGGTTTGATGTTGTTTGAGAGTTCATGCTAATGGCCCATGCTAATGGACCATACGCATGAATTCATCATGCTTATGGACCAGTCGCACGACTGAACCAAGAGACTAGATCAGTCATATGATTGAAACATAAGACTGACTCAGTCACACGACTGAACCTTCAGTCGAAGCGTATGACTCAATCTTATGATTCAGTTGCACGACTGAAGACAGGAAACCTATAAATACCACTTAATTCATGGAAAAACTTAACAATTGATAACACTTTGAATACCTACATACCCTAGCCATCCAGAGCGTCCCTGTTCATCACTCCAACTTCATAGTTCGTTCTTGATCGATTTTTACTCATTCTTAACATATAGTCTATTCTAATATCGATCATAGTAACATTCTCACTGATTGGATCGCCAATCAAATAGGATTCCGCACTATTTGATCTGGTTTCACGCATTATCAGTTAGTACTCCGTACATACACGTTCCTAACAGAATCGATATCCATTGCTGAGGATTGATGACTTGTTTGATCAACTTCAAGTTGCTAGTTGGTTTTCGAGGATAGACCTTCGATCTGGCTACCATCAATTGAAGGTGAAAGAGCAATACATTCCTAAGACAACTTTTCGCATGCGTTATGGACACTACGAGTTTCTCGTTATGTCTTTTGGCTTGACTAACATGCCAGCTGCCTTTATGGACTTGATGAATCGAGTGTGTCGGCTGATGTTAGATAAATCAGTGATTGTATTTATCGATGATATCCTGATTTACTCAATGAGCAAAGAGGAGCATGCAGGTCACATTCGGGAAGTGTTGGAGACATTAAGAAAGGCGAAGTTGTATGCTAAGTTCTCTAATTGCGCGTTTTGCTTGTGCGAAGTTCAGTTCTTGGGTCACGTGGTAAATCCCGAGGGGATTATGGTAGACCCGGAAAAGGTGGAGGCGGTGATGCAATGGAAGTCTCCAAAGACGCCATCTGAGATCTGTAGTTTCTTAGGATTGTTAGGATATTATCGAAGATTCATCCACAACTTCTCCAAGATAGCTTCTCTGTTGACTAAGTTAACCCGTAGAGGATGTGAAGTTTGTATTAGGCAAGATCAAGAGAAGACTTTTAAGAGTTAAAGATGAGTTTGACACAAGCTCTTATTCTATCCTTACCTGAAGGAAGCGAGGACTTGGTAGTCTATTTGGATGCTTCTTACTCGGGATTGGGTTAAGTGTTGATGCAACGAGGGAAGGTTATAGCCTATGCATCCCGACAGTTGAAAGTTCATGAGGTTAACTATCCTACTCATGACATGGAGCTAGCAGCTGTGGTTTTTGCCTTAAAGATTTGGCAGCACTACTTATACGGGACGAAGTGCACAATCTTCACTGACCACAAAAGCTTAAAGTACTTCTTCGAGCAGAAAGATTTGAATATGAGGCAGAGGTGATGGTTGGAGCTCATAAAGGATTATGATTGCGAGATCCATTACCATCCGGGCAAAGCCAACGTGGTGGCAGACGCCCTTAGCTGAAAGGAAAGACCCAACCAATTCGGGTGAGGGCATATCAGTTGATTATGACCTCTGACGTAATGTCGCAGGTCAAGGAGTTTCAAGACGAGTCTTTGAAGAAAGATCATCTTAACTCTGAAAGGATGAAAGGTCTAGTCGCAGAATTGGGCGAGAACACTCTCGGTGTTAGAACCCGATCTGGACGGATGTGGATTCCTCGTTACAGGGATTTATGTGGAAAGATCATGGATGAAGCTCACAAGACTCGATATTCCATTCATCCCGGTGCTACCAAGATGTACCATGATATGAAGAAGGATTATTAGTGGCCGGGTATGAAGCGTGACGTAACAGAATATGCGAGTAAGTGTCTTACTTGTTTACAAGTGAAGGCGGAGCATCAGAAGCCGTACAGGAAAACCCAACCTTTGGATAAACCTAAGTGGAAGTGGGAACATATCACCATGGACTTTATTATGAAGTTACCACGTACCCCGAGAGGGTATGATGCTATATGGGTGATAGTTGATCGTTTGATGAAGAGTGCTCACTTCCTACCGATCTGAGAGACGTATTCCTTCGAGAGATTAGCGGATTTATTCATCAAGGAGATTGTAGCTCGTCATGGTGTACCGGTGTCTATTGTATCTGATCATGACACCCGGTTTACATCAAAGTTTTGGAAGAGATTTCACGATGCGATGGGGACGAGGCTACACATCAGCACGGCTTATCATCCTCAGACGGATGGTCAATCTGAAAGGTCGATTCAGACGCTCGAGGATATGCTCCGAGCATGTGTGATCGATTTTAGAGGAAGTTGGGATGATCACTTACCGTTAGCGGAATTCTCATATAACAATAGTTATCATGCCAGTATTGGCATGGCACCTTTTGAGAAGCTATAAGGTAGAAGATGTAGAACACTTGCTTGTTGGGGTGATATTGGTTAGAAGGAGTTAGGAAGTATCGAAGTGATCGAGGCTACGACAGAAAAGCTAGAAAAGATCAAAGCCTTTATGAAGGCAGCTAAGATAGACAGAAGTCGAATGCTGATAAGAAACGTAGACCGATTGAGTTCCAGGTGGGTGATAGGGTTATGTTGAAAGTCTCACCTTGGAAGGGTATCATTCGGTTCAGAAAGTGTGGCAAATTAAGCTCGAGGTACATAGGGCTTTTTGAATCATTGCTCGAGTAGGAGAGGTGGCCTATAGGTTGGAACAACCCGATGAGTTAAGTGGAATTCACCTGATATTCCATGTATCTCATCTGCGGAAGTGTTTGGCAGACGAGGATATGGTTGTACCACTGTAAGATATCGAAGTAGATGAACGGCTCAACTATGTGGACCAACCAGTGGCGATCATGATCGTAAAGAGAAATGGTTAAGGAATAAAGTGGTTCCTATTATGGGTGTACAGTGGAAACACAGGAAGGGATCCGAGTCTACGTGGGAGATTGAAGAAGAGATGAGGCAGCATTACCCATGTCTGTTTGAGGAATAACAGGTTTTGGGGACGAAACCTATATAAGGGGGTGGACTTGTAACACCCGGATATTTTTAATAGACAAGAAAGAAAGAATAAACGTGAATAAAAAGGAGAAAATGTAATTTAACCCAAGTAGTGGGGTTAAAAGTGTCAAAAGGACAAAAAGAATAAAAAGTTAGTGCATAAAGGAGATATGGCCTCCCATAACCTCCTGCACACTTCATTTCATTCGGCTTTAAAGAGAGAAGGAGCAGAGAATTCGGGTTTTCTAGAGAGAAGAAGAAGAAGAAGCAGAAGAATTCAAGGTAAGAATTCTTTGTTTTGAGTTGTTCTTGGTCAGCCTATGCCTCGGTTATATGCTTATGTATCTGTATGTATGTTTGTGTGTGTGTTTTGGTTGGTTTTAGGTTTTTGAGCTCATAACCAACGGGTTTGAAGAAGTATACCCGAAAGTTTGACAAATGTGAGTTCTAGAACAGCCTTTTTAACATGTTTAAACAAAATTTTGGGGCTGGAAATACATGTATGTATGTTTCTATAAAAATGGGTTTTATTACCCGAATGTGTATGTATGAATGTGTAAGTGGGTGGGTGCAAGTTTGGGTTTGATTTATAGTTATGTCATATTATGATGCTTAGAATGTTAGTACTAAGCTTAGATCATGTTATATGTTGGTTTGGGGACTGAATTATATTGATTAGGTGCAAGTTGGTTGCCCATGCGCCTAAACAGTGGCCCATGCGCCCAACGGTCAAAAACTGCCTAAGTGTGCCCAACCGCCGAAAACCCCATGCGCCTAAATAGTAGCCAAGCGCCTGGAAATTTTCCCAGAATGACCAAGTGTTGGCCCATGCACCCGAATAGTGTCCAAACACCCATAAGGCCCATGCGCCTAAGTGTTGATGATTTAAGTGTAAGCTCAGACGCCCACATAATGGTAAAACGCCTAAACAGGGCAGAAACGCCCAGATAGTTCCCATGCGCCCAAACACTTAGAATTATTTCTGAATTTTAGGAAAACTAGAATTTTAGGGTTTGATCTAATTTGACCTATGGGCTATGATTACCCATTTTAAGTATGATTATGTGATGGTCTAGGGTTATACTATGTATGAATGATTTATGGTATGCATAATGTGTTATCTTTTCATAGTATTCAAACGTAATTATATTATATTATAAAATACGTTAAATATTATGTTGTTACTTTACGTAGTATGACAAATGAATGAAAGAACGTAAAAAATAACGTAATGAAGTGAAAGATAACAAGGATAAGAAGTAAAATGTAATGAATGAAAGAATTGCTTGCAAGAAAATAGAAAGGAGGTGCCCGACCATGTTATCGTTAGCTCAACTGTGTGCAGTTTTAATAACCCGAAGGATACATGCAGGGTCAATCATTGAGATTGACAAGACCTTTTGGTATGCCCTAGGTGACTGGGTCAACTTCGTGCACAATGTTCGTGAGTGAATTACCACAGGCCCAGCATCAGCTTCGTGCATAATGTTCGGGTATTACCAATTGGTCTGAATGAATGGGAGAGATGACTTGCCCTAGCTGACCGGGTCAGCTTCGTGCATAATGTTCGTGAGTTATTTACCACAGGCCCAGCATCAGCTTCGTGCACAAGGTTCGGGGTATTGTTCATCGATCCATATGAAAGTAAAAGAATGACGTAACGTACGAAAAAAAGTAAGAAAGTAAGAAAGTAAAAGAATGATGTAAAGTACGTTACGAAAGTATGAGAATGAAAGTAAGAGATAATGTGAAGTATGAAACGAAAGAACGTATACGAAAGAGAATGTAAATGAAATAGAATGAAAGTATGAATATGATGAGGAAAGATAACGAATGATAATGGAAGATAATAACGATATTATCTATTTGTACGTATGATGTATGGTCGCATATGAAAGCAAAGAAGCATTTTAACGAAAGTAAAGTATGTTATATTTTTATCTAAAACTAGAACTCACTCAGCAACGCTGACTTTTATGTATTTTCTAGTTGGCAGGTGAGAGTTGCTGAGGATGGCACGGGGCAGCTACTTGGCTTATTTTGGATGGCATCCATTTTATATTACGACATTGTTTTTGTGATGTAATGCAACAAGTGATGATTTGTAATGTAACAATGATGTATTATTTCGTAAAAGCAATTATAATTATATGAAATGGTTTTAAGAAATTACGCTATGATGTTTTAAATAAATGTATGATTTATGTGCGATGAATGACCAACTGTGAGATGCCCAGGAACGGGGCCTTACAATAAGAGATGTAGACCGATTGAGTTCCAGGTGGGAAATAGAGTTATGTTGAAAGTCTCACCTTGGAAAGGTATCATTCGGTTTAGAAAGCGTGGCAAGTTGAGCCCGAGGTACATGGGGCCTTTCTGAATCATTGTTCGAGTAGGAGAGGTAGTCTATAGGTTAGAACTACCTGATGAATTAAGTGGAATTCACCCGACATTCCATGTATCTCATCTGCGGAAGTGTTTGGCATACGAGGATATGGTTGTACCACTATAAGATATCGAAGTAGATGAACGGCTCAACTATGTGGAGCAACCAGTGGCGATCATGATCGTAAAGAGAAATGGTTAAGGAATAAAGTGGTTCCTATTGTGTGTGTATAGTGGAAGCACAGGAAGGGATCCGAGTCTACGTGGGAGACTGAAGAAGAGGTGAGGCAGCATTACCCACGTCTGTTTGAGGAATAACAGGTTTCGGGACGAAACCTATATAAGAGGGGTGAACTTGTAACACCCGGATATTTTTAATAGACAAGAAAGAAAGAATAAACGCGAATAAAAAGGAGAAAATGTAATTTAACCCAAGTAGTGGGGTTAAAAGTGTCAAAAGGACAAAAAGAATAAAAAGTTGGTGCATAAAGGAGATATGGCCTCCCATAACCTCCTGCACACTTCATTTCATTCGGCTTTAAAGAGAAAAAGAGTAGAGAATTCGGGTTTTCTAGAGAGCAGAAGAAGAAGAAGAAGAAGAATTCAAGGTAAGAATTCTTTGTTTTGAGTTGTTCTTGGTCAGCCTATGCCTCGGTTATATGCTTATGTATGTGTATGTACGTTTGTGTGTGTGTTTTGGTTGGTTTTAGGTTTTTGAGCTCATAACCAACTGGTTTGAAGAAGTCTACCCAAAAGTTTGACAAAGGTGAGTTCTAGAACACCCTTTTTAACATGTTTTAACAAAATTTGGGGCTGGAAATACATGTATGTATGTTTTTTTAAAAATGGGTTTTATTACCCGAATGCGTATGTATGAATGTGTATGTGGGTGGGTGCAAGTTCGGGTTTGATTTATAGTTATGTCATATTATGATGCTTAGAATGTTAGTACTAAGCTTAGATCATGTAATATGTTGGTTTGGGGACTAAATTATGTTGATTAGGTGCAAGTTGGTTGCCCATGCGCCTAAACAGTGGCCCATGCGCCCACCGGTCAAAAACTGCCTAAGTGTGCCCAATCGCCCAAAACCCCATGCGCCTAAATAGTAGCCAAGCGCCTGGAAATTTGCCAGAATGACCAAGTGTTGGCTCATGCACCCGAATAATGTCCAAACGCCCATAAGGCCCATGCGCCTAAGTGTTGATGATTTAAGTGTAAGCTCAGACGCCCACATAATGGTAAAACGCCTAAACAGGGCAGAAACACCCAGATAATTCCCATGCGCCCAAACACTTAGAATTATTTCTAAATTTTTAGGAAAACCAGAATTTTAGGGTTTGACCTGATTTGACCTATGGGCTATGACTACCCATTTTAAGTATGATTATGTGATGGTCTAGGGTTATAGTATGTATGAATGATTTATGGTATGCATAATGTGTTATCTTTTCATAGTATTCAAACGTAACTATATTATATTATAAAATATGTTAAATATTAAATTATTACTTTACGTAGTATGACAAATGAATGAAAGAACGTAAAGAATAATGTAATGAAGTGAAAGATAACAAAGATAAGAAGTAAAATGTAATGAATGAAAGAATGGCTTGCAAGCAAATAGAAAGGAGGTGCCCGACCATGTTATCGTTAGCTCAACTGTGCGGTTTTAATAACCTGAAGGATGCATGCAGGGTCAATCATTGAGATTGACAAGACCTTTAGGTATGCCCTAGGTGACTGGGTCAGCTTCGTGCACAATGTTCGTGATTACCACAAGCCCAGCATCAGCTTCGTGCACAATGTTCGGGGTATTACCAATTGGTCTGAATGAATGGGAGAGATGACTTGCCCTAGCTGACTGGGTCAGCTTCGTGGACAATGTTCATGAGTTATTTACCACAGGCCCAGCATCAGATTCGTGCACAATGTTTGGGGTATTGTTCATCGATCCATATGAAAGTAAAAGAATGACGTAACGTACGAAAGAAAGTAAGAAAGTAAGAAAGTAAAAGAATGATGTAAAGTACGTTACGAAAGTATGAGAACGAAAGTAAGAGATAATGTGAAGTGTGAAACGAAAGAACGTATACGAAAGAGAATGTAAATGAAAGAGAATGAAAGTATGAATATGATGAGGAAAGATAACGAATGATAATGGAAGATAATAACGATATTATCTATTTGTACGTATGATGTATGGTCGCATATGAAAGCAAAGAAGCATTTTAACGAAAGTAAAGTATGTATTGTTTTTATAAAAACTAGAACTCACTCAGCAACGCTGACTTTTATGTATTTTCCAGTTGGCAGGTGAGAGTTGCTGAGGATGGCACGGGGCAGCTACTTGGCTTATTTGGATGGCATCCATTTTATATTACGACATTATTTTTGTGATGTAATACAACAAGTGATGATTTGTAATGTAACAATGATGTATTATTTTGCAAAAGCAATTATAATTATATGAAATGGTTTTAAGAAATTCCACAGTGATGTTTTAAATAAATGTATTACTTATATGCGATGAATGACCAACTGTGAGATGCCGGGAACGGGGCCTTACAATAAGAGATGTAGACCGATTGATATCTAGGTGGGAGATAGAGTTATGTTGAAAGTCTCACCTTGGAAAGGCATCATTCGGTTTAGAAAGCGGGGCAAGTTGAGCCCGAGATACATGGGGCCTTTCCGAATCATTGTTCGAGTAGGAGAGGTAGCCTATAGGTTAGAACTACCTGATGAATTAAGTGAAATTCACCCGACATTCCATGTATCTCATCTGCGGAAGTGTTTGGCAGAAGAGGATATGTTGTACCACTGGAAGACATCAAAGTAGATGAACGGCTCAATTATGTGGAGCAACCAGTGGCGATTATTGATCGTAAAGAGAAAAGGTTAAGGAATAAAGTGGTTCCTCTTGTGCGTGTACAGTGGAAGCACAGGAAGGGATCCGAGTCTACGTGGGAGACTGAAAAAGAGATGAGGCAGCATTACCCTTATCTATTTGAGAAATAAGAGGTTTCGGGAATGAAACCTATATAAGGGGGTGGACTTGTAACACCCGGATATTTTTATAGACAAGAAAGAAATAATAAAGTGAATAAAAGAAGGAAATATCATTTAACCCAAAGTTGAGGGGTTAAAAATGTCAAAAGTACCAAAAGTATCAAAAGTGGCTACAAAAGGTGGTGTGGCCGCCCATATTGGCTGCACATCACCTTTTGCATTCGGATTTTAGAGAGAGAAAGAGCAGAGTTTGGATTTTAAAGGAAGAACAAGAAGAAGTCGAATTAAAGTAAGAATCTGATGGTTTTTAGGTGTTTTTTACTGATTTTAGTTTGAGTTTATGCTTATGTATGTGTATGTACGTTTGTGTGTGTGTTTTAGTGGGTTTTAGGTGCTTGAACTCATAACCAACGGGTTTGAAGAAGTCTACCCAAAAGTTTGACAAAGGTGAGTTTCTAGAACCCCTTTTAACATGTTTTAACTGATTTTGGGGCTGGAAATACATGTATGTATGTTATTATAAAAAAATGAGTTTTATTACCCGTATGTGTATGTATGAATGTGTACGTGGGTGGGTGTAAGTTCAGGTTTGATTTGTAGTTATGTTCATATTATGATGCTTAGAATGTTAGTACTAAGCTTAGATTATGATACATGTTGGCCTGGGGCCTAAATTATGTTGATTAGGTATAAGTTGGTTGCCCATGCGCCTAAACAGTGGCCCATGTGCCCAACGGTCAAAACTGCCTAAGTGTGCACAACCAGCCAAAACCCCATGCACCTAAATAGTAGCCAAGCGCCTAGAAATTTTGTACAGAATGACTATGTGTCAACCCATGCGTCCCAATAGTGCCCATGCACCTATAAGGCCCATGCGTGTAAGTGTTAATGACTGAGTGTAGGCTCAGGCGCCTACATAGTGGTAAAACGTCCAAATAGGACTAAAACGCCCAAATAGTCCTCATGCGTCCAAACACTTAGAATTATTTCTGAATTTTTAGGAAAACCAGAATTTGTAGGGTTTGACCTGATTTGACCCATGGGCTATGATTACCCATTTTAAGTATGATTATGGGATGGTTTAGGGTTATAGTATGTATGATGGATGTATGGTATATATAATGTGTTATCTTTAATGGTATTCAAACGTATTTATATTATGTTATAAAATACGTTAAATATTATGTTATTACTTTACGTAGTATGACAAATGTATGAAAGAATGTAAAGAATAACGTGACGAAGTAAAGATAACAAAGATGAAAAGTATAACGTAATGAATGAAAAAATGGCTTGCAAGCAAATAGAAAGGAGGTGCATGACCACATTGTCGTTGCTCAACTGTGTGTGGTTTTAATAACCCGAAGGATGCATGCGGGGTCAATCATTGAGATTGACAAGACCTTTTGGTATGCCCTAGGTGACTAGGTCAGCTTCGTGCACAATGTTCGTGAGTTAATTCCACAGTCCCAACATCAGCTTCATGCATAATGTTTGGGGTATTGCCAATTGGTCTGAATGAAAGGGAGAGATGACTTGCCCTAGGTGACTGGGTCAGCTTCGTACATAATGTTCGTGATTTAATTACCCCAGGCCCAAGATCAGCTTCGTGCATAATGTTCAGGGTATTGTTCATCGACCCGTATGAAAGTAAAAGAATGAAGTAAAGTATGAAAGAAAGTAAGAAAGTAAGAAAGTAAAATAATGATGTAAAGTACGTTATGAAAGTATGAGAATGAAAGTAAGAGATAGTGAAAAGTACGAAATGAAAGAATGTATACGAAAAAGAATGTTAATGAAAAGCATGAAATGAAAGTAAGTATACTTAAGCGAATGTTAATGAAAAGAATGGAATGAAAGTATGAATATGATAATGAAAAATAATAACGATATTATCTATTTGTATGTATGATGCATTATCGCGTATGAAAGCAAGAATGGTTTTAACAAAAGTAAGGTATGATATATTTTACAAAACTAGAACTCACTCAGCAATGCTGACTTTTATGTATTTTTCAGTTGGCAGGTGAGACTTGCTGAGGATGGCACGGGGCAGCCACTTGGCTTATTTTTGGATGGCATCCATTTTATATTGCGATAATGTTTTCGTTATGCAATGCAACAAGTGATGTTTTTTAATGTAAAATGATGTATTATTTTGCAAAAGCAACTATAATTATATGAAATAGTTTTAAGTACTTTCCACTGTGATGTTTTAAATAAATGTATGGTTTATGTGTGATGAATGACCAACTGTGAGGTGCTCGGGAATGGGGCCTTACACAGAGGCACCATAGACAAGATATTGTTCATAAAGAAGTATGGGAATGATATGTTTCTAGTACAAGTCTATGTTGATGACATCATATTTGGTTCTTCAAATGACCAAATGTGCAAACATGTTGAAAGTATCATGATGAGGAAGTTTGAGATGAGTTTCATGGGAAAGATGGATTTCTTTCTTGGAATTCAAGTGAAGCATATGAATGAAGGATTCTTCATCAATCAGTCTAAGTATATCAAAGACATATTAGAAAGATTTGAGATGAAAGATTGTAATCCACCAAGACATCAATACAAAGAGATCATAACTTTGCACTGATTCCAAGGGGGAGGATACTGATCAGCATCAATGCAGATAAATCATTGGATCTCTAATGTATCTTACTGTATTTAGACCTGATATCATGTTTGCAACCTGCATCTATACAAGATATCAGGCTGCTCCTAAGATGTTTCACCTAATTATTGTCAGGAGAATCCTTAGATACCTTAAAGAAGCTCCCAAACTAGGCCTTTGGTATCCTAAGAACAAAGATTTCAACCTTTATAGATATACTGAAAGTGATTATGGTGGTTTCAATATTAACCAGAAATCCATATCAAGAGGATGTCAATTTCTTAGTGGAAGGATCATCTCTTGGTAATGTAAGAAGCAATCATATGTTGATCATTATTGCTACAAGCTACTGTGCTTAGCTTATGTGGATTTAGAATTAGATGTTAGGCTATGGCTTCAATTTCATGGAGACTCCTATACATATAGACAACAAAAGTGCCATTTCCATCACTGAAAATCTAGTCAAGCACTCCAAGACAAAACATATTGACATCAGGTACCATTTCATTCGAGATATAAATAAGAAAAACTTGATGAAACTAGTCAAAGTTGATTCAAATTAACAATATGCTGATTTGTTCACCAAAGGCTTTGATGAACAAATATTTAAGTATTTAATCACGGTTATTGGGATGACTAACATTGACTAGTCAATCTCTTTTGAAATACTTGTGAAAATATGTCTTATCTAAATTGTCTATTTACAATATAAGCCCTGTTACAAAAGGTTTTCTCCAAATTTTATAAGTATAAATTATTCCGAAGAGAAATTTATACAAGGAAGACATCCTTATTTGTCTCCCGAAGGCAAATTTCTCTATATAAGTATTCTCTTCCGAAGAGTTATTAGCCTAGAAGACTATTTGATCAAAGTCATTTCCTTCTAAAGGCTGCTAACTTTTCACTCGGAAGAACACTTTACTCTCCAAAGGAAATTTGTCTTCAAGACATACTTTGCTTTGGAAGGAAAAGTGGCTTCAGAAGGCAATCAAGAAAGAGAAACAGAAGTGTTCTCTCAGAAGGAATTTTACTATTGGAAGAAAACTTTACTATGTAACGGAAATCTTTGGGCCCCACTCTACAAAAAAGTAAGATTTTATTGATGATTGTTAGAATATTTTAAAATGTCTTTCTTACCGCCACTGTCAAATTGGAACCCAAAACATCCTTTCACCTTATCGGTTTGATTTTTCACCTTATCGGTTCGATTTCTCACCACCATTTAAATATTTCCGACATTCTTTCATTACCTTCTTTACCACTAAAGATCCCTAAAATATCCATTATCATTTTCACTCATTCTCAAATTACTACTCTCAAACTCCTTCGAATAGTATCTTCACCAAACAATGGCCTTCAATCCCGAGCACAACCAGGTCGCCATCCTTGACTCTTCCATGGATGACGATATTGCCCCAATCATTCAATTCCTAACTCAATCAGCATATTTTACTACTCTGACTGTTAACCCCACCATTTACTCAAACCATATAGCCAAATTTTGAGCCAATGGTCAAAACGACATGCTTAAAGGTTAAAGGGTTATCAGGTCAAGAGTATGCGGACAGGAGATTACTGTCAGTGAAACCACCATCAATGAGCATCTGGAGCTTTTGGTTAGCTCTAAGTCTGCCAGTTCATTTAACTATTATGAGGGAAGAGTGACGAGTTCATCAATGTTGTAGTTCTGGTTCCCAGATAGCTTAATCTGGCAGCCTTCAACTCATCATCTTGAGTATTTGGCCTGGGGGCTATCCTGATTGCAGCTTCCATAAAGCCTAAGGAACCAGCTAAACTCTCTCATCTTAGCTTCTTCTTCCTATCTCTTTCCTCCTCTTTAATCTCCTTAGGAGTCAGTTTCCTTTTCCCTTTATTACTCACAGGCCTTGGTAACTCAGGGTGGAGAGAGTTTTGGCCTTCATTGCCCGATTCAGCAGTCAGGCTCTGGCCAGAGAGAGGTTATGAGGCACCTTCACCAATTGGTGCCTCACTGAGGGTACAGGATGTTATTGAAGTTATTGACTCTATGAAAATGCTCACAGGTTCAGTCATTGGGCGTTAAGTCAAGGTTTCCCTTTCAAAGCTAATCTTAGGGTCTACCTTAACATCCAGTTGACCAATGACATTACCTGCTTACAGATGTCTTCTTCTATGTCTGAGTTCTTCCATGATCCTGTCTTGAATTCTCTCAGCCAATATGTGAGCTTTCCTGTTTTACTTGGGTTGGCAAGTGGCATATTGACTAGAGAAAGGCCATTATAGTAGTTCAAGGTCTGAAAATTTAAGACCTCTTGTTGTCCTTGAACTCTATGCAGTATGAGAGCTCTTCGTTCAGCATCATACCTCCACCTATATATTTCATTTGTAGCTCCAAAAGGTGGGTATGACATTGCCCTTGGTATACCCTCCTCAAATAGTCTCTGGATAAGTGATTCTACATTAATGTAAATTTTAGGAGGTTGCTAAGTCTAGACAATTGCAAGTGAGGTTGGTGAGCTCTCAATGTCCATACTCTGAGGAGGACTCCAAGGTTCTGTGATTGTAATAACTTCCTCCCCCTTTTTGGTAGCATCACCCACTTGCATAGGTGAGTTGGAGGTTAAGCCAATTACGTCCTCAGGTTCTTGTATTCCTGGTTGAATCCTCCTGAAGGGTCTCCAAACTAGTTGCTCCTTGAGATCAGAATTCTCAAGTTGTTGATCATTGACCCTTCTTTGCAAGGTTGTCACCTGAGATTCCAAGTGACTAACCTTGGAGACTAAATAGGTGCATGTTTTAGACAGTTTTTGCACCTTTGGTCTAAGATTCCCCTCATCTTCAGTAGAAGAATCACTAGGAGATGGGATAATTGGACCTAGGTCTTCTTCTTCATTACCAGCATGTTGTTCTTGGCTACTGGTTTTCCCTTGCTCACTGACAGCTTCAGTTGAAGTGTCAATGAGTTAGGTTACCATGGTTGAGGTCTTAATGATGTAATCACTTTCAGAAGTGTGAGCCTCTTCCATATGGATCTTCTGAACGGGTTCAAGAAGATCCACCTCAGTTGGGGGGGATGATGTGGGCTAGATACAGAGGATACAAGAGTACTCATCACTCTTTGAGTAGGGAATAAGAAGAGAGACTCATGGTACTCACTGAGTGTTATATCTTTATCATCATAGAATTCTAGGCTGGGCATGGGTTGATTTAAGTTTAAAGGCTAGGGATGGTAACTTTCCCCTGAAGGTTATTCACTAGAGTATTGACACTCTAATTGAAGGCTTAACACTTGTTGGGCCATGAGGTCATCAGCCTGAGCATGAGATCCTCATGGGTGATTCTTGGTGAGATGGGAGTGGTTAGCTCCTCAGGAGAAGTGGGAGCTCCAGTGTCCACTTCTTCCTGTATGGGTGGTGATATGTGGGCCTGCACAGGTTGAATAACCTGTGCAGGGGTTTGTTTGGATCTTTTTTGGTAGGTGAGGGTTGTTTGTGGCTGTGTGGGTGGTGTTGAAGTGGAAGGTTTGGGTTCAACACTAGCTAGTGCAGTTAGGTTGTCACCTTGAGCAATGAGTTCTAGCATTTTTGGAACCAGGGCTGTTTCTACCCCTGAGAAGCCCACAGTAGGATTTCTTATTATTTTAAAGATGGCGGGCTTCATCTGTCCCAATTTAAGAATACTACCTGTCCCCCTCAACTGTGAGCCCAGTTCACAGTTGAGAATCTGCTGGACATATCTAGGAAATATGTAGTACTCTAAGGAGTCCAAGTTTGCAAGCAAATTAGTATATACAAATTGAGAATACCTGAACTTGACCCCACAAACCATTTAATGAACAATGAAAGAGAGATCCTCTGGAATTTGGTCCCATCCTCCATGTTTATTAGACAAACTGTGAATAATAACATGTAGGATGTATTCCATTGAGAGGAACCTTCCCTTTCTTGAAGGTTCTAGAAGTCCCCTTCATATCCCATCTCTTAAAAGAATGATTTACAACAGATTTCGGAAAGGATACCTCGCCTTGTTCATCATCCAGATGTAAGTGTGAGTTAACGGAGGCTCGAGTGATGAATAGTGTCCTCCCCTGCACTACGGTAGACAGTGCCTTCTCCCCATCCATGGTGACCTCTTGGCCGGTCCTCCAAAAATCCAAAAGTTGATCCTCATAGAATGGAGGATCAATGGCAAGGGAGGTGAAGTAGATTGAGAGAGAAAGAAAGCGACAAACCCCTAAGAAACTTGGATCTTTCTTAGAGTTTAACAGAGTAATCTGATTATGTTACCTGTGACACTACATGGAGAAATTCGGTTGGTTTCTACGATCGAGGTTGGCCATTTATGGTAGCTTTGAGGTGAGGAAAGATATGAACAAAGGCGGTGAGTGGGATTTTAGGTTTAGAAAGATTTCAGATGAATAAGAAAGTGAAAGAGGGGGAACCATTAGGTATATTTATATGAAATGGACTTGCAACAAAGTTAATGCAAAAGGATAAACTTTGAAGTCCAAATGTCAGTGCCACCTGTATTAAAGTGCCCAAAAAAGTAGTTTTCTTGGAAGTTGAGATTCTTCCGAATGTAATTTATCTTTGGAAGATTTGTGAAAGTCTTCCGAAGCCAATTTTAACTTTGGAAGATATACCTAAGCTTAGTGAAAAATGGCTTCAGAAGAAAATTTACTTAAGCAATTTCTCTTCCGAAGAGTATTTGGTTTCGAAAGAAATTGCTTTCGAAAGAAATTTGTTCTTGAAATACACATAAATACTTAGAAGCATATTTTGGTTTTGGAAGAAAATATAGAATCTCTTCTGAATGTAAATCTCCTTTAAGCAGTTATGTGTTTTGAAGACTTAAAATTCTTCCAAATGCAATGTTAATATCTTCCGAAAGAAAATACACTTGGCAACTTTTCGAAACACTAAGGAAAATCATTTGAAAAAGATTTCTCCCAAGATAAACTGGGCTTATGTAGGTGATAAACTAGACAACTTAGGACACACACTTGCTTTTAGAAATAATATAGATTAAGTTTTAAGAAAACCTATTCAAGGTTAATCATCCTAATAGCTGATATAAGATATTTAAATCTCTATTCATCAAAAGCTTTTGTGAACAGATTAGCATATTGTTCATTTGTGTCAACCTTGATTAGTTTTATCAATCCTTTTTCATGATTATCTCTAATTAGATGATACCTGATATTGATGTGCTTTGTTCTTGAGTGTTGCACAAGGTTCTCTATAATAGAGATAGCATTGTTGTTGTCTATATGGATGGGAGTCTCTTTGAAGTTGTATCCATAGTCGAGCATCTGATTCTGAATCCGAAGTACTTGAGCATAGCAGCTTGCAATAGCAATGTATCTAGCTTCAGCAGTTGATGCAGAACACATGATTGTTTCTTGCATTGTCATGAGACTATCCTTCCACCAAGGAATTTACACCCTCTAGATGAGAACTTCACAATCATGTTGTAGCCACCATAGTCACTATCTGTATAAGCATACAAATTGAATTTAGAATTTTTGGATACCAAAGGCCTAGCATAGGAGCACCTTTTAGGTATTTAAGAATTCTCTTGATAGCAACCAGGTGTGACATCTTGGGGTTGGCTTGATATCTTGCACATATACATTTAGCAAACATACTATCAAGCCTGCGGGCTATAAGATACATAAGAGATCCAATCATTGCCCTGTAAAGATGTTCATCTACACACTCCCCCTCAAGATCAAGTCTAGGGGAGTGGTTTCTGGCTATTGGTGTCTTTGATACCTTACATTCAGTCATGTTGAATCTTGTAAGTATGTCTTATACATACTTTGACTAACTTATGAAGATACCGTTGTCAAATTGTTTCACCTGAATTCCTAGAAAGAAATTGAGTTCTCCCATGGCACTCATTTCAAATCTATTATTCATCAGCTTCTTAAATTCTTTGTCGAGCTTTGGATTAGTTAACCCAAAGATAATGTCATCCACATATACTTGAACCAGCATCAAGTCATTTCCTATCCCTTTGATGAAGAGAGTTCCATCTACAATGCCCCTCTTGTATCCATGTTGATAGAGATACTTAGATAGTATCTCATACCACTTCCTTGGAGCTTGGTGCAGACCATAAAGAGCTTTATCAAGCTTGCAAACATAATTAGGATGATCTGGGTCTGCAAAGCCAGGTGATTGTTTGACATACACCTCTTCACCAATCACCCCCTAGAAAAATGCACACTTGACATCAAGTTGGTAGACCTTGAAATCCATGGATGCAGCAAACGCCAGGAATATCCTTCAGCTTCAAGTCTACTACAGGAGCAAAAATATCAGTGTAGTCAATTCCTTCTTCTTGTGTGTACCTTTGAACAACTAGTCTTGCCTTGTTCTTGATGATAAGTCCTCTATCATCCTTCTTATTTCTAAATACCCATTTGGTACTTATGGTAGTCTTCCCATAAGGAAGAGGACATAGGTTCCAAACCTTTTGTCTTTTGAATTGAAGCAGCTCCTCTTGCATTGCTTCAACCCAACTTCCATCCTTCAAAGCCTCATCAATTTTCCTTGGCTCTGTTTGGGACAAGAAACAAGAGTGTAGAAAAACATTTTTATCATGGGTTTGTCCTCTTATTCTCACCCCCTTATCAACATCTCCAATGATGTTTATAGTAGGGTCTGACTTATGGATCCTGAGTTCAGGGATTAAAGAAAGTTGTTTAGATAGATATAAATTTGAAACATTTAGATCTGGCAATGAAGTGTCTTCCACCACAGTAGCACACTTATCAAGAGAAGCTTGATCCAATGAGTGTGTGACATCAATGATGTTGTCATCAATGGAGTGGTTATCATCAATTCTTGATCACTATCACCACCACTATTGCCTCCTATATTGAAGTTCCTGTATTTATGTATTGTGCCTCTGAGCTGGAATTTCAGGCACTTCACATGTATCAGCTTGATTTGTCATTATTGTGCTGATAGGAACTTCATTTGCAGGGTTAGTTACCATGAGAGCTGAAGATGTAGTCTGTCTTGGTCTTCTCAGCTCAAATCTTAGGTCAGGATCTTTTGTTGATGTGTTACCCGTTGATCCTTAAATATCTTCACAAGATTTGTTAAAACAGTTGGTAACTAAATCAAGATCAAATAGCCAATCAGGACCAGAACCTTTCACACAGGGTGTGTGCTCATTAAAGATCACATTGGCTGATTCTTCAACTACTCTAGTTTGGAGATTGTATACTCTATAAGTCTTAGTTTGAGAAGAGTATCCAATGAAGTGTCCATCATCTGATTTCTCACTAAACTTGGCTACTTGATCTTTGGTATCAAGATGGTGCAGGGACATCCAAATGACCAGAGAAAACCAATGACAGGTCTTCTTTTGTGCCATAGTTCATAAGGAGTCTTACCATGAGTCTTAACTACTAAAACTTTGTTCTGCACATAGCAGGCAGTGTTGACTGCCTCTGCCCAGAAGGTAATAAGCAGTTTAGAGTCAGACAACATGGTTCTTGTAGCTTTAATAAGCGTCCTGTTTCTTCCACCATTTTGCTGAGGAGTCCTAGGAGCAGTATATTGTCTTGTAATGCCCTTTTCATCATAAAATGTGTCAAGGATTTGGTTCTTGAATTCAGTTCCTTGATCACATCTTATGATCTTGACCTTGTGATCAATTTGATTCTCAACTTTCAGAATAAAATTCTTTAAGATCTTAGGAGTTTCATCCTTAGTTCTAAGGAGAAAACCCAAGTGAATTTTGTGAAATCATCTGTGTTCACCAAATAGTATGAGGTCCTTCCTAAACTCATTACATTGGTGGGGCCAAGAGATCCATTTCTAATAAGTGAAGGGGGGGTATGATAGAGTTCTTTTCCTTTAGTTTGTGAGACACCAAGTGTTGTTTCCCTTTCAGGCATGCAACACAGTGATCATCACATGTAAACTCTTTCTTTGGCATTCCAGTTACCAAATCATTCTTAATTAGTTTATTCATGTTCTTAAAGTTTACATGGCATATTCTTTTATGCCAAAGGAAAGACTCATCACTATTAGCCTTAGATAGAAAGCAAGAAACTTCTCCTAAGGGGGATGTTTCCTGCAAATCCATCTTGTACATGTTCCCTTTCCGGGGTACTCTAAGCAAGATATGCTCTTGAGGAATGACCACTCCGAGCTTGAGAACAATGCACTCATGCTTAATAAAGAGCATGTTATGTCACTGCTCATAAAATTGGGATACACTCAGTAAATTATACCCAAGCACCTTAACAAACTTTACCTTCTCAATGTTGAGCTTATCATTTGTAACCCTACCCCTTTCTGTAATGTAACCACCAGCATCTTCTGCAAAATCAACTGGCCCTCCATCAATTTTCTCAAAGTTATGAAGCAAAGAGCCATTGCCTGTTATGTGCCTGAAACAGCCACTGTCAATAATCCATACATTTCTTTTGGTCTTCAGTTGTTCCTGCATAATAAAAGGAGAATTAGTTACATTTGAAAACCTAAGCCTCATTGGTCTTGGGCTCTTCAAAATGAACTGGAGACAATGCAACAGTAATTGATCCTATACTGAGACTATGAGGATCACTTGTTGTTGTAAGTGAAGAATTCTCAGTCACATGGTCTTCTTTCATCTTCCACACCATCTTTGGAAGATTAGACTTGACCCTTAAAGCTTTGGAAGTTTTTACAACTTTGGAAGTTTTATAAATTGAACCTTCGGAAGATCTTGCTTTCACTGTAGCAAGCTTTAGTGCTTCGAAAGCATTCCTTTCTTCCGAGACCAAATTTTCTTCCGAAGGCAATTTTTCACTTGTCTTCATTTTCATTTTGCAGCTTCTAAAAGAAACACATATTTCTTCTGAAGCTTGCTTCTTCTTGTTCCTCTCAGAAGTCTTTTTCTTTGTTATGTACTTTTAGGATTGTATATGCAAACCTTAGCCAGATGAGAGGTACTGCCACACATAATGCAGTCAATTTGCTTTCTTCTGAGAGTCTTTTGTGAATGAAAGACTGAGTTTGATCATTTCCATCTCCATCCCCATCTTTGAAGATGTTTTGGCAGGCCTCCTAAGGTGAATCTTGCCTTTGAGGTGGATGGTTCATGTTGTGTAGCAGTGTTACACAGTTGATCAGCCTTCATTCCTTCACGGGATGAGTTGAACATGTACTTGAACTCTTGGTACTAGAGTTCAAAGTTATGTCCATAGCCTTTACCACTTCAAAACCTGCAGAGATAAAAACTTATTTCTACTTGGAGTTGAAGGTGGCCTTGATCTCCTGCGCTTTCTTTGATCTCTTCTTTGCTGCTCGGATCAAGTTCTTCCTCTTTAACTTGGTCATCCCTGACTTCTTCCTGTCCTTAGGAGTGTAGTGGCCCTTGTTAGGATGATATTCCTCACTCTTCTTAGATCCATCCTTCACTTCCTCCTCTTCATCCTCTTTATCACTTGGATCTATGGATGGTAGCTCATCTTGACTAGTTTCACAACTTGGAGATCTTACAGACAGTAGAGTGTGTAGAGGAGCTATCTCAGTAGATCCCAGTCTCTGTTTGTTCTAATAACACACTTTGGAATGCAGAGATGAGGATATGATGTTCTTGAAGGTGTCTTCTTCAAGGACATGTTTCTCTGCCTTGGCTTTGTTGATCACTAGCTTAGCTTGGCACTCAGTTAACTTAGTGATAAGATCTTTCATTTGAGTCTCGTAGTTGGTATGCTCATGTCTAAGAGTTAAAATGGTTTTCTTTAAATCTTCTATTTTTAACTTATACTCATTTTCAGCCTTTTTTAAATTAGATTTTAATATGTTCAAAGACTCAAGATCAGATCTCATCTCTAAGTTATAGGACGTGTATCTATTTACTTTAGCAATGCATTCTGGGTACAAAGATGTTCCAATACCTTGGCTTCATCCAGATCTATCATCAGTGCTTGGTTTGGAGACACATCTTCGACCTGGAAACTCCAATCAAAGCCTCCTTCTTCAACAACTACAGCTTACTGCTTGGACTTCTCAGTGTGTGGAGCTCCCTCGGTGTAGTTTGGCTTGGGTTGTGCTTGGCCACCATTTGTCCTGGGTGCCTTGCACTCCCTAGAAAAGTGTCCCATTTGGTTACAGTTGTAACACTTCACTTTACTTTTATCCAGCCCAAACTTTCCACTGGATACATTGCTAGGAAACTTTCTCCTTGTCCTCTTGTAGAACTTCTTGGCTCTATGAGTAAGAAGAACCATTTGTTGAACTATCTCTATGTACTCCAGATCATCTGAATGGATACAATCCAAGTCCTCAAGGGTGAAGAGAAAGTTTCATGTGCTTTCATCATGACACAAAAAGCATGTGATGAGCTTGTCTCTTGCAATGGGCTTCCTTAGATGTAGCTCTCCTTTGGTGTCTCAGGGAACGTGATGAAAGGGCCCTTAGGTGAGTTGTCAGGGTAAGATATGAAATGGTGTTGTGGTTCTCTACAATCCCTTTCAACATCATGTAGGGCAGAACTCATTGATTGCTAGAGTTGCCAGATGGATTTTGCATGTTCATCTTCATCTGATAACCATTGAGTATGCCATACAACTCAGTGAGAGTGAAGGTCTTGATATTTTTAGTCCTCTTAATGACCACACAATAGTGTGTCCATTATTTAGGAAAAGAGGATATGAACTTTCTCACAATATCCCTATTCTCCAGTTTCACTCTAACATCCATCAGAGTGTTCACAATCTCAACATACCTGAAGTATTGTTGAGTCATGGTTTCACCTGATTTGAAGGTGAAGTTCTTAAACTATTGCTTCAGAAGGTACTTCTTGTTTTCTTTTGCATCAGAAGAACCTTTATACATCAGCTTCAGTGCATCCCAGAGCTGCTTGGTAGTGTTGCACTTCTTGAAGCCTGTATAGATGCATTTGGAAGAGCAGTTTGGAGGGCAATCATGGCTTTCTGATCTATATCAATTCTTTTTCTATCTTCTTTAGAATAGTCAGCCACCTACTTTCGAATCATGCCACCTCTAGCAGTAGCTGAAGAGGTGCATGGAATGTAAGGTCCTTTAATAATAGACTCCCACATCCTGTTGTCTTGTGACTTGATGAAGCCTTCCATTCTTAGGCACCAAGTATCAAATTCATCAGGAGTGATCAATGGGGACTTTACCATGATATTGGTTTCCATATCAGCCTTGGATGTGCCATTTAAGATGTCAAGTGTTTTATGAGAACTAGGAAGATTTAAGATGGTGAGATCTTATAATCAAGAGTCTGGAATGCTCTGATATCAATTGCAGGATCGGTTAAAGGATGGTCAATACAATCAGTCTCATAATGAGATGAGTGTTAGAGCACTTAACAGATCAAATAGGGAACCTTTTTTAAGAGTAGGATGTAAAGAACACAAGTAAGTAAAAAGACAGAACTTAAGAACAATATCTATATGGTTTTCAAGGATGATGTATATTAATCTCAAGTTCTGTTACAAGAGTTACAATGCATAAAGATAAGTTGCAAGACATTGAGATACTTACTACATCTTACAACCGGCCAAACTTGGAAAGCCAGTTAGAACATTGAAAGACAACAAAATCAATATAGAGTTAAAAGGCAGATTGCCTTTTGACTAGTGAATATGACATGCCATAGCTCACATCCTAATATAATAAAAAAGGATAAAATTACATAAAGTAGAAAGTTACAGACAAAGACCTTAATGTATAGTTACAAAAGCATGGACCGTTTCACCAACTTATGCAAGTTGGTGAGTCTTCAGAGTTGCAGCGGAAAGTTGATTAGCTTTATGTAAAGTGCAACAGAGAAAAGCATGTTCTTCTAAGTCTTCACAAGATATCATACTTAGAATATTTCTTGTGTAGAGTATAAATCTTCCGCATGAACTTTTAGCTTCGGAAGATTTTATACTTAGCATAATTCTCATGCAAAACATAAAATGTCCGTAGCAGTTCTACTTGGTACTTGGTGCATGCATGCAGGAAGCCATTTGGTTGCTTTGGTTGCATCAGCCTCTATATAAACCTTACAAAACCAGTCTTTCCCCTAGAAATTGACATCCTAGTGAGGTGGAATTTTGTTGATATTGCATCCTCCATAGTCACTATCTGTATATCTATAAAGATTGAAGTCAGCACTCTTAGGATACCATACATACTTTAAAATTCTCTTGGCAGCCATTAGATGTGACACTTTTGGAGCAGTTTAGAATCTTGAACACAAACATATAACAAACATGATATCTGGTCTGTTGGCTGTGAGGTACATGAGAGATCCAATGATGGCTCTGTACTAATGCTAATCAACTGTTCTCCCTCAAGATCAGGAGTTAATAAACATGTCTTTAATATTGGAGTTTTAGCAGCCTTAGCATCAGTACCTTGAAATCTTACTAAGATGTCCTAAACATACTTAGATTGATTTATGAAGAAGCCATCAGAGGTTTGTTTTACTTGCAGCCATAGAAAGAAGGTGAGCTCTCCTATTGAACTCATCTCAAATTTTGACTTTATAAGACTTTCAAAGGATTTGCACATGCTCTCATTTATAGAGCCAAATATGATATCATCCATATATACTTGTACCAAAATGACTTCATAGAGTTTTATTTATATATCCTATAATGTATCCATTTTTTAGGATAAAGGTAGAGAATGTCTTATACCATTTGTTTAGGGCTTGATAAAGACTATAAAGCGGTTTGTTAAGCTTGCATACATGATCTAAGCCTGGAGGTTGGCATACATAACTTTTTTCATCAATCTTACCATAAAGTAATGCACTCTTGACATCCATCTGAAACACCTTGAAGTCTTTGGAGGTAGCAAATGCTAGAAAAATTCGGATTGTAACAAGCCTGGCCACAGGAACAAAGACTTAATCATAATCAATCCCTTCTTCTTGTCGGTATCCTTACCACAAGTCTTTCTTTATTTATGATAACAATGCCCTGTCATCCTTCTTGTTTCTAAAAATCCATTTGGTCCATATGGTAGTCTTCCCCCTTAGAAATGCACATAGTTTCCAAACCTTTTGTCACGTGAATTGAAGAAGCTCCTCTTGCATAGCTTCCACCCAGTTGTTATCTCTTAAGGCCTCATCAACTTTCTTTGGTTTCAGTTGACAAACAAAGCATGAAAACAAACAGATGTATCTTTCATTCACCCTGTTTCTTTTCTTGAGACTAACATCTACATTGCCAATGACATTCTCAACTAGATGCTCTTTATGAATTATTAGTCTTGGAATTACTTCGAGTTTTTGAGAAAGATCCAAATAAGAAAAGTTTATTTCAGGAAGTTCAGAAGATGAATTGACTGCTTATCTGCCGAATTGACTCTATCTTCAGTATCTGTCATGTTTGGTTCATTTCACGAGGTTGTCTAGTACCACAATGATTATTAGACTCTTCATCGATGAGTGATAATGATCAAGTGATGGTTCAGCCACATTGTTTATGGTACTAGCATCTACTCTTACTAAATGAGGTTGGACTGTATCTACAGATTATATGTTGTGACTGGTCCCTTGCGGTTGATCTACCCTGTGATCTTTAGCACTTGAGACTTGTATGTCTGCTGATCTACTGAGAGAGTCTCATGAAACATTCTTAATCAAATGGTTAAATGCATTTGTGAATCCATCTAGTTCAAACATTTAACTTGGGGTATTTCCAACACTCTTTGAAGAAATTTCATTAGATATGACAGATTAGCTGACTCATATAAATGTTGGTGTTACATTTGCAAATTACTAGGTTTCCAAGTCAAGGAAACATTCACACCCATGCATTTATCATGCATGAATACTACCACCTTTGCATAATAGTGAATCACATCAAAAATATATTTCCCAATCACAACAATAAGGTGTCAAAAGCTATTTTCAAAGAGAATACTTGGTTTAACTTTGTAAGGCACTCAACCAACGAACATGAATATGGTAAAAAAAAATTATCTTGATGTGTTAGCTTTCAAACGCACCTAAGCACCCTCGTTAATCCTACGATATGGACCCTGAAATGACCAAAATACAACCAATTGTCCAAACTAGCTGCACTTATCATACTTAATTAATATATTTTAAAACCTTTAAACAACCATTAAATCTCAAATTTCGTATACTTAATAATTTTTAAGTGGTATTTAGTTATGATGAAACTTCTACAAATAATTTTACTCAATTACAGGTCTTAATGCTTATAAAAATGGTTAAATAAAGTCAAAATCGATAGTTAACGACCTAGGTTCGGTAACATATGAATAAGCCTTAGATGACTTGAAACTTGCTGAAATAAACAAAATTTGATGAAGTGTACTTTACAAATAAAGGCCAAATAATATTTAATACACCACATTACTCAACAATATGCATAAAGGACTACTCGCAGGGCTGACTCAACCGATTTAAGGGCCCCAAGCGAAGTAGAAATCCAGGGCCCTTAATGGTTTGTTGTTCATTATTTCGGTCCACTAGGTCTTTAAAAGGTTATCATTATTTGTATCAATTTAAGGGCCCCAAGCAAATCTATATGTGTGTGTGTGCGCAAATCAATTAATGGCTTAGCACCATCCTACCTTGCATCAAGGAATCTCTAACTACGCATTCTATCTATAAGATGAGTTTTACGACCCCTTTTACTCTTGAATATTTGTAAATGTGGGATAAAAACATACATATACTTGTTTCTATATGATAACAAGAAAACAAGACCCGGCCTTTATGTCTACATGAGTTATCGTTTGAGTGCTCGTGAAGTCCTCGTATCAGCGTATATATAACCATCAGCTACATATTAACCTAAGATTCTATTAATAGTACTATTAAGACTGACACACCCTATCATGGTTAGTCGCTCTAACCGGTGATCCTTATGGTCGAATGATTGCACTATCCATTCTTTAGTTTATGAGGCATGAGTGAGGGGCAAACCACATGTGTCTTGGTTTGGTTATGCCTCATATAGTTCATAATATTTGTATTCCAAGCTAGTTTACGAAGGGTCAATCGTTACTTGTTTTGTTTATCGTAAACGTTTAATCCTTCTCAAGCAATGGTTTTGCTAAATTGTATTTATTCAAACCTTTGAACTCATCAATGTTATGTTGACATTTTAAATATGCTTGTCAAATAACTAAATGCATGTTGTTGAAGGTCTATAGGATTGAGTTAGAATGACAAGCACATTTCAAGGATAAGTATTTTGGAGATTTCCATTGTATAACCCCTCGAAAAATGGATCATATTCTTCAAATCTTGAAACAATTATTTTTGTTGCGAAATCTAACTAGAACAATGAACATTTGTCTTTTTTAGGATGTAACTCTTATGTTTTCTTTAAATTTGCATATCCAGTTTAGGCGTGTGTTTAAGATAATCATGTGCTTTGGAAACCGTGTGTTACGCTTCGCGATCCACCTTGGCGGGGTGTGACATGTCACTCAACATCATGCTATACGCGTTTGAATGCTTAAACATACTTTTGAACGCAACAAAACTCGAAAAGAACTTAACAATATCTTTAACTATAACTTAGAAACATTGGCTTACAATTTTCGCCATGTGACCTCATATACCACACCAAAGTCACCAATTGTCCACAAAGTCTCTAGTATTATGAACTTAACTAAGTTTGCAACTAAACGTTCTAATAATAACTAATGGTTAAGACCAACTATGTGAAACGCTAACTTAAAGGACGTTTGATGCTTAGTACAAATCTATAATGTAGGTACTACTCGATGATTAAACGTTGAACAATATTTAATTTTTTTCAACGTACTGCTTAATAGTGTGTTTCTCATAGCTACTATTTTACTATTTTTACATATCTTTGTGGGAGAAACATGTTTACTAAAATTTCTGAATCATTTAGCTTCACTGCATGCACAATTGAATATCGCATTCGAAGTCCACAACGAAATTAAACACAATCACTCAACTACTTGAGGTAGCCTATGGATTAATATAAATAGTACTATTAGGGTCTGACAACCCTCATTCTCCTTACTGATTGGAAAGCGTCAATCCATAGTCAAAAATGTTGAATGATTGTTTCTAGATAAAGTATGCTTGCAAGTACTTGTAATATGCATAGAGCAACAAAAACTATCAGATAGGTCATGGTTTATGGGCTTATTGTAGTTATATATCAACTAAACTTTGCAATGTACGTATATACATGATACAACAATGATTCACTGATTACCGATTTCGAACGGCTTACAACTGATGCGACTAAAGGAATTATTGAGTCTCTAAAACCTACGAGATCAAAAACTTTATATGACCGGTTTTCTAATATGTTTTTCAAGAAATTAAGACAAGTTTGATCACTCTTTTGGAACGGCACTGCTAGGGCATATAGGAAGAATATGCAGCATGAGCATATGGATGACTAAGCATATGTATTTAATCTTTTAAACATTGTACCATAACACTGCATGTGCTTAATGAATGTTACAAAACAAATTTAATTTAATTTAGTGTTTTCTCTTGTAGACAATCTGTTCATAATGTTCCATTCATCGCCCTCCTGTGGTTGCACGTACCATCAACAGGGGGTATGACAGTTGTGGATGCCATTAGTTCTAATTTCATTCATTTATCAAATCAAAGGTAGCACCTTAATTAGCCTAAGGTACATAAATTTTGTTATCTTCCTCATACTTCTGCAACTCTCCTCTATCTCCTAGTCAACCCAAGGCTGTAAATGTTAACTAACTAAAGACTACAACACGTTGCATACTCTGACGTATTAAAAAAAAATCCAGCATAGAATTCATGTTGCAAGCATCAGACGCATCTTGTGATTGCATGCATGTCAAGGGCGTATCATGTAAACTCATTGCAACAACTGTGGCATTAAGTGCTCCGGATAATGCATTAGGCGCATCAGGCATTATGCGTGCAATTTATAGGCACTAGATCGAAGAGGAATTATCTTAAATATATTGATTACTTGAAAACAAGCAAGGTTAATAGAGCAAGCACTTCATGTATCTATGTGATGGAAATATACTAATTTTCCCATAATACTGGGTATTTGAGATTGGATGTGATTTTTATATTTATATTAATTTGGATTGACTAAAGAGAAAAAAAACGAGAGCAAACCATTTGGATATCCATATTGGCAAGTATTTTTCAATTATCTATAATAATTTACTTTTTTTTAACTTCCAGATTGATTAACTACCATTTAAATATTTTCAAATTTGTTAGGATTTAAATTCTCAACATTAAATGTATGATAATTTATTATTGACCAATGACTTAGTTACTTAAATATATTATTTAAAAATAAATTTAACTAATTCATTGTAATTCATAATGTTTAAGACTTGTAAAAAAATTATTTTTTGAATTATTTTGAATTGTTACTATAAAAGTGTTTTTTATATTCCAGTTTAAAACAATTCTATATGCTACACACACATAAGTAAAATCTATTACCTGTACAACTTAACAAATAAAATTCTAGAGCACACGTGACCAACTCTAGGGCCCATCAATCCATAAATTTTTCACCTAAACATTTGTGTCATCATTTAAGGCAATTAAATTATTTTTTATAATTCAATGTCATAATAATTTTGTAAGAGTTAACTTAGAGCTGATACAAACCAAATTTTTCACAAGCATTCTGGATGACTTTGAAAGATTTGACAATTGGATAAAGAAATTCACTAAATGTCAAATCTTCTAAAGCCAAACACTAATTCTTACAAAACCAAAGATGAAGTCTTCCGAATTTTTAAGCAAGCATTCTGAAGTACAAGGATGTGACTTCGGAAGATTTGACAATTGGACAAAGAAATTCACTAAATGTCAAATCTTCTAAAGCCAAACACCAATTCTTACGAAACCAAAGATGAAGTCTTCCGAATCTTTAAGACAAAGTCTTCCGAATACAAGAGACTGATTTCTTCTGAAGATGAAGAATACATGCTTTCTCTTATATGCTTTTAACAAAAGTTGAACCACTTACCGTTGTCATCTCTAAAGGCCAATCACTAGTCTCTGTTTTACTTTACATTGATCTGTGTTGTCTAGTAATTAGTGTTTCAGCAGACCTTCAAAGTATGACAGCTGTAGGATGTAGTATAAAATATCTTATGTAACCAATCCTTAAGATTAAGCCTTGTAACAATTATAAAACACTTCGGAGCAATATACATATTTTTGAAAACCAATACTTGTGTTCTGCTTGTGCTCTTTACTCTTGTTCTTTATTTCATTTGTTGGTTCCATATTTGATCTGTTAAATGTTTAGTCTCTCCAACGTTGTGAGACTGTTGCATCACCACTAACCGATCCTGCAAAATTTATTTGTAGTCATTATTTAATAGTTTGATAAATATCAACCTAATTAGAAAAAATATATCTTGTAATTTAAGATTTAAATTGGGATTTTGTTTCATAAAATATAACAAAATTCTTCTAGCTATAGCTCTTCAAAATAATGATTTATTATCATATAAGATATGTATTTATTGTATTTATTTACCTTTTCATCAATAAAATTTCCATTTATCCGCGATCTAGACATAGCTATCAATCTATCTATCATTGTTCTCATTACTTCTCGCGAGAAAATGATCTCACAAGGAAAAGAATTCTACAGTATGAAATAACATAAAAACATATTTATTTTTAAAAAAAAAGATGTGGTCCGTCTATTCAATATTAAAATGAAATATTCAAATTGTTCTTTTTTACATTACAAGAATTGATAAGAACTAAGAATAAATATGGGAACCAGATTCGATTCCAACTTACTGGAATAGTCTACCAACAAAATAAACTATTCTTATTTGATTGAAGTTACAGCTTAGAATAAACTCAATTGATTGAATTATGATCCAAAGAAGAAAAAGAATCATTGTATGATGAAAATAAAATAACCGCCCGTTGTGTATTTACGAGTATACACTATACAATTAATTATAAAAAAATTGTTTATCGATTTGTATTTTATTTAATAGAATATAGATAGGATAAGGTTTTTTGTTGATTACTCTAAAACGGGCCTATAAAGCAATTTGATGATTCTTCTGATATGGAATCATAGTATAAATAGAATGATAATCTAAAGATATCCATTAACTATAAAATATAGACCTCTTACTTTTTTATGATTCAGCCCGTGTAATACACAGAATTTAACCCAGTAGTTCTCTATATGCATTAAACACCTAAAAATCAAGTCAGACTTCAATAAACATATCTATGACATTATCAGCTTAGCCATATTAGTAAGGAAAGCTTATATAAACTCTACACTGATGGAATCTTAGAATCCACCAAATTCAATGTATGTGAATCATTGTAAGTGGCAAGACGACTAAAGAACTTTTTTACTAAAATAGGTGAAAGAGTTTGAGATTTATTGTCTTATAAATAAATGTATGTAGTCCTTTAAAGCTTGTATCAAGATCCAATGAAAATTACTTCATACCATTCAATAATGACTTCCTTATGTATGATATGAATTAGCTGGCCAAACAGTAATTAGACAGCCAGGGGTTTTGTTAGCCTCACGGTATTCCCCTTCTGTCATTCCTCTTTAACATGGTCATCTATAAATTCACGAAGATGAGGGAAGCTCCCTTGGACAGGTTTAACTTTATCGTATATGTAATCTTTAGGGGAGGGTGAGGTGACTCCTGATGAGGTATTACTTCTTAACTAAAAATCGTCCCTACCGTATACGATTTTGTATTAGGACAACTTGGAGAGTCTACTTAATTATATAGGGCACGCCTTTGGTAGGTAATATGAACTATGACCCACGGATGGTGTCACTTATTGCTAATGTAAAATGGGGAGCCAGCTCTAGATTATGAGGATGCGTTTATGCCTTACCTAACTTGGTAAGAAAAGAAAAACCGCTAGTCTCATACCACGAAAATGTCTCATGTGATCAGTATTCAATGATGAGTATTAATAAAATTATCTCAAATGAGAAACAAGATAATGCAAGGTAGAAAGAGAAAATAGATAGAGAAGTGTATGTAAGATGTAATGTCTTTACCTTGATTGTCCACGTATAAATTTATGTCTCTTTCTTTTTTGAGTTGTCTAAGAATGTTCATTCATAACTAGGTTTATGTATTGATATAGGGATTGTATAGGATCTATTTTCATTTTAGGCTTATACTTAGTACTTGAAAATCAAGTCTTGTAATTATATTTGTAACAGTCAAAATATATATATATGTGCTTTGAATCTATAGGATACCCCATATATATGTGTGTTGATTTGTGACTTGACAGGGAAAAACATATACTTGGACGGATTCATGGAACTGACCAAGAAACATCCACGGATGAACAATTTTGTTAATCCGTAGATATGTTTCTTACAAGACAAAATGACCAAGTACATGTTCCTGCGGATGATCAAGTACCGTGAAGTGAAGACTCCTACGAAGAAGGATTTCCTACGGAAGAACACTTTGCTACGGAAGACCAATCATCTACGGAAGAACAAAAGTGCTGCGGACGACAACTCCTGCGAAGGATCATTATACTTGTGCGATTGTAAATACCAAGTCAAACAGTCAACACAATCAATAACAAATCCCGAGAGATCCGGTGTTTCCAACCGACTCAATTATCTATAAATATGAGTCCTAGGTTTCACATCTCGGAGAATACAATCAATCAATATTACGGCTATCAAGTACATCATTGTGCAACCCTAGCTGCCGTCACATCAACATCAAACATCATTCGATTCACAGAATTCGTTGTTCATAGTCATTCATTATTATTCTTTTGTAATCATTACATTATAGTTAATGAAATACGTTTGAATAATTATTGATTCGCATTTATTGTGTTTCTTGTTTGGTTCATCATTAATCATTAAAAACAATTAAACGTCAATTAGTGATAATTCCGCGATCATTAAATTGATTTATTTTAATACTGATAATTCCTGAATCGCGATCCTTGGATTCACAGGTGGTATCAGAGCCATGGTGCTCATTGATTTAGATCAATTGATCTATCAGTATTAAAATTGTTTAATTGATTTTCAAACAATTAAATCAACGACTTGTCGTTCAGCAAGCACTGTCTCATTGCTTGTTTGATTTAGATCTATATTCAAATCATTGAATACTAGATCTGCGTCTTTGATAGATTTATCAATTTTAGCATTTAAGTTTTGATTAATTCTTTTGCATTAAACATGAGTACTTTTGGTGGAGGATCGTATCAACCGCCAAAGTTGGAAACTAAAGATGATTTTAAATCCTGGAAGATCAAGTTCAGGAATCATGTGAACTACACAGATTCTGACTTGTGGGAGTCCATCACTCAAGGTCCTATATTCACCCACTCTTGGGCCGGATTATAATGATAAAAAATCAGCCAATCAGTACTAAATACCTGCCACCTGATGATGTCAAGAAGTCAAAGTCGATATTAAGCATACAGCTTGCTTAGTTGGCTTTGCCAGAAGAATCTTGATCAGGTGTGAAATTACAAGACAGCAAATTCCCTGTGAAGATACTCCACACTCTCTGTGAAGGGAGTGATGAGATCCAAGCATAAGGAAAGACACCCTTAGATCACAATATGAAACTTTTCATCATATGAGGTGAATCAATTCCTCAGCAACTCCATAGATTTATGCAACTTGTTACTGAGATGACCATCTTGGAGTTAAAATATACCACTGAGGAATTAAACAAAAGATGCTCCACACTTTTCCTGAAAGTTGGAAGCAAACAGTCTTCATGTTCAAGAATACAATAGATCTCAAGACAACAGGTCTGGATATCATTGGTTGCGAAGGTAGAAGCTCTTGAACTGGATTAACAATCAAGAAACAAGAGTGTGAGAACCCAGTCTCACCATATCACTTCAAGGAAACAACAAATGCTGGAAGTGCATTTATCCAAACAATGAAAGTGATAACTCTTGTACTTTGAGTGATGATGAAGAGGAAGTTAGTTTCTATGCATCCAAACCCACTAAGAAATCATCTCAAAGTAAAAATCAAAGGAAAGGGAAGATCTAAGAGAAAAGGGAACATCAGCAACTGCAAACTCTCTCAACATAACAAACAATCAGAACCAATAACTGTCATATTGGATTCTGAAAACAAAAAGCACTTTTGCAGCTTTTAGTTCTAGCTTTCAAGCATATCTTGGAAGTTCACTCACATCAGCAAACATCTGTCAGCAAGATTGGAGGAACTCCCTCCTGATGTAGTAGAAGAGATGGATCTACAATGGCAGATGGCAATGATTGCTTACAGAGCTAAGCAATCTGCGGAGAAATAAAAATCTGGCAGCAGCAAGCAAAACATCAAAGATTGGTGTTGATAACAAAAGTCAGATGCTTCAAGTGCAATCTCTATGGTCACTTCTCTAGAGAATGCAACCAACAATCATCTCCGCAGTATCAGCATCAGCAGCAACAAAATCAGCAGCAACAACAATATCAGAATCAGCAATCAACCTCTCAAAGATCTCTGCATAGACAACCTCAGCTAACATCCCCACCAGCCACAAATACATCAGCAGGACCAAGCAATTCTAAGGAGACTGGGCTGATCATCCTTTAAGATATCACATGTGACTGGAGTTTGTATGAGAAGGAAGTGATAGAGGAGAATCAAGCATTAATGGCACATATGGAAAACAAAGTTCCTCCTATGGCCAGAGAGGTAAAAGACAGGTTATGTTCATCATCATGTGTTGAGGAAGTTGAACGATTAGAGTCCATGCTCAACAATTGGCTGATAAAGTAAGGAAACTATGATTTTAAATGAATCACACTTAGAGAACAAAAATTATATCAAATCAAAATAAGTTCTTTACAAAAGGATTTAGAAATATGTTTTCTGAAAATTACAGCCTAAAAGCCCAAGTTGAGCATCTGACCACTTCCTTAACAAAATCCATGGCTGATCATGCATCAACTGAAGTGAAACTTCAGAAGTTTCAATTATCATCTCAACAATATGAGAAGTTGTTAAACTCTCATATTGAATCAAGAACAGGTCCGGGTTGGGTTATAATGCTGTTGCACCACCTATTAGTGATAACTACACACTTTACCTGAAACAATGACTAACAATTTGTCAAAACATTTTGTGCAAAGCACCAAAATTGACATTAAAACCATGAAGCTGAGATAAGTGAAACTGAATCTGCTGAATCTGAATCACTTAAACATAATGAATCAGATTTGATAAGTATGATGACTTGGATGATTCTGATGAACATGATACTGATCAACTGAACATTGGTAAGAATGTTCAAGTTGAAACTGTCTTCCGCGGGTACTTGAAGAATCAAAGCTGCAGTATCCTCCAAAGCAACGGAACATGCTGAAGACTATCTGCAAGAGGATTGCTGAATTGAATGAAGGACTTCAAGAACTGAACCTTCACAAAGTTGATAGCTGCGGATCAAGTGCTGAGATACCTTTGTCTTTAGAGAGAGGTAAGAAACAACAAAATTCAACAAAGAAAAAGAAAAATTCAAGTGTTGAAGATCAGCGGAAAAACAATCTGAAGAATCCGTAGAACATCTGCGAAAGCAAAATTTACCAAGTCCGTAGATCTCTGCGGAAGACAAAAATTACTGAATCCGCAGAAAAGCAACGGAAGAGAGAAGCTGATCTGCGACGAGGTAAAAGAGAGACCAAAACACATGCAAAGAAAAGGTGAATATCAAGCAACAAATGGCAGCCAAAGCAAACAAGCAACAGCTGATGATGCTCCAAACAAAAACAAGAAGAAATCAACTGATGCTTCAGCAAGTGAGAAAAAGAACAGTAAAAAGAAGGATGAATCTGAAGAAAGTTTAGAAAAATATTGTAAATGGTGTGATATGAAGAATCACAATACTGAGAATGCTATTTCAGCAGCTATTGTTCCATTTGCAATATGAACAATCACATGACTGCTGATTGTTACTTCAGCAAACACTGTGCCATATGTGACAAAATAACCATTCCACTCAGGAATGTTATTTTAATAGAAGAACAAGAAAAAGAGCAAAAAGAAGTCACAAGATACATCATCCGACTCAGATTCTCAATCATCAGTAAGTAACAATGAGACAAAGATTCAAAGGATCAACAAAAGTTAAAGAAAGGATCATCTGTTGAGACCAAGACTTCAAGAAGAGAAACACAATACAATCTAAGACAACCTCACAAAAAGGTGGATTTGTCTGATAAACAGACTGAAGTAGTTGATGGTTTCTTTGACAACTTTGCTAAAGGAACTCCTGTGTTCTCAATCAAGCTGAAAGATGAAGAACTTTCAAAACTACAGGATCCTTCCAAAGTTAAAATACCAACCAAACATTCACTTTGAAGAAAGAATCAGAGAAGCATGAAGGCATCCAGAAACCTGACTCATCTTCAACAGAATCATCCTCACAACCATCAAATCAAAAAGAAACAACAATACTGAAACTTCAGATTAATTCATGAAGGAGTAACTATTGTTGACACATCTGGTAAATCCAAGACAATTAAGCCTTGGATTGTCAATTCTACTAATTTCTTTTTGTGGCAGGAACAATCATGGAGAGCGACAACAAGTGGTATGTTGACAGTGGTTGTTCCAGACATATGACACAGGCATGTTCACTTCTCCATGACTTCAACATAAACATGCCTCTTATGTGCATTTGGTGGGATAAGAAGGGAGGTAAAATTGTTGGTGGGGAATGGTAACTAATGGTGTGTTAACATTTGAAAAAGTAAATTACTATGAAAATTTGCAGTATATTTACTTAGTGTTTCCCAATTTGTGATCAAAATACTTAACACTATTTGATAACACTAACTGTACATTCTTAAGCCAGGTTTTACAGTTCCAGCAGACTGGATCCTTCTCAAGCATCAAGAAAAGGCAACACATATATTTGGATATGAACAACACAACAGTCACTAATCATGAGACATCTGCTGTCTAAATCTTCAGAAGATGAATCTCAACTGTGGCATAGAAGGCTTGTCCATTCCACATGAAGAACATGATAAATTGGTGAAAAATGACTTAGTCATTGGATTACCAAAGAAAGAATTTCACTGCTCTAATCATTGTTCTTCATGTTATAAAGGAAAACAACACCGAGTGTCTCATAAATCCAAAACAATTACACTAACACTACACCACTCAAATTGCTTCACATGGACCTCTTTGGTCCAACCATGTCTGAGCATTGGAAAAAGGCAATATTGCTTGGTGATAGTAGATGATTTCACTAGATTCACATGGGTCTTCTTTTTAAAACATAAGAGTGAAACATCTGAAACATTAATGGACTTTGTGATCAAGATTGGAGAATCAACTGATTTAAAAGTTAAAATTTTTAGGAGTGATAATGGAACTGAGTTTGTTAATGCTGATCTGGATTCTTTTGCAGGAATAAAGGAATAGCAAGACAATTCAGTACACCAAGAACTCCACAACAAAGGAGTGGCTGAAAGGAAAATAGAACACTCATAGAAGCAGCAGCCAGAACAAATGCTAGCTGATTCTCAGTTGCCCATTACTTTGGGCCGAAGCTGTGAATACAGCTTGCAATATTCAAAATAGAACTTTGATAGTCAAAAACATAATAAACACCTTATGAAACTCTTATTTAAAAGGAAACCTTTATAGGATATCTTAGAGCTTTGGGTGTCATGTGTCTGTTTGAATACTAAAGAACATTGGGAAAATTTTCTGAAAAAGCCTATGATGGTTTCGTTGTTGGATATTCATCCACTTCTAAATCATATAGGGTCTATATTCCAGAACATAACATAGTTGAAGAGACTCCCAATGTTTCTTTTGATGAATCCATGTTTACTACTAATGTAAAAGGATCATCTTGGTTATTTGATATAGATGCATTAACGGAATCATTTACACTGGTTATCTGATCAATGCAGGTGCTGCGGATACATGCTATCCTTTTGTGCCTCCAAGTTTGAATGAAGTGCCCCTGACAGCTGACCCACCAAGGGTACAACTTTCAAACTGCACCTCAGCAAGAATCAAGTCAGCAGCATGAAGTTACATCAGTAAATACATCCGCAGATGCATCAGTCTCCGCAGATGTAAGTCCTGCCTCAGCTGCTGAACTAAGGGATAAAAGGATGGTTAAATCAACAAACCATCCTGCAACCCACAATGTTCATCCGTGGATGTAATGCATCTTCTACGGAAGTACAAAATGCCTCCGTAGATGCTGCAGTTACTCCTGCGGAAGAACAAAATGCTGCTTCCGTAGAACCTCCTGCGGAAGAACAAAATGCTGCAATCCGTAGAACCTCCTGGACGAACAAAATGACGAACAAATGCTGCTTCCGTAGAACCTCCTGCGGCGAACAAAATGCTGCTTCGTAGAACTTCCTGCGGAAGAAGACAACCCAGCAGCAACTCATCACAAGCTGATCAAAATGAACATGAGCCTTTTGATTATTTCATCGACTCAACTTCTCAGCTGACTCCATCTGCTTCAATGGGTTTCTCAAACTTGGAATCCACAGTCCAGTTGATGCTGTCTCAACAAGCAGAATCCACAAGGCTCATCCAACAGACAATATCATTGGAGATCTGAATACAAGAACTACAAGAACAAAGGAGGTGTGGCAAACATTTGTTTGTTCACCTGCTTCTGTCCCAAACAGTTCCTGCAAACATTACAGCTGCACTAAAAGACAACAGCTGGATTGAGGCTATGCAAGAAGAGCTACAACAATTCAGAAAACAAAAAGTGTGGACTCTTGTAGACTTGCCTACGGGTCAACATCCAATTGGAACAAGGTGGCTATTCAAAAACAAGCTGGATGACAGAGGTATCATAGTGAGAAACAAGGCTAGGCTTATTGCTCAAGGATATACCCAGGAAGAAGGAATAGACTATGATGAAGTCTTTGCACCAGTTGCAAGGATTGAAGCTATAAGGGTTTTCCTAGCCTATGCCTCCTTCAAGAAGTTCACAGTCTATCAAATGGATGTGAAGTGTGCTTTCCTCTATGGAAAAATGATGAAGAAGTCTATGTTGCTCAACCCCTGGATTTGAAGACCCTGATTATCCACATAGAGTATACAAGCTTGATAAAGCTTTGTATGGTCTTCATCAAGCACCCGAAAGTGGTATGACACACTATCATCCTTCCTGCTGAAGAATGGCTACAAGAGAGGAACAATTGATCAGACACTCTTCCTCAAACATGAACATCAAGATCTTTTGGTGGTTCAAATATATGTTGATGACATAATATTTGGATCAACCAACAAGAAGCTGTGCCAAAGCTTTGAAGACTTAATGAAATCTGAATTTCAGATGAGCTCCATGGGAGAATTGACATTCTTCCTTGGCTTACAAGTTCATCAGAAACCAGATGGCATTTTCATCAATCAAGAAAAGTACATTCATCAAATTTTGAAGAAGTACAATCTTGCTGATTCCACTTCATGCAAGACACCAGCATCAACAATAGACAAGATTGTGCCTGACCCTGCTGGAAAATCCGTAGATCAAAGATTGTATAGATCAATGATCGGTTCATTAATGTACTTAACTGCCAGTAGACCTGACATCATGTTTGCTGTTTGTGTTTGTGCCAGGTATCAATCAGACCCAAGGAGTCACATCTGAATGCTGTAAAGAGGATTTTCAGATACCTGAAAGGCAAACCTGCATTGGGACTTTGGTATCCCAAAGATGGAGATTTTAGCCTCTACTCCTACTCAGATAGTGACTATGGAGGTTGCAACAACAACAGAAAATCCACAACTGGTGGATGTCAGTTTCTAGGACCAAGACTTGTTTCATGGCAGTGCAAGAAGCAAACAAATGTATCTGTATCCACAGCTGAAGCAGAGTACATAGCTGCTTCAGCAGGTTGCTCTCAAGTACTTTGGTTGCAGAACCAATTACTTGATTATGGTTACAATTTCCTTCATACACCAATTCATATTGATAATTCAGCTGCTATGTTTATAACTGCTAACCCAGTGCAACATAGTAAAACAAAACATATTGAAATCAGATACCATTTTCTGAGAGATTGCTCTGAAAAGGGTCTCATCAAGTTAGTCAAAGTAGACACAACCAATCAGCTTGCTGATCTTGTTCACTAAAGCATTTGATTCTGTTAGATTTAATTTTCTGATAGAATCTTGGGGATGATTAACTTAGAATAAATCAACAAAAGCATATGACTGACTTTGTGCAGAGTAATCGTTAAGGATAACTTAAGTGTCTGATAGAACATCTATACATGCATTATATTAGGGAAATGATAGTAGACTATACTTGGCTATTAAACAAAAAAAACTCAATCTGACTTATATCATACTGATATGTGAGTAGGTTCATCTTGAGTGGAAACAAAGCTAAGAGCATGCCAAACTAAAAGCATCAGGTAACTGTCTGTGAGGATTCCATTTGAGAATCAGGAAGGTATGTTCTCTCCTGATGTGATCAAATCACTTACACAAGCACACTATGTAAAATACTTTATAATCTTCTATCTTTGCAAAGTCATATTCCCTCTGTTTTGTGAACAAAGACCTGGAATGTGATTAACAAGTGTGATCTTCATTCTCCCTCTGTTTTGTGTAAACAAAGACCTGGGTTAAAGTTCACCTCTGTTTTACGAAAGTAAAGACCTGGTGACTATGAAGATCATATTTCAGCTCTAAAAAGGAATCACTTGTGATCCATTGTACATCAAGTCAAAGAGCTTCAACATCAAAGCATTCATGAGACTGTAATATGTCTCAAGATAGAACTTATAACTTAATGTACATAGTCATTAAGTGTGGAATGTAGTGATTTGCCTCACCTACGGAAGACATACTCTAATGATAATTGAATGTGGGACTCATGATTGCTACTGATTAACAAACTTCACAACATGATAAATAGCATGCCTAGTGATACGATACTCATGTTTGAATTTAAGTGGATCTATATACTTGCAATCAGGTATGTATTGAATCAACTAATCAACATCAGTAGAAGCCAAGTTATAGTATGATCCATCTATATATATGCATGCATGTAACTGTTTAAGTCAGATGTTTAATTGTTATCTCAACTGACTTTCTCATTTAGACTGTCATATGCCTGTCATGCCTGTTTACAACTTAAATTTATGATAAATGTAACAGTCTCACATTAATCACAAATTTAGGGGGAGTAGTTCATGCATGAAAAACAATAAAAGCTGATAATTGATTTGAATTACTTTGAAGGAATTGGAACTTGAGCACTAACTTGAATGCAGGATACAGGAAACTTGCTTTCCTGTACTTGATTGCCATGCAAATAAAGTCAACAATGTCCAACATCAACATTTGATTCTACTCAGTAGATATCATACATAGTTGATCCACAGATGTTAAGGTTCCGCAGATGCATTGTTTGAACTTTTACATCCGCAGATGTAAGGTTCCGCAGATGTTGACATCCGCAGATGTAAGGTTCCGCAGATGTTGGCATCCGCAGATGTCAAGGTTCCGCAGATGTTCTGCGGAAGAAGTAATGCATTCTAAATAAACTTGGTATGCGGATAGGAATGAATGGGAGTGGGCCCAACATAATTAATAAAAGAACATAATTAATAAAAGAAATTAATGTGTTCGCCTATAAATAAGGTTTCTGATATTTTTACAGAGCACTTTTTCACTTTTAACCTAGAAAATCGCCCATTTTCCCTCTTTTTCAAATTTCAAAATATCCGTTCCAAGAACACATCATCAACATTATCCTGTAATCAATTACTGTTATTGCAAAGGTAAATCATGTCTTAAACATCAGTACGAAACTGATTAATCGGTTATTGACATTCAAACGATTCAACTGCATGTTTTCTAACTTGATTTTCTTTAAGATGGATAATAGATTCGCTAAAGAACATAATGTGTGCGCGTTCTTAAACGCTGATGATCCGGCGGCGGAAGGATGTCGAGATATCATAAGATATCTCCGACGATCAAGGCTCTTCTACGCCTTGACGGCTGAGCCTGTGATCCATCAGGCGCACATAATCGATTTTGGAACTCAGCACGAGTTGAAGAACAAGGTGATGAGGAAGTGATTGTGGCTGAGATTCGAAACAAACGTCTACGAATCACTGAAAGCACCATACGAAGATGCTTGGAACTGGGTGATAGAGAGGTAGGTCACCCCGATGTATTCGAGAATGAATACATTGAGAAATATTCAACCTGATGGGGTATGATGGTGATTACGAGAAAGGGGAAATCAAAAAGGGTAGGTTGTGCAAACCGTACAGATTCTTGTGCCATACCTACCTGAAATGCATGTCAAACAGGAAGTCGGGACTCGACAGATTCTCCAGGCACATATCATCTGGAATCATTGGGATATTCGAGGGGAGAATTTATAATTACGCCAAATACATCTTCAATTGTTTGAGTGAACAAGTCAAACTGCAGAAGAATGACAAGATGTACATGTTCCCGAGATTCCTGCAACTGGTGATCAACTCAGAACTACCAGGGTTGGACAGAGTTGGCGATGTGTTTGTTCAAGCACACTTGAGCAAATCTGTGCTAAACAAGCTTAGTGGAAAGTATCAGGGTCAAGATATGCCAATGTTTGCACATGTATTAGATCCCCAAGCAGACCTTCCATAAGAGTTGGCTTGGGCAGATGAAGCAGAGTCATCTGCTGATTCTGCAAAAGCATCTCACTCACCACTCCAAACCCACCACACCAACACCACTCATCAACCCAAACTTCACCACTCCAACATCAACACTTAGCCAAACACCCCCTCAACAATCACAATCACCAACAAGCTTGAACACCCAACCAACCTCCCCAATTCATCAACATCAATCACCTCTGCTAATATCCTCATCATCCACCAAAAGCACTGAGCCAACATCTCCAGCCAAACAACAATCATCATCACCTTCTCAGTCATCATCACATCACACTCAACCTTTCTCTCCACTTCAAGCTCAATCCCCTGTACTACCACCACCAGAATATCCAAAACATGCATCACCGAAAGTGCTGGCACTGAACCATTTGAGATAACCGAGTCTGTACACTCTGTACACTCAGGAGACACAGAGATATTATCTCAAGCCAGTACTGTTCCTTTCACCCACACATACAGAAGAACAAGCTGCATCAGCACATACTGAGCCCATATCTTCATTGAAAGATGAACAAATTGCTGATGAGCACGGGGAAGTACAAGGATCTGCTGAGGATGTCATTGCATACCATGAAGATGATTTAAGTGACAAAGACATTCCTGTCAGCAAAAGCTATTTGGTTGCTGAGTACAACAAGTTAGTACTCAAATCAAATAAGCGAAAAGAAAGAATTCAAGAGCTGAAAGGTGTAATCAAAGAAAAGGATGAAGAGCTGATGAAGAAGATGCTAGACTAAAACGGCTGAGAGAAGATGCTCTAAGCAACAATGAAGTTATTGATGCATTGTTGGAAAGAGAAAAGAGTTGGAGGCTTCTTTAAAGACTGAGCAAAATGATAAAGCTGAACTGATCAAAAGAAAGATGCAGAAATAGAAGAGCTGAAAAAGAAGATATCTGCTCTGCAAACAAAAGAAGCCCCAAGTACTGATCAACCAAAACAGTCGGGTGAAGCTGCTAAGCAAATGATTTCATACACCCGAAAAGAAAATACATGGGAGCAACTCAAAAGAAACTTGAAGATGAAAGCTCTCCAAAGAAACCAAAACTTCCATCCCCTGCACCTACACCTTCAGTAGATGTGTCTACTGTGAAGGTATCATCCGGAGATGATGATGACAGCGAGAAAGAGTGGGAGGAACTGACTAGAATGGAGTCCCCCACTGGTGAAAAGGGTGGAAAGGCCGATGACCTTCTAACAACAGCAGACATCATGGAAGAGAGGCCTGATTCTAGCATGTTTATGACCCTCATCAACCATGGTTTTCCATATGACATGGTTGAGAGGATGAACACTTCTGAAATGAAGAATGCTCTGAAAGAGTTTGAGTTTGCAAGGTTCATAATCCCAAACTGTGATTATGAAGCCTTTACAACCTTTCAGTCATTGGAGAAGATAAAGAAGGATCTGGGCCACTGTGACACACCAAACTTACCAAGTACAATATGACTTGCTGGTTACAGGGCCACAACTACAAACCGCATGAGCTCAAAGGTAGAACCACTGGAGAACTGCAGAGGATGATGGAGCATGTAATGAAGGTGGAATTAGAAACTGGTGTGAAGTTCAGAACCACTGCTCCACATCCAAAAGAACAACCAAGTAAACTTGCTGCTGATCCAATAACAGTTGAACCAAAGATCAGCACAAGGAAAAAGAAACACTGATCAGAGAGCCAGGGCAGTGATCCCCGGAAAAGTATGGCCTCTGGGAACAACTGTTCGAGAGATTACCGAGAAGAAATCAACTCTCGTACAGCTGTATGATCATATCACAACTCCCAGTTTTGTGGAAGACCACAGGATTATGGCCTGGAAATATGATCCAAACTGGGATTGTGCAATAATCAAGAGGACATCTGGAAGGATTCAATACTTCCATGATGTGGAAGACATGCTCAGCCTTCCGGAGCAAGATATCAGGGATCTACAGAGCATCCCAATGTTCAACTACCCAATCCATCTCAGGGGGAGAGACTTCTCTGCAGCTGTAAATGGTATGAAGACCGGTTTTACTGATGATGTGCTCATGCAAGCAAAGAGAAATGATAAGGAGCACAAAAGAATGAAACAAAATCAGAAAAGAAAAACAGCTGAAGTCTCATCCCTTGTAGATGATGATCTGCTAAAAAGAGTGGGATGTACCAGAAGCTCACACTCCATCAAAAGCATCACTGGAAATCAATTCACTTGTCCTATCTCAGAATGGGGATACATTGAAAGGAATAAAGAGATGGTGTTGCTGAGAAATGTTGATGGGAAGAAGGGAGAAAAATAAGAATTTTGATCCAATGGAGCTAAAGATGCTGCATCCAGCTACACATCATACCTTCATGATAAATTCTTCCCAAGCTAACAGATGAAAAAGCCCAGAATGATCTCTGCTTGTATGTGCATATGATTCAAGTGATAGATAAACTGCATGCAAAGGCACACAAGAGAAGGAAGCATGAGGCTGGGCTACTAAAAGGAACAATAATAGCTGAAGTGTCTGAGCTCAGAATATCTAAAGAAGATGAATTAGAAATTGTGCATAATGATAGTGTAGTGGAAACACTCACTACAGAAGAAGATGTTTTGGGACTCAGTTATGACACGCTGAAGAAGATCAGCAGGATGCAGATAAAGTACAAATACGATGATCAGAAAACTGTTGTATCTTACTTCTACAACAAAATCATATCAAGAGTCAAGGAGCTTGCAGTGTTGAAAGACTGATTACAAGGAGCTAAGCCTAAGGGGGAGTATTGTTAGATCTAGATTGTATAGGGCTAGATCATTTTGTATAGGCTTAGTACTTGAAATCAAGTCTTGTAATTAATATTTGTAACAGTCAAAATATATATATATGTGCTTTGAATCTATAGGATAACCCCATATATATGTGTGTTGATTTGTGACTTGACAGGGAAAAACAATATACTTGGACGGATTCATGGAACTGACCAAGAAACATCTACGGATGAACAATTTTGTTAATCCGTAGATATGTTTCTTACAAGACAAAATGACCAAGTACATGTTCCTGCGGATGATCAAGTACCGTGAAGTGAAGACTCCTACGGAAGAAGGATTTCCTACGGAAGAACAACTTTGCTACGGAAGACCAATCATCTACGGAAGAACAAAAGTGCTGCGGACGACAAGACTCCTGCGGAGGATCATTATACTTGTGCGATTGTAAATACCAAGTCAAACAAGTCAACACAATCAATAACAAATCCCGAGAGATCCGGTGTTTCCTAAGCCGACTCAAATCATCTATAAATATGAGTCCTAGGTTTCACATCTCGGAGAACACAATCAATCAATATTACGGCTATCAAGTTACATCATTGTGCAACCCTAGCTGCCGTCACATCAACATCAAACATCATTCGATTCACAGAATTCGTTGTTCATAGTCATTCATTATTATTCTTTTGTAATCATTACATTATAGTTAATGAAATACGTTTGAATAATTATTGATTTCGTATTTATTGTGTTTCTGTGGTTGTGTTCATCATTAATCATTAAAAACAATTAAACGTCAATTAGTGATAATTCCGCGATCATTAATTGATTTATTTTAATACTGATAATTCCTGAATCGCGATCCTTGGATTCACACTTTACCTTGAAGCATTGTCCATGTATAAAATCTTAAGAGATGTCTACTTTCTTTTTTGAGTTGTCTAAGAATGTTCATTCATAACTAGGTGGCCTTGGTCTTACAAAGGTTTGCCCTTTCGCATAAGTGTTTGATCTTTGTATTATGCGACACATTTTGGCATTATTCACCATTTCCCCCTCTTGGCAATACCTACATCTCTATTTATGGTTTAACCTACTTCCCCTTTATCATTATCATCATTTCATCCTTTCATGCTTCTTTAGTTTTTCCTTTCCTACACTTGCACAAAAAAACAGGTATACTCGATATCGGGTTCCTACTCGGCAATCCTCATCCTAGGGTTGTTCTAAATATCTCCTGTCGTGTAGCTTGCTTGAAAATAACTTGAAAAAAGCTAGCTCGAAATCAGCTCAGTTTATGAACAAGCCAAGCCAGCTCAACTAGGTTTGTAAACGAGCTAAGCCTAAGTCAAGATCAGATCGCCTCATGGATCGGTCATTAGTGTATGTACGCTCTCTTGTTGTCTCATTTAAATTAAAAGATAAATTATAATATTTATAAATTATAATTCAAATTTTTGTCACGTTATTTAGATAGATCATAAACATTTGATCAATTTGATACGTTGTAATTAAAAAATAACTAGGTAGAAAAATATAAAGGATGATCATAATTGTTGAATACCAATCTCGTATAATTGTTTCAGCGAGTTAACATAAATGTATATAAAAAAACATTATATTTTGTTTTTATAATACGAAAATTGGTAAAAAATATTAACAAGATTATCTTTTATAAATAACCAAGTTGGCTTCATGAGCCGGCTTGGCTAGGCTCGACTCCGCTTGTATGTAAACAAGCTGAGTCCGCGCTCAAATTTTGGGCTCGTAAAGATATAGGTTCCTAACTAAACCCAAATTAGACCCAGTTCCTACCTGGACCTAATTTACACCCAAGTTATAGTAGGTAAAAAAGTCCAATTTGGACCCGATTTTATGTTTATCAAATGATATATGTATTTATTTATAAAATAAAAATTAGGAAAAAAACATATCCGGATCCATACCTCACCCTACGTGTACCTAGTCTTATTGGGTATGGTTCAGCTCCCTAGACCCAACCCAAAACCCGGTTCCACTTGTTCTGGATGGCCCATGTTCCGTTGTCCAAATACGGCCCGATACCCAAAATGTGCATGGAAAGGCATCAGCGGGCTTGTCATGAGAGATATTCCTTCCTTTACCTAGGAAGGACCCATCCTTCCCCATCATCGGTCATCACACCAAAACATATTCTAGATTTAGGTGTTGTTTGACAACTTCTGAATAGGTAAGTGCTGAATCAGTAAGAGGTCTAAACCAGTAAGAGGTCTGAACCAGTAAGAGGTCTGAACCAGTAAGTGGTGAACCAGTTTAAGACTGTTTGGTTGAATATTTGAACGACTGTGTAGAAACAACATCACCAACAACAACTCCAATATAACGAATACAACCCTAAAGAAGATCTCTACTAAGATTGAAGCTAACGAAGGAAGATCGTGAGAATCAAAACCCTAGAAACGACGACGAAGGCGTGAAGGGGGATGCGTAGAAATTACCTGTGAATCGGTGCTGTTGGTGGCCTGGTGGCGCCTGCTGGTGGTGCGTCGCTGCCAATGGTGGTGCTGTTGGTGATGGCCTATGACAAAGCTAGAAGATCGTGAGAATCGAAACCCTAGAAACGACGACGGAGGAGTGAAGGGGGTGCGAAGAACCTGTGAATCAGTGTTGATGGTGGCCGCTGATGTCGGTGGCGCCTGCTGGTGGTGCGCTGCTGCCGATGGTGGCGCTGTTGGTGATGGCCGGCGACGATGAGTGTTGCTGCGTGGGGAGGACCGTTGTTGCAGTGTTGAAGGAAACAGGTAGTTGGTCGGATATAAATTCATGTCTGACCTAATAAGTGGTCAGTCAGACATGTTTTCAATTAGATGTAACCCAACTAAACACCCATGTCTGACCGAGTCAGACATAAAAGTCTGAATGAGGTCATTAAGACCCAACCAAACAGCCCTTTAATGATTAAAACCTAAAAGTGTTGTAAAACTAAAATAAAGTACTCTTTATAAAAACTATCTAGCTACTTAATACTATGAAACTGCAATGCAAGTAAAATTCAATCGTTTTACGCCTTACCTCAATTTATTGTTTATTTTTAGTGACAAAAATGTAACATGCTAAGAAGCATGATTTGAAGCAAATCCAAGATGAATTCCTCTTACGCAGCTTTTAAGTAGGGATGAGCATTTGGTACCCAGTACCTGTACCGGTACCCAACTGGTACAGAAAGTATGTATAAGGTATCGGTACCGGTATTTGATTTTCTTATATTTCGGGATCGTACTGACAGGTACCGGTACCGGTACTTACCCAAAAATCCCATATAATCCCGCTAGTACCCGAATAGGATTAGGTTATTTTGGAATTTGTATTTTATTTTGTACTTTTCACCCCATCAACTTGTATTTTGTTTTAACTTTTAAGGGTAATTATTATTATTTTTTAATATCATTTTTCTTACTTCACTACAATGTCAATAGATTTAATACTCATGATTTTAATATAAATGAATAGTAGACTAGTGTGTGGATTGAGTTAGCAGAAAATGAAGAAAGTAAAAAACTTATCATTTTATGTGGATGTTTTTTGATATTTATTTTTGTTTAGTTATTATAAACTTTTAAAGGTATCGGGTATCAAACATGTACTGGGTAACATGTACAAAAACATGTATCGGGTATCATAACTAAACATGCACCATGTAGCAAACTTAAAAAATAATTTGTTGAGGTAACGGGTACAAGGAAGTATCGGGTATCAAAGAAGTATCGGGTACCGAAATACCGGTCTGTACCGGTACCTGTACCCATATAGCAAATTCGGTAACGGTACCGGTACTCATTTTTTATAAAATTCGGGACCGGACAATTTCGGTAACGGTACCGGTTCGATACAGATACGCTACTGAGCTCATTGCTACTTTTAAGAGTTTATGGATCTTTGAGTTTAGAAATTCAATCGATAAAAAATTATCAAAAACATAAATTAGAACTACAAAACAAAAGTGAACTTTAATTGTTACGATTATTCCATATTTGTAAACATCATAAGAAAAAAAAGACAGTCTACATAAACATTAAACATAATCAAACCACATTTCCCTTCAAAATCAGCAAATCAAATTGAAGTGTTTTTGCAAAACCTAACAAGACAGATATAAGCTTTTTAAATGCCTGTAAAAGCCTTCTTCCCTCCACTAGAAGATCCAGCTGGAATAACCTTCAACACGTTGAACCTCACCGTCTTGGACAATGGTCTGAACAGATATGTACAACTTTAAAATAAAATCAAGTACCAGAAACTTTAAAAATTGTAGAATATTTCAATTTAGTTTAGATAAACAGACCTGCACTGACCAATGGTGACATGATCACCTTCTTTCACACGAAAGCATGGAGAAATGTGAGCTGGAATGTTCGAGTGCCTTTTCTCATACCTGTATTAGAAACAACGCATATTAAAATGTTGAACTTTAGTTAAAGGAAAAGAGTGAGGATTAAATGTGAATCATTAAACCATTAGGAGCTAAAATGACTACTCGTTGGGCCAAGAATAATATTTCAATCATAAGTTCCACTTCATGAATCATGACCGTTCCATCTTTCTTGTGCACTCTAAGATCAAAGGCTAGAAAATGGTTTCTTTGGTTCTGTTCTCATTTAAATCCATGTTTTAGAATTTAGACTATGAATCATTTTCCATCCAATGGTGATTGGTGAGACAATTTTGTTTCTTCCACTTTATGGATCATGATCATCAAAGGCAAAAGAGTCACTTATTTGGTTCCTAATTATTTAGTGGTTTTCAATTAAAATCATCAATACAGAAGGGTATAATGGTAAGTTACAGTGAGAGGTTTTTGTCTTACCGCTGATACTTTTTGACATAATGGAGGTAGTCTCGGCGAACAATAATGGTCCTAACCATTTTGCACTGTGGCATGTGCCAGCAAGAATGCGTCCTCTAATAGATACATCACCAGTGAAAGGGCATTTCTTGTCAATGTAAGTTCCTTAAAACAACCAAGTTCCAAAACAAGATCAGTTTCATTCACAAGATTAACCCGTAAGATATAGCAGTTCAAACTAAACCGTAAGAAGTATTCCAACCCTAAAAGACTCCGTAAACAATTTTTAAATCAGGGTAAAATTGTTGAATCTCAAAACTCATATGATCAATATAACTCATAAAGTTTGCAAATGCCACATCCATAAAAAAAATGCAGTTTTGTCGACTTGAAGCATTAATCATTTACAAAAATTTCAAAACACAAGATTAAGGAAGCAAGCTCACTCGTATACAAAATATCAAAACAGCAATCAAACACCAAATTCACTACCTTTATTATTAAGCAAACTCACACATGAACTAAATACACCTAAATCTACACTATTTGTTCATAATGAATCTTGAACCATCAACTACTTAAGAATGACACCATTCAAACACTTTGAATACTTGATTCAACTAATTCCTTAAAACACAATAATTACTAAATATTTGATCATGAGCAGCTTAAGTATGACTTAAGAGAGGCTGAAAAAACCTATGAATTTAAGTAATAAACAAGAAATAGATGAAATACCTTCAATAGCCTCTCTTGGTGTCTTGAAGCCAAGACCAATACTCTTCCAGAATCTGTTTCCACCCTTCCCAGGCCTCTTCCCTTTCCCACTCTTCTTCGAACTAACAAATTAAATCAATAATCACTCAAATCACCACATTCATCTTCCACGACTTATTAATCAACAACAATATACAAAACAAACATAACCAACATATTTGCACATTTTGAACAAAAATGGCTAGCTTCTCACCATAAAAACACCTTGGATTGCTTCAAAAACGCCTTTTCCGTCTATCGATGGAAGCAGAAATCAAGAAGGAAGACAAAATGTTAAGATATGTAGGTATAGTTGTATGAATGTAAGTTGAGAATTAGAATATTGTGTAACCTGTTCAGCCATTGTTGCAGAGATCCTTGGTCGTCACCGGTGGAGGCACAAGGAGAGAACGATGGAACGCAAGGGAGAAGTAAACCCTAGAGATTTGCATTTCATCACATTAAGATGGGTCTAATGGGCTTTTCCTGGATTGGATGATTCTAATGGACTGGGTGGGGTGGGCTGGGCTGCACTGGGTTTTTTCTGTAGTTTTTTAAAATGAGTTAATTACACGATTGCTCCCTGTGTTCCAACCGTTAAGAAACACACTATTGGTTCCTCTGGTTTGCTCATATTACAGTATTGATTCTAACTTTTAAGAAATTACATTGTTGCTCCCAACTGTTTGTCAAATCATAAAACGATTGGTCCCTAGCACTAACTTCTGTTAAATTTTTTAGTTAAGTAGAATGAAAATACCAAAATACCCCTTTATTACTAAAATAAAATAATAATCTCTATATATTAGTTATTTGATGTGGGACCCACTTTATTACTTAATTAAACCACTAATAAAAAGAGACAAATGAACAGATTTAATCAAATATAATATATTATAATTATAATTTGATAATATTTACACATTTGCACAACATCCACAATACCGACTACCATCGCCAGCATAACACCTCCTTCACACCACTATTATCCAACCGCACCTCCACCGCCTCACCTCCATCACCGCGCATCCACCGTCACTCCTTCGTCTTTACCGTTCTTCACAACCAACACACCACTGCCTACGCACCACCATCATCCCCGCACCTCCACCGTCCCCGCCCTTCGTTTTCACCGTTCTCCACCACCAGCACACCACCACACCATCGCCTATGTGCATCGCCCTAACGCACCACCACCCACGTACCACCATCAACACCCGCACCTCCATCACTAACCATCACATTAGTAATCGACCACGATTATTGCTTGATTGAAGCCCTAATCAATCGGATGTGGTGGTTAAAGGAAATGGTCGGGGGAGATAGTGGTTGGTTGCAGATGTTGTTTTGATGATGAAAATGATGTTGTGGCCGATGGGGGCGGCCGATGTGGGCGGCCGATGGGGTGGGTGGATACCGATGGTGGTAGTGGTCGCAATGGTCGATGGTGTTGGAATGATGGATGGTGGCGATGGAGATGGTGGTTGATTGTCGATGGGTTGCAGGCGGTGGTGTTGTTGTGGGTTGCCGGTGGAGGTGGTGTTGTGGGTTGTCGGTGGTGATGGTGTTGTGGGTTACCGGTTATGATGATGGGATGACGGTGATGGTGATATGTATTGCAAAGATGATGAGGATTATGTGTGGTTGTGTGTTTGTTATATACAGACAAACACATATATCATGATTTATATATATGTACCTATATATATACATATATACACATATATATACATACATATATATATACATACACATACATATATATATACACACATACATATATATATACATACATACATACATATACACACACATACATATATATATACATACATGCATAGACGCATACACGCGTACGCGCGTACGCGCGGCCCCGCGCCCCCGCGGCCCCGCGGACCCGCGGACCCGCGGCCCCGCGGCCCGCGGACACGCGGACACGCGGACACGCCGACACGCGGACACGCGGACACGCCGAGACGCGGACACGCGGAGACGCCGAGACGCGGACACGCGGAGACGCCGAGACGCGGACACGCGGAGACGCCGAGACGCGGACACGCGGAGACGCCGAGACGCGGAGACGCGGAGACGCCGAGACGCGGAGACGCCGACACGCCGAGACGCGGACACGCGGACACGCGGACACGCGGACACGCGGACACACAGACAGACACACAGACACACACACAGACACACAGACACACACACACACAGGCACACAAACACACACACACACACAGGCACACAAACACACACACACACAGACAGACACACACACACACAGAGACACACAGACACACACACACACACACACAGACACACACACACACACACAGACACACACACACACACACAAACACACAGGCGCACACACACATAGACACACACACACACACACATACACAGACACTGACACACACACACACACACACATATTCACACACACACACACAGACACACATATTCACACACACACACACAGACACACACACACACAGACACACACACACACACACATACACACACAGACACATACATACATACATACTGTGAATTCCCGATTCAAACAGAATTCTTGAGCATGGATCTTAGGATTCAGATTGTTAGGTCAAAAATCATGAGAAGATGCTAAAACTGATAATGTTTAATGATAATTTTTATTGATTGATTGATAATGGATTGATACATGTAACCATATGATTTACAACAATCATCATAGGCTAATGATCTAATGATTTGGTGATGGAGTGTACTTTCCCCAAAACTCCACACCTTACAAATGATGATGATTATTAAGAATTATAATAAATTACTATGTAAAGCCTAGACTAAGTATTTGTTGACTTTTGTTGACTTTTGTTGACTTTTGATCTTCAATTCTTCATCTTCATTATTGATTGGAAATCTTCAATTTCTTTGAAGGTAATTGACCCAACAATACTCCCCCTAAATTGATGATTTCTAATATAAAGAATGAAGCTTGATGTTGATGAAGTTTGCTGATTTGATGATCATGTTGATGAGAGGCTGAATTTGCTGCTAATATGCTACTAATTCACTGCTGAAACTTTTTTTACTGTTGTTATGATGTTGTTTTGTTGCTGAATCAACTACTGTTATGCTGCTGATTTTTGCTGTTGTTTGCTAGTGATTCACTGCTAAAACGGAGCTTGTTTACTGCTGTTATGATGCTGTTCTGTTGTGGAATTAACTGCTGTTATGCTGCTGAATTTAGTTGTTGTTTGCTGCTGATTCACTGTTGTGTGCTGCTGATTCAATGCTGAAACACAGCTTGTATATTGCTGTTATGATGTTGTTCTATTGCTGAATTAACTGCTGTCATGCTGATAAAGTGTTGAGCGTATCAACGGACTCAAAACAACAAGCTGCTCGCAGATGATGGTGCTATCTGCTGATGATTTTGCAACTGAATGGAGTTGTACACGATGCTACGACAATTGTACTTTTTCTGAATGAATGCAGCCCATTTGATGTTCATTTTATTGTTATTTTGATACTAAAACACAAGCCAAAACATACTTTTCAATCCCTGATTTGCTGCTGCAAATTCTGCACAAGTGCAGCCCAAAGGAGGCGCACATGAGCTATTTGTTGAGCTGCAGGGCTGCTCAAGTTGCTGCTGTTCGTTCTCATTGAATGCATCCCTTTTGATGTTGATATGGTGATGTTTTTGTGCTAAAATGCAGCCCAAACATAGCTCTTTGTATTGCCAATTTGCTGCTGCATTTTTCATGTTTTTGCTGTCAAAACTGCATGTGCAGTCCCATAAGGGGCGAACCAAGCATAGTTGCTTGTTGTTGATTCGTGTTTGATGAGCATCTTCATGTTGTGCTTGATGTTGTTAATGTTTATGATGATTTGAAAGCTTTAATGATGCTAAACAAAGGACCAGGGTTGCTCTTCTTTATGTTTAATCAAACTAAAAAATGTGCAGCCCACCACAAAGGGGGCGCACCAAGCACAAAGGGGGAGCACCATGAATAGTGAAACCAACTCCCAAACCTTCTAACTTGATCAATTTTAATTCCTGAACTTGTTTTGATCCAGATGGATTGTTGTTGTGTTGATTTGGATCGATTTGGGGATGATTTGAAAATTTTCAGCATAAGGGGAGCACCAGGAATAGTGCCCATCAGCTTTTCTTCAACTTTCAGCCCCTAAATTACTTTGTTTAGGCTCTAATTGCTGATTATAATGATGTTTCATGTTTAATTGATGTGATAAATCATTGTTCATCAATTAAACATGAAATTAAAGCTCAAATCCACATCCAAATCTAGGGATTAATTAAGAACATGAAGAACATTCAAAAACCCACTTACTAGTGATTTTGATTTCGATCCAAACATGATGTTGATGCTGATTTGTTGATGAAATTGTTGTTGTAGCATCATGTTGATGAATCCAAATCAATCCAAACCCCATTTCCATGTTCCAGATCTGGGAATCTCTGAAGAACACTGTAAGGCCCGTTCCCGGGCACCTCACGGTTGGTCATTCATTGCACATAAAACATTTTAAACGTACATTTACTTTGCAGCGGAATTTAAAACTTTCATTAATAACTAAAACATGTCATTTAATAACTTTACAACATTCGTTTTCTTCTCGAAATACAATGACATGTCAAAATATGGATGCCAGCCTCATCAACTGAGTAGTCGCCCTGTGCCATCCTCAGCAACATACCTGCCAACTGGAAACACATCAAAGTTAGCGTTGCTGAGTGAGTTCTAGTTTTATAATAAAAACATACTTTTCTTTCCTTTAAAACCATTTCTTTACATACATACGATCACACAACATACGTACACGTAGATAATATTATTATTATTATCCTCATCATTCATTCTTTAGCTTTCATTCATTCGTTCTCTATCTATCTTTCGTTCATTATATCTCTTTAACTTTCTTACTTTCATTCATACATTCGTTAAATTCGTCCGTACGTACATTTCGTTCATTCTTACGTTCATTTCATTTATTCGTACGTTCATTACTTTCATACATCCTCAATCTTTCACTTCTATCTAGGTCCGGTCACACTTTACCCTCTTCATGGCACACATCCATGATTACTGAGGTCGAGCGGTGAGGACCCCGTTTCATGCGTTACCACTATGTTCCTTCTGTTCATTATCATCATTCGTTCGTTCTTTAGCTTTCATTACGTTCATTATCTTTCGTTTGTTTCTTACGTTCTTTCTTTCATAATCATTTCTCTCATTCATCAACTCACGCAATACTCCCAACTCATGTCCGAAGACTGATACTGTGTCGGGGCCTACACACAACCCCCGAATCATGTCCGAAGACTGACACAATACCGGAGCATGCGATCCTCTACTCATCCATCTAGATCCTGTCTCATGCAATATCCCCGACTCATGCTCGGAAGCTGATGCTGTGTCGGGGCCTGCTCACAAACCCCCGACTCACGTCCGAAGACTGACACAGCACCGGGATACGCGAAAAAGATCCCATACGAGTCAATCACAAAGATTGAACTCCATCCGAGTCTGTTGCGACACAAAGTCGCTCACCTCATAACTATGCTTGGCTTTATGCCACACCCCTGAAGTTAAATATAACTCGGGTAGGAACACCCCCACCGAAATAGGTAACATCACCCCCACCGAAGTTGGTAACATGACATACTACACCCCCGCTATGTGGGTACCTGTGGCATACTACACCCCCACTATGTGGGTTCCTGTGACATACTACACCCCCACTATGTGGGTAACTACTATACACCACGTACCACACCGAAGGTCAGTCACTAGACTGGAACCTCTACGTGCACCCTTAAAGATTAGCTGAACCTCACACGGTTGAGCTTGAGGCATTTAGAGCCGTGCACTTTGGTACGCTTCGCTTGCAAGTCTCTCACGTTTTCATTCGTTCATTAATGATTCATCAATCATGGTATTCCTCTTTTATTATTTTTCACTTTACGTTATTAATACTTTTCATTCGTTTATAAACAATACACGTAAAGATACGGAAAAATAAACATACATCGAAGCAAGAAACATCGGCATTTGCAAATCATCAGTATTCACCATCTATTATGGCAACATCATACATAACATACATACCTCGTCCTCATACAAGCCTATCCTGGTCCGGAATCAAGCCGTAAACGTACCATACACATACACATACGTGCATACACCGGTTAAACACCCAAAACCCGAAAAAAATATTCAGATATGTTCCAGCCCTAAAATCATTCAAAACTTGTAAAAGAGGGGTCTTAGAACTCACCTGTACTTAATGATTAGCTTCTCAATCAAGCTATGAAAGAGAAGGTCGCACTACACCGCCTGCAGGTAGATTAACACTCAAAAGAGTTAATTTCTGTGTAAATTCACTGCTAAGTTTGCTGCCAGTTTCGCTAAGTAACTAGCAGTTTCGCTGCTATATTCGCCAGCAGTTTCGCTGGAAAATCTGCAGTTTCGCTGCTAAATTCGCTGCCAGTTTCGCTAAGTAACTAGCAGTTTCGCTGCTATATTCGCCAGCAGTTTCGCTGGAAAATCTGCAGTTTCGCTGCTAAATTCGCTGGCAGGTTCGCTAGCAGTTTCGCTGCTAGTTTTGCTGCCAGTTTCGCCCAACTTTTGTTGGATAGCATTATCAGCGAACTTATCCACGAAACTATAGTTTCGCCCCAGCGAAACTGTAGTTTCGCCCCGTTTCGCTGGATCTTCTCTTAGTTTCGCTGGAAGAATCTATAAATTCGCTGGATGAATGCTTAAATTCGCAGAACGATCTGAAAATTACGAATCAGCCCATTTTAACCCCAAAACTCAATCTTTTACACCCAAAACCTTGGGTTATCATCCAGGAAGCTATATCTAAGCGTTTTACATGTTTTCTTACCTAAAAACGTGCATTTTTGGGCGATTCTTGCCACTTTTAAAACCCCAAAAACTTAAATCCGGGTTTTTTTCACTAAAAGGAGCAATTAGACTACGTTTCTTACCTTGATTCTTGTTGTTTGGGAGTCACAAACGCCAATCTTCGATCTCTTGACCAACCGAGCCTCGAATCACACTTTCTCTCTCTACACTTTCTCTCTCTAGAAATTGGGTGTTGAGTGAAAATGATAGTTGCTCAGCTGATCCATCTATATATATGTATCAGGCGTTCCCGGGACTTTTAAACTCGTTAACTCGTGACCCGAAGGGTTAACTCGGTCTAATACCCACAACCATCCCATTTTATTAAATGGTCTCATCTAAGCCCATTATTATTATTTGACTTGCTTAGAAAATTTTCCGGGTGTTACAAGTCCACCCCCCTTATTTAGGTTTCGTCCCTGAAACCTGTTACTCCTCGAACCTTCGCGGCAATACTGTCCCATCTCTCTTCCAGTCCATCCTTTGGAGTCCTATCGCGCCACATCGTTTGTCAACATCAGACTCCGGGTCTATCTTGAACTATTGACATCGGCAACCCATGCATACTGATCAATGTTCATCTGACCAGTGCCCACGACCTCGAACATGCCATGTAGAGTGCGGTCACTACCATTAAAAGAAATATCACAATATCCGAGCAAAGTCTCGGCGTCATAATCATTGAGCTCCAGAGCATCACTAAGAACCTTCAGCTTTAATGCTTGAAAAACACGGCCATCAACTTGCGTAAAGTTGCTAGCCCTTGTTTGATGTTCCTTACGTATGAATAATGACCCTCTGGTAACCCAACACTGACAAGAAAGGCAAGTCGGCTTATTTGGTGACTCAAACCAAATTTATCCTTTCTCTTTTGCTTCCGATCTGTCGTTCTACTTGTTTGCTATGCGTACTTTGCAGTCGAGGACAATTCACAGGCTGCAACTGTTCCTTAGACAACGGGTGACCCAGCTTTCCTTATTTGCATCCTGCAGTCCTCTAGGGCATCAGGTAGCCTAGTGAATCCATTAATAGAAATCTCTACATCGAAGGGATCATCGATGTTCTTTCTCCTTTTCTTTCTGTTCTCTTCCGATCGTCGTCCCTCAATGTTGTACCTTCGGACACAAATCTACCATCTTTGTTTCGCCTTCCTTTCCCCTTCTTAACGCAGACTCGTTCCTCCGCTTCGCCCGTTATCACCATCGTCTTCCGCTCGTCGTATCACCATTCCCTGTGAAACCTTCATCATAATCCATTGTCGCAGATCGGCACCGAACCTTTATCGGGCACCACCAACCAATCCATCTTTTTGCAGCACTTAGTGCTTGCCTCATAAGTTACTGTTCGATTCACTCGGAGGTGTACGTCTATCCACATACGTCTATTAGGGATGGTCTAACAGAAAACATGTGCTCTCTCAATCCTATTGCGGAGTCCTTTAGTGTACTGGGTAATCTAGTAGACCTACCTATAGTAGCTCCTATGTCGAATGACATCGATCTTCCTACTCCTAACATGCAACTTATCACAGAAGGCAGCAGGAATGAAACCAGAGCCATAATCGAACTACACAAAGGCTAAAGGTTGATGGACTGGAAACATACCTGACGTAACATCGGGGTTCGTCCTAACCTCCTCCCGCGTCATCGTGCAGGCGCTGCGTTTGCCCTCCGTCATTCTCTTCCAGCCTTCTTCACTCCTGAACCTTCCGCCCTTTGCTTTTTGCAATCCCTGCTCATGTGACCTTCCTTCCCACAAGAATAACACCTCCCCATACCGCAGTTCTTCGCCACATGTCCGGTTCTTCCACAACGGAAACAGACATTGGTCCCCAATCTACATTCCCCGGGGTGCTTATGTCCACACTTGTCACACCTTTCCGACCCCGCCTCAGTTATGACCACACGTTGATCATCCACCCTGCACCTTTGTTACTTGGAGTGACTTCGCCACGTCCCAATCGCTTCCCGTTCCAATCCCGATCACCTTCTCCTTTCTTGCTAGCTTCTGTCACCACCATCGATCTTTCATCATACAACCTTCCCGCCAAATCAACTGCCGACCTAAACGTGCTTGGTCGAGCAACGATCAGGTGCCTACGTATATCCGTCGGTAAGCCTTGAAGATTTTCCGTGAAAGAGGCGTCACCTGATCCGGCACCAGTCGTGCCATCTCGTTGAATTTGGTGGTGTACTGCTGATGTGTCATTGTCCCCGCTTCCAACTGCAGGAACTCCCTTTCAACCTTATCCATCTCACGGTGAGGACAGAACTCCTCAATCAATAGCTTTTTCAATTCTGACCATCTCATTCTTCCGATAGCCCGACTACCCTCAGCTTGGACTATATTGTCCCACCAGCACAAAGCAGAGTCCACGAAAGAATGAGTGGCAAACTTAACTTTCTGATCTTCCCGGCACTCACTAATTTCCAGTACCACTTCCATCTCTCTGACCCAACGATGAGAGGGGTCTTAGAACTCACCTGTACTTAATGATTAGCTTCTCAATCAAGCTATGAAAGAGAAGGTCGCACTACACCGCCTGCAGGTAGATTAACACTCAAAAGAGTTAATTTCTGTGTAAATTCGCTGCTAAGTTCGCTGCCAGTTTCGCTAAGTAACTAGCAGTTTCGCTGCTATATTCGCCAGCAGTTTCACTGGAAAATCTGCAGTTTCGCTGCTAAATTCGCTGCCAGTTTCGCTAAGTAACTAGCAGTTTCGCTGCTATATTCGCCAGCAGTTTCGCTGGAAAATCTGCAGTTTCGCTGCTAAATTCGCTGGCAGGTTCGCTAGCAGTTTCGCTGCTAGTTTTGCTGCCAGTTTCGCCAAACTTTCGTTGGATAGCATTGTCGGCGAACTTATCCACGAAACTGTAGTTTCGCCCCAGCGAAACTGTAGTTTCGCTGGATCTTCTCTTAGTTTCGCTGGAAGAATCTATAAATTCGCTGGATGAATGCTTAAATTCGCAGAACGATCTGAAAATTACGAATCAGCCCATTTTAACCCCAAAACTCAATCTTTTACACCCAAAACCTTGGGTTATCATCCAGGAAGCTATATCTAAGCTTTTTACATGTTTTCTTACCTAAAAACGTGCGTTTTTGTGCGATTTTTGCCACTTTTAAAACCCCAAAAACTTAAATCCGGGTTTTTCACTAAAAGGAGCAATTAGACTACATTTCTTACCTTTATTCTTGTTGTTTGGGAGTCCACAAACGCCAATCTTCGATATCTTGACCAACCGTGCCTCGAATCACACTTTCTCTCTCTACACTTTCTCTCTCTAGAAATTGGGTGTTTAGTGAAAATGAGAGTTGCTCAGCTGATCCATCTATATATATGTATCAGGCGTTCCCGGGACTTTTAAATTCGTTAAACTCGTGACCCGAAGGGTTAACTCGGTCTAAGACCCACAACCATCCCATTTTATTAAATGGTCTCATCTAAGCCCATTATTATTATTTGACTTGCTTAGAAAATTTTTCGGGTGTTACAAACACCAAGAACACACACACTAGTGTGTGAAAATGACGAACATGAATCTGAAAATCCCAAATCTCATGGATTCTGATCCAAACTTCGACTTCTTGCTTCCAGTTGTTGATTTGATCATAGCTAGTGATCAACAACATAAGATTTGCGTTGAATCCATCAGATTCACCTCAACTTTTGGATTTCTCATGAAGAACACACTAACTTTTTCTTCAAGTTTTCTTCAAATCTTCTTCCATTTTAGCAATCTAACCATCAAATCTGATCAAAAGCAATATGAATCCAACAACTCCAGCTCTGATACCAATTGTGAATTCCCGATTCAAACGGAATTCTTGAGCATGGATCTTAGGATTCAAATTGTTAGATAAAAAATCATGAGAAGATGCTAAAACTGATAATGTTTAATGATAATTTTTGTTGATTGATTGATAATGGATTGATACATGTAACCATATGATTTACAACAATCATCATAGGCTAATGATTTAATGATTTGGTGATAGAGTGGACTTTCCCCAAAACTCCACACCTTACAAATGATGATGATTATGCTATTTATGCTAGTCTAAGAATTACAATAAATTTCAATGTAAAGCCTAGACTAAGTATTTGTTGACTTTTGATCTTCAATTCTTCATCTTCATTATTGATTGGAAATCTTCAATTTATTTGAAGGTAATTGACCCAACACATACATATATACATACATACATACATACATATATATATATATATATATGGGTCCCACATAAATTTAATAATATAATTGAAGTATTTTATTTTTTGGTTCAAGGGTAAAATGGTCATTTCACATCTATTTAACAGTAAAAACTAACGTTCATCCACCCTAGGAGCCAATCACGTTACGGTTTGGTAAACAATTGGGACCAATAATATAACTTCTCAAAAGTTAGGATCAATATTGTAATATGAGCATACCATAAGAACTAATCGTGTAATTAACTTTTGAGTAAATCTTGATTTTGGTCCCTGTGTTTTGCAAATTGACTCCACTTGAGTACCAACGTTTATTTTGTCTCCATTTGAGTACCAAAGATTGAAAAAGTTCTCTGTTTCAGTCCAAATTTCTAACGGTGTTAACATTTTCTGTTAAATTTTGTAAAAAGACCAAAATACCCCTAAGGGCTATAAAAATATCACCATCTCCACCAAACACCACATACCACCACCACCACCACACACCACCACCACCACACACCACCGCCACCATACACCACCGCCACCACACACCACCACCACCACACACACCGCCGGCACACCTCCGCCGCCCACCTTCACCGGAGTTCACGTTTCATCTCCAGAAGTCGCCGGAACAAGGGTCTTCTTGTTCTGCTTCTTCTACTACCCTTTTGAAACGGAAAAGACCCGCCAAATTGGCTATTCCGGTGGGTTCTTTCGGCTTTTCCGGGGGGTTACGCCGCCGCAGGCGGCGGAAGACCGCCGGTGGAGGGAGGTGGAGGTTGCCGGAGATGGGTATTCGGTTTATTGCAAGAAAGGGAAGAGAGAAGTGATGGAAGATCGGTTTAAAGCTGTAGTTGATTTCAACGAACAACATAAACAGGTATAATTTAGATCAATTTTACTGCAGATTTTAGTTATGATTTCTTGAAATTGATGAAATTGAGATGATATTGGTGTTGTTTAATTCGATTTCAGGCGTTTTTTGGTTTTTTCGATGGTCATGGTGGATCAAAAGCTGCTGAATTTGCAGCAGAGAATCTTGATAAGAACATTTTGAAGGAGGTTGACAAATTGGGGGAAATTGAAATCATTGAAGCGATTAAACAAGGTTATATGATTACAGATTCGCAGTTTTTGAATGAAGATCACTGTGGTGGATCTTGCTGTTTGACCGCCATAATCAGGGATAACAACCTTGTGGTGTCGAATGTGGGCGACTGTCGCGCGGTGGTGAGCGTTGGCGGGGCTGCTGCGGCCCTCACCGACGATCACCGCCCCTCGACTTCAATATTCTAGAAGGGAGTGGCCTGAGGGTGGAGTGTGCCAGCGGTGGTGTGTGGTGGCGGTGGTGTGTGGTGGCGGTGGTGTGTGGTGGCGGTGGTGTGTGGTGGCGGTGGTGTGTGGTGGCGGTGGTGTGTGGTGGTGGTGGTGGTATGTGGTGTGTGGTGGAGATGGTGATATTTTTATAGCCCTTAGGGGTATTTTGGTCTTTTTTAAAAAAATTTAACAGAAAATGTTAACACCGTTAGTCAAAAGGACTGCAACAGACAACTTTTTTAAAATTTGGTACTCAAACAGACAACTTTTTTAAAATTTGGTACTCAAATGGAGACAAAATAAACGTTGGTACTCAAGTGGAGTCAATTTGCAAAACACAGGGACCAAAACCGAGATTTACTCTTAACTTTTTTAAAAGAGTAAATTGCCATTTTCGTACCTGTGTTTTGGTGAAAATTGCCACTTTCAACCAATAGTTTATTTTTTCGTATCTGGGTCCTTGTGGTTTACAAATCTTGTCATATTCATCCAGTCCGTTATTTCCATCCAACATTCTCCGTTAAACGAGGGGTATATTGGTCATTTTATATATATGTTTTATTTTTGTATTTTTTAAACCCTATTTAATATATCCTCTTTAAATAAATTACTATTTTAGTCTCTGTGGTTTGGGCATGTTTGCTAATTCAGTCCAAAAAACCCACCACCTTGGCATAAAACACCACATCACCACCATCCGTGATGGAACCACCATGTAGACGTAGGGTATAAATAACCCACACAAGACCAGGTACCCGAACCCAAAAGCCCGGCCCATGCGAGCGGAACGGGTAAGCCGGCAGGACACGTGCCCCGCATTTATTTAAATCGGAATCACCCCAATCATAACCGATAAGTTAGTAACGGTCGAAGAACATAAAAGGTAACGGATTTGCTGGGGAATAATCTCTGTAAATCAGCACACGGTTACAACAGACAAACAATATAAATACCAGGTAAGGAGGACAAGATCCTCACGAAAGAATACACACAAAAACTCCCCCTTTATTCTTCCTATCACATATTTCCATTCAACCTATACTTACTCTCACGCAGGAGGGTCGTTAAAGGGAGATTTCCCACTGGAACGTCTTAACTGGTGTTGTTTTCAATGTGCGTAGGTGTGAAGCTTCAGAGAGCATCGATGGATCGAAGTTCAACAAGACTAGAACCATCCAGAGTTAAACCTCGTATTTACACACCACACCACCACTATGCCGCAAAACCACCACCACGCCATCATAAGAACCACCAAATCATCACCACCACCCTATCATAAAACCACCAACACTACACCAGACGAGCACCACTACCACACATTAGATCTCCGCCATCACACACTAGATCACCACTACCATGTGGACCCTAGAAACCAACCGTTAATCTCGAACTTATAACAAACCCCTTCGAAAAAGTGTATGGAGCCCTTGAAAATGAGTATTGTAGAGGTATTAGTAGGGTTTGATATGCATTTTCGAAGTGGTATGTTACAAGTCTAATATTGATTGTCGATTTTAGGGTTTACATGGTAGCGACGATCCGATGTGCGTGGTGGTGGTGGCGCTCTGGTGTGGTGTTGGTGGCTTTGTGATGGGGTTGTGGCGGTGGTTTGGTGGTTCTTGTGAAGGGTAGTGGTGTGGTGGTTATTTTTGTATTAAATTGGCAAATACGTCCAAACCACAGGGACTAAAATATCAATTTATTTAACGAGTATATATTACATCAGGTATAAAAAAAAACATATATGTAAAATGACCAATATACCCCTCATTTAACGGAAATTTTGGATGGGGTTAACGGACTGGATGAATATGACAAGATTTATAAACCACAGGGACCCAGATGCGAAAAAATAAACTATTGGATGAAAGTGATAATTTTTAACAGACTACAGGGACAAAAATAACAATTTACTCTTTTTAAAATTTTAAGTTCTTGGAAAACTCAACTAATAATGACCATCGATACAAAAGACCATTAGTGTAACGTTTCAACAAATAATTAAGATTATGGCTGTACTTTTTCAAATATAGACCATATATGTAAAAGGACAATCGTGTAATTAAATCTTATTTTTATTATATAAAAAAATATAAATTATATTATATATAGCAGATTGAAATTGATGAGTAGTAACCATCATAATTGCTTTTGACATGTGATGTGTGTATGTCGAGTCGGTGGTCTCTTTGCAAGTTGTCTCTCTGTCTCCCAAGATAGAAGAAACACTGGTCACCACCTATAGCTCCCAGATCTACTCTCTGTGGTAAATACTGGATATGTTTGTTTGTATGTTTGTTTATGTGATGTGTGTATGAAGGTTTAAATAATAATTATTTTCTTGGTAGAAAGGCTAAAAAATTATTTTAGTTACTTTTAAACTAGGTAAAACAAATTCCAATTAACTTATTATAAAAGAGTTGGAACCGGTTCGTCTATTAAAATAGAAATTCTAACAAGAAACTATTTTTCATCCCCTCTAGTTTCATAAATTTAATGTGGTGTTTCATATGCATGACTGCATGAGATTGATGTTTATTTTGTTCAAGATATGGTTACAGACGTATACCTTTTTACCAAATAAACATGAACAGAATATGTAACCACTTATTTACTATTCATATTCATTCGTTGAAACTTACAAAAAAGAAAACAAACTAACCTAACTTATGTTTATTTCGCTACTTATATGGTAGGGAGAGTGTACATATCTCCATCAAGAAAAAAAAGAAGTTATTGATCAAAGTGCAGCCGTTTTTTATTTATTCATTTTTTTTTTGTATGCTATTAAAATATATCCCATGGCTAAAAGCTTTTTAAAATACAACATTTGGAATTAGTTTTTTCACTATGGGATCCGAACGATCAACTTCTCATGCATAGAGATCCACTCATTTGAATATTCTAATTGTTTTCTCATTGATCGAATATTATCGTGATAAGATAAATTATCCTAAATTTCTATAACACCAATTCATGGTAATATAATTATCGTTGTTTTCAAAGCAAGAACATAGGTTCACGAGTTCCCTCCTAAGGTGGAGGTGTTGGCATTGTCGAATAAGCTTCACTGGAAATGTATAGGTGTAGTGATCACACCGTTCAAGGTCACCATGAATACACCAAAGATATTCTTCTGCACCTTATGTAACACCCTCAAAATCCACGTGTGGAGTTTTACCGCGAGGCGTGTGAACAAACCAGGATCACAGTCAATAGTTACTCGGAACGACTCTATATGCTACTTTAACGTAAACAAAACCAGGGTTCAAACTTTAAAAGTCATGCGGAAGCGTAAAGTAAATAAAACAACCCAAAACATGTGAAAGTACCATATGGCAAAACAAGTGCCAACCAAGTATTTTAGATCATAAATAAAAGACGAGTAATTATGTTTGAAGTTTAGATCTCTAAAATGCATGCTGACTCGTGTAGTGCTCCTATCAGCAGTCCAGATTAACGACCTGAGAATAGCATACTAAAAAATCAACACATGGTTGGTGAGTTCAAGAATTTGCGTATAAACATAACAGTTTATCAATAGTGTATAAATAAGCATGTGCATTGTAATAGCTAGCTAGTCCATTAACAAATTGATATTAATACATAGTGATTTCGCAATTGAAGCTGACTGTGTTATGTTTGCCTCCCGTCACGACTTCACCATATCGTGACGAATAATCATAGGACAAATTGCACCCGGTTGACCTCGAGTCACACAGGTGGGGCTCGTCAGACCCAGTAGTACTACCCAAGTTTCCCCGCTATTCAATATTAACAATTCGAAAGTGTGAGGACTTTATCATAGTAAACAACACTATATTAATATCGTACACATCTTAAATATAAAAAGCGTTCTAAAGTTACCAGTATGCTATCTCCCCCAAAAGAGATTAAGTAAAACAGTGGGGCATGAACTCACCTAATACACGTGATAGATATCTAAAGCTTAACTTGACAAGAACGAGTGGAAAGACAACCTTCAAAGGTTACCTAGAACACACAAGTACATAAGTACATGTACACACAACAATCCCAAGAGAAACCCTAAGTGTTCTACAAACAAAGAACTCAAGGTTCTATAAAAACAACATACATGTGACCTAGTTGACCCGTTTGACCCGTTGGTGACATTATGTGTTGTAACCCATTTAAACATATATAAGCATATAACATACATGGTTAACATTCCAATGAATCACATTTGATGCTACATTCCTAATACATTGCTTAAATTATCATACTATGCACATATCATACAAGTTATGTAAATTCTTAGCATCTAGCATACTCAGTGTGTTCATAACATAACTAGTGTATCATATAACAGGTCAGATCATGCATAACCTACTTAGATGACCTATAGCCATGATTTAGCACATACGGGTCAAAATAGATAATTTATCAAAAAAATCATCCATACCATCCAATTAACAAATTCTACCACTTTAAACATCCATATCAATCATTCTAGCATGATCCTAAAACCATAAATAAGTCCAATTCTTGATATCCAAAGTTCGTGCACAATAAAGTTTCCCTTTTGGGAAAGTAATACCCAAAAGTGATTTAACATCCAATTCAACCATAATTCCAACTATTATATACCTAATCAAGTTCATAGAATTCATCCTAACATGCTAATCACTTCCAAAACATCCAAATTCCCAAACATCATACAAAAAGTTTCTACTTTTAGTAAGTCATGATCAACATCACAATTTCATGGATTTTCTTGCACAATTCAATTAAACTAACATCTAAGCATTACATCTAACATCTTAGAATCATCAAATCATGAATTCCAAGAACAAAAAGTTTCCTCTTATGGCAATGTATGAACTAAATGATCAAAACCCTAGATTTCTTGCAAAATCAACATCATTCAACATTCATACAACCTAACTAACATCATATAATCATCCAACAATCATCAATTCCATGTTATCATCATCAATTTCGAATTAGGGTTGCCTATAATCATAGTTCATGATCAATCCACTAAAAACATACAATTCATGCATAATCAACGTTAAATAACATGTAATCAATCCAACTAACATGTTAACATCAATAAACATCAAGATTTCAGCACCATGAGACCCAATTTCGCAGCCCATGTTTCGGTTTTATCAAGAACACATGAAAAACCGATAAAAATCTAACCTTTACACTTGTAGTGGCTTGCAATTGATGTTTCTAACGTGTTGTAACACTTGCAACTGATAAAAATCGAATGGAATGCACATGTTCTTGGCTGATTTCGCAAAGGGGAGAGGGATCAGGCTGCAGGTCGTGATCTTGAGGGAGTGGGGGCTAGGGTTTATTTTTTGTTTAATTTAATTAGTCACATTTACACCTTTAACCTTTTTAACTTGTATTTTATAAAAAATTCAGCTTTTAACTTCTTTTTAAAAGTGTTTTTAACCATCTAACAAATATATAAACTAGTAATAACAATTATATATTTTATATTTATAAAACACGCAACATACGAATTAACACACGCGTTTCCGCGTTACGTGATAAAATTCCCGAAGTCTTTAAATCGCGTAAAAACATAAACATAAAATAATAACATCTTATCAACTTGATAATTATTAATTAACATTATTAATTATTTTTAAGTCACCAACGTCAAACGACAACTAGTGTGTGCTTACGACACGTATATGCAAAACTTAACGGAACTAACGGAGTTTGGTAACGGAAAATTACCTGATGTCACATTATCCCCATGTTGAAATAATTTTCGTCCCGAAAATTGCGTTACATGGTGAGAGTTCCATCACACGGTGAGAGTGTTCCATCACTGGTCTACTACATTGGCACACAGAAATAGAAATCGAGTGAGTTTTGGATGAGTTGTCACATCATCCCCATGTTGAAAGAAATTTTGTCCCGAAATTTAAATCAATACTGTTGTCTGCAGGCATCGTCTCGAACAGTTGAGGGTACTTAAGCTTCATTTGATCCTCACGTTCCCACGTGAATTCCGGTCCACGCCGCGAGTTCCAACGAATTTTGACTATAGGTATTTTGCTCTGCTTAAGTGTTTTCACCTCACGATCCATCACCTCGACGGGTTCTTGAATAAAGCGCAATTGGTCATCCACTTGAACGTCTTCTAGTGGCACAATTAGTGTCTCGTCAGATAGACACTTCTTCAGATTGGAAACGTGAAACACGTTGTGGACTCCACTTAGCGAATCAGGCAAGGCTAGTCGATAGGCCACCGGACCTATTCTTTCCAGTATCTCAAATGGTCCAACATACCTCGGATTCAGCTTTCCTCGCTTGCCAAACCGAACTACGCCTTTCCACGGTGAGACTTTCAATAACACTTTGTCGCCAATTTGGAATTCTAGAGGTTTCCGTCTCTTGTCAGCATAACTTTTCTGTCTGTCTCGCGCTGCTGCCATACGGTTCCATATCTGCATGATCTTCTCAGTTGTTTCATGTATTAGCTCGGGACCCGTTAGTTGACTATCACCAATTTCAGCCCAGCAAACCGGTGATCGACACTTTCTTCCATACAAAGCCTCGAAAGGTGCTGCCTGTATGCTAGTGTGATAACTATTATTATAGGAGAATTCCACCAAAGGTAGGTGAACTTCCTAGTTGTTCCCGAAATCAATCACACAAGCATGTAGCATATCCTCCAAAGTCTGTATGGTACGCTCACTCTGACCGTCAGTCTGTGGATGATAAGCAGTACTCATATCCAATCGTGTACCCAGAGATTTCTGCAGTGACTGCCAGAAGTGTGACGTGAAAAGAGCATCGCGATCAGAAATAATTGAGATTGGTACGTCGTGTCTCGAAACGACCTCCTTAAGATACAATCGGGTTAACTTCTCCATCTTATCTGTTTCCTTAATCGCAAGGAAGTGAGCGGACTTGGTCAACCAATCCACAATGACCCAGATTGTGTCACAACCAGTATTAGTCCAGAGTAATTTAGTGATAAAATCCATAGAGATTTGTTCCCATTTCCACATCGGTATCTCGGGTTGTTGTAACAGTCCAGATGGTTTTTGGTATTCCACTTTGACTTTTGAGCAGGTCAAACACTTGCTCACGTACGTAGCTACATCTGCCTTCATGTTAGGCCACCAATAGTGCGCCTTTAGATCATGATACATCTTGTCAGATCCAGGATGTATAGAGTATTTAGACTTGTGTGACTCACTCATAACCAATTCCCTCAGATTTCCATAAACAGGCACCCAAAGTCTATCCATGAAGTACCGAATTCCATCCTCTTTCTCTACCAATTGTTTATCCATTCCTCGTAATGACTCAGAACCAATGTTTTCCTCTTTCAAGGCTTCTATTTGTGCTTCCTTAACTTGTTCAGGCAAATGGGTACTGATCGTGAGTTGCAAGGCTCGCACCCGCCTGGGTTTAACTGTTTCTTTTCGGCTTACGGCATCGGCAACTACGTTCACCTTTCCAGGATGGTACTTGATAGCGTAATCATAATCGTTCAGAAGTTCCACCCAACGCCGTTGCCTCATATTCAACTCTTTTTGCTCAAAGATATGTTGAAGACTCTTGTGATCAGTGTAGATAGTGCATTTGGTACCGTACAAGTAATGTCTCCAAATCTTTAAGGCAAAAACTACTGCACCCAACTCCAGATCATGGGTAGTATAATTCTTCTCGTGAACCTTTAGTTGTCTAGATGCGTAGGCTATCACCTTATCACGCTGCATCAGAACACAACCCAACCCTTGAATGGATGTGTCACAATACACCACGAAATCATCTGTCCCCTCTAGCAATGCCAATATCGGTGCACTACAGAGTTTCTGTTTCAATAGCTGAAAAGCCGCCTCTTGACTTTCTCCCCATTTGTATGTCGTTCCTTTGTGGGTCAAAGCGGTGAGAGGTTGTGCAATCTTAGAAAATCCCTCTATGAATCGTCGGTAATACCCCGCTAACCCCAGAAATTGTCGTATCTCACTCGGTGTTTTAGGTATAGCCCAATTCTTTATTGCCACAATCTTGGCAGGATCAACATGTATACCCTTCTCATTAACAATATGACCTAGGAATTGTACTTCGCGTATCCAAAAGTCACACTTAGAGAATTTGGCGTACAGTTGCTCATTTTTCAATAATTCCAAGATTAATCGTAGATGCTCTTCATGGTCCTCCTTGGTCTTAGAGTATATCAGTATGTCATCGATAAACATAATAACAAACTGATCAAGATAGGGTTTGCACACGCGATTCATGAGATCCATGAACACCGCGGGTGCATTAGTCAACCCAAAAGGCATGACCAAGAACTCGTAATGACCATAACGAGTACGGAATGCGGTTTTGGAGATGTCCTCCTCACGGACTCTGAGTTGATGATAACCAGACCTCAAGTCGATCTTCTAATAATAGCTGGATCCCTGAAGCTGATCAAATAAGTCATCGATGCGAGGTAAAGGGTATCGGTTCTTGACTGTGACTTTGTTTAACTCTCTATAATCGATACACATTCGAAACGTGCCATCCTTTTTCTTTACAAAGAGAACAGGGGCTCCCTAAGGTGATGTGCTATGTCGAATAAAGCCCTTATCTAAAAGCTCCTGAAGTTGTGATGACAACTCCTGTAGTTCGTTCGGTGCTAATCGATAAGGTGCTCTAGCAATCGGGGCTGCACCGGGAGTCAGTTCAATTTGAAATTCCACTTGACGATGAGGTGGTAATCCAGGAAGATCCTCTGGAAACACCTCGGGAAAGTCTCGTACGACGGGTATGTCTTCCATTCGTCTTTCCTCCGGTTGTTTATCAGTGACGAGTGCCAGAATAGCCAAGCGACCTTTTCGCAGTAACTTCTGTGCTTTCATGTAGGAGATAATGCCTATCACTGCACCACTCCTATCGCCTCGGATTGTGAGAATTTCATCACCAACAGGAATTCGTATGATCTTCTCGTGACATATGACTTCCGCTTGCTTATTTGAGAGCCAATCCATGCCTACCACAACGTCGAAGTTTCCTCGTGTAACAGGAATAAGATCTATAGCGAAAGTATGACCAGCGAGTTCTATCTTACAATCTTTAAGAATGTATGTCACATGGATCTATTTACCGTCAGCCAATTCTACGGTATATTTGGATCTAAGGCAGAAGGGATATCACTTAGGAGACTACAGAACTTTAAGGATATGAAACTCCTTTCGGCTCCAGTATCAAACAATACTGTAGCAAAACACCCATTTACAGAAAACCTACCAGTAACAGTAGTAGGGTCGTTTAGGGCCTCACCTGAGCCAATGACGAAGGCTCTCCCCTTGGCTCCATTATTATTACCACCGTTACCATTGTCGTTCCCATCTTTGTTGTTGTTGTTACCTTGGTTGTTGTTGTTTTGGCCATTGCCATTACCGTTCTTCCTCAACTGCGGGCAGTTTCACTTGTAGTGCCCCTCCTTTCCATACTCGAAACAACCCTTTGGAGTCTCTTGAGGTTGCTGTGGTTTCCTAACCATCTCACCACGTCAATCCTTAGCCAAGTGTCCCATTTTACCACACCGCTGACACTTGTAATTATCACATCTCCCAACGTGATGATAGTTGCACCGCGGGCACATCGGCTGTTTACCACCATAGCCGCTCGGTCCTGATTGTTCGAGGCTGTCTGGTTGAAACTACGATTGTTGTCAAACCTTCTTTGTTGATGTTGTGGTTGTTGTTGTTGAGGTTGGTGTTGACCGCCGAATGATGATGCTCTATTGTTGCTGGTGGTGTTGGTGTTGTTGGAGGCATCCCACTTCCTTTTGTTGTCGGGCACGCCCGCCGCGGCGCCCCGTTTTGGCAACCGCCCTTGCTCCACGGCTTCGTCAGTCAGTTTGTGGGCTAGGCGAATAGCTTGTTGTATAGTGGCTGGGTTAGAGAAAGTCACCATACTCCTAATTTCGGGTACCAATCCCCGGATGTAATGTTCCACTCGCTTGTGCATCTCGTTCACCATTCCAGGACATAATGTGGCCAGCTCATGGGTTCTTATGGTATAAGCCTCGATCTCTGAACCTTGCATTTTCAACTGCCAAAATTCCATCTCCAGCTTTTGGACTTCGCTTCGAGGACAGTATTCCTCGGTCATCATATCTTTAAACTCATTCCACGGGAGCTCATTTGCCATGGCTTGCCCTAGCATTTGCACTTGAGCATTCCACCAAGACAGTGCAGCACCATCAAATGCCCCGGTTGCGTATTTCACTTGGTCAGCAGGTGGACAGTTACACTTTGAGAACACAGATTCCGTCTTCTCAAACCACCTTAATAACCCTACAGCACCCTCGGTTCCACTGTAGGTGTGAGGCTTGCAGTCCATGAAGGACTTGTAGGTACACGCTGGAGGTCCTGCTTTATCACGATAAATATTGATTAGACATCTTATTTGATTAACTAGAGTATTTGACAAACTTTTCCATTATCGTTTACCTGCGGCCTGTCCTACTTGACAGCAGCTACTGCCGCCTGGACTTGTGCATTTATTAAAGCAGCCAATTCCGCAGGAGTCATATTAATTATACCGGCGCCTTGGCCACCGGCACCTTGGTCACCGGCACCTTGGTCACCGGCACCTCGTCCGCGCCCGCGCCCGCGTCCTCGGCCACGTCCACGTCCACGTCCACGTCCTCGGGCGTCCATTATTTACTTTACATTCACAACACAATAATGAGTAACATCAAACATATTCATCCCATTGAAGTATAGTAAACAATAAGAAATAATAAATCATCACATCCACAACATTCATAACAAAAATGATAACCAAGATAAATAAATTGTAAATAAGTCACAATGTATTCACCAATGTAAAAATTTAAGTTTCTAGTTCAAGTGGGGAAACAACCCTTCCCACATAGGTTCCAAAAGAAGGAAACGCTACATAGTCCAAGTTGTTTAAAAGAAATGAAATAGAATCAATCAACTATGTTTGAATTGCCACTATCTTCTTCCATCTCTGCTAGTTCTTCCTCAGGTTCTTCTTCAGGTTCCTTTTCGGGTTCCTCCTCCTCCTCGGGGGCCTCCACCGGAGCAGGAGCTAAGGCTATCTGAAGTGCCGCCAACTGGGCCTCTAAAGCAGTGATCCTGTTGTCGGTTGCTTCATCACGCTGTTCCCGTGAGGTCACGCGTCCACTCAGCGTCTGGTAACCATCCCGCATTTGGTAACACCCCTCCAAGGTTTTACCATGATGCTCCTTGAGTTTGTCCAGTTGATGTCGCAGTATGTACACTTCGTGCTGTAGTGTACAGACATCGCTAGTGAATCGTCGGACCCGGTGTTGCTCCGTGTCCAGTGCTGCTACCAATGCAGCAATAACCTGCTCGTTGTACTGCACCATCCGCGGAAGTGTAGGTAGTGGTTGTTCAGTGCTGGTCCTAGTTCGGGGTCTTGATGTAGGCACACGTTCCCTGTACATAAGGTGATCCACAAACTCAGGGTAGAAACTCCAGTCTCGTGGAGGGTCACGTTCGGGTGGCACAAATGGTTGATCCCAGTCGAACTCACCTCGTGGATAGTCCAAACGAGGACAGTCTAGTCCATCGTCAGGTACCGGTCCAGGAGGTGGGGATTCGGGTCATGTGGGTGATGCTGGTCGCTTACCACGTGCTCTCGATGAAGATGCCATGCTGTAGAGAGTGTGATTTGTGTATGCCAATGAGTATATAGTAGAAAAATCAGGAACAAGTAACTAACTAACTGTGTGTGGTTATAGTCTAGTGTGTATGCAACCTAGTTCTCTATAACCAATACCTCTGATACCAATCTGTCACACCCTCAAAATCCACGTGCGGAGTTTTACCGCGAGGCGTGTGAACAAACCAGGATCACAGTCAATAGTTACTCGGAACGACTCTATATGCTACTTTAACGTAAACCAAACCAGGGTTCAAACTTTAAAAGTCATGCGGAAGCGTAAAGTAAATAAAACAACCCAAAACATGTGAAAGTACCATATGGCAAAAGAAGTGCCAACCAAGTATTTTAGACCATAAATAAAAGACGAGTAATTATGTTTGAAGTTTAGATCTCTAAAATGCATGCTGACTCGTGTAGTGCTCCTATCAGCAGTCCAGATTAACGACCTGAGAATAGCATACTAAAAAGTCAACACATGGTTGGTGAGTTCAAGAGTTTGCGTATAAACATAACAGTTTATCAATAGTGTATAAATAAGCATGTGCATTGTAATAGCTAGCTAGTCCATTAACAAATTGATATTAATACATAGTGATTTCGCAATTGAAGCTGACTGTGTTTGATATGCATTTTCGAAGTGGTATGTTACAAGTCTAATATTGATTGTCGATTTTAGGGTTTACATGGTAGCGACGATCCGATGTGCGTGGTGGTGGTGGCGCTCTGGTGTGGTGTTGGTGGCTTTGTGATGGGGTTGTGGCGGTGGTTTGGTGGTTCTTGTGAAGGGTAGTGGTGTGGTGGTTATTTTTGTATTAAATTGGCAAATACGTCCAAACCACAGTGACTAAAATATCAATTTATTTAACGAGTATATATTACATCAGGTATAAAAAAAAACATATATGTAAAATGACCAATATACCCCTCATTTAACGGAAATTTTGGATGGGGTTAACGGACTGGATGAATATGACAAGATTTATAAACCACAGGGACCCAGATGCGAAAAAATAAACTATTGGATGAAAGTGATAATTTTTAACAGACTACAGGGACAAAAATAACAATTTACTCTTTTTAAAATTTTAAGTTCTTGGAAAACTCAACTAATAATGACCATCGATACAAAAGACCATTAGTGTAACGTTTCAACAAATAATTAAGATTATGGCTGTACTTTTTCAAATATAGACCATATATGTAAAAGGACAATCGTGTAATTAAATCTTATTTTTATTATATAAAAAAATATAAATTACATTATATATAGCAGATTGAAATTGATGAGTAGTAACCATCATAATTGCTTTTGACATGTGATGTGTGTATGTCGAGTCGGTGGTCTCTTTGCAAGTTGTCTCTCTGTCTCCCAAGATAGAAGAAACACTGGTCACCACCTATAGCTCCCAGATCTACTCTCTGTGGTAAATACTGGATATGTTTGTTTGTATGTTTGTTTATGTGATGTGTGTATGAAGGTTTAAATAATAATTATTTTCTTGGTAGAAAGGCTAAAAAATTATTTTAGTTACTTTTAAACTAGGTAAAACAAATTCCAATTAACTTATTATAAAAGAGTTGGAACCGGTTCGTCTATTAAAATAGAAATTCTAACAAGAAACTATTTTTCATCCCCTCTAGTTTCATAAATTTAATGTGGTGTTTCATATGCATGACTGCATGAGATTGATGTTTATTTTGTTCAAGATATGGTTACAGACGTATACCTTTTTACCAAATAAACATGAACAGAATATGTAACCACTTATTTACTATTCATATTCATTCGTTGAAACTTACAAAAAAGAAAACAAACTAACCTAACTTATGTTTATTTCGCTACTTATATGGTAGGGAGAGTGTACATATCTCCATCAAGAAAAAAAAGAAGTTATTGATCAAAGTGCAGCCGTTTTTTATTTATTCATTTTTTTTTTGTATGCTATTAAAATATATCCCATGGCTAAAAGCTTTTTAAAATACAACATTTGGAATTAGTTTTTTCACTATGGGATCCGAACGATCAACTTCTCATGCATAGAGATCCACTCATTTGAATATTCTAATTGTTTTCTCATTGATCGAATATTATCGTGATAAGATAAATTATCCTAAATTTCTATAACACCAATTCATGGTAATATAATTATCGTTGTTTTCAAAGCAAGAACATAGGTTCACGAGTTCCCTCCTAAGGTGGAGGTGTTGGCATTGTCGAATAAGCTTCACTGGAAATGTATAGGTGTAGTGATCACACCGTTCAAGGTCACCATGAATACACCAAAGATATTCTTCTGCACCTTATGTCACACCCTCAAAATCCACGTGTGGAGTTTTACCGCGAGGCGTGTGAACAAACCAGGATCACAGTCAATAGTTACTCGGAACGACTCTATATGCTACTTTAACGTAAACAAAACCAGGGTTCAAACTTTAAAAGTCATGCGGAAGCGTAAAGTAAATAAAACAACCCAAAACATGTGAAAGTACCATATGGCAAAACAAGTGCCAACCAAGTATTTAGACCATAAATAAAAGACGAGTAATTATGTTTGAAGTTTAGATCTCTAAAATGCATGCTGACTCGTGTAGTGCTCCTATCAGCAGTCCAGATTAACGACCTGAGAATAGCATACTAAAAAATCAACACATGGTTGGTGAGTTCAAGAGTTTGCGTATAAACATAACAGTTTATCAATAGTGTATAAATAAGCATGTGCATTGTAATAGCTAGCTAGTCCATTAACAAATTGATATTAATACATAGTGATTTCGCAATTGAAGCTGACTGTGTTATGTTTGCCTCCCGTCACGACTTCACCATATCGTGACGAATAATCATAGGACAAATTGCACCCGGTTGACCTCGAGTCACACAGGTGGGGCTCGTCAGACCCAGTAGTACTACCCAAGTTTCCCCGCTATTCAATATTAACAATTCGAAAGTGTGAGGACTTTATCATAGTAAACAACACTATATTAATATCGTACACATCTTAAATATAAAAAACGTTGTAAAGTTACCAGTATGCTATCTCCCCCAAAGAGATTAAGTAAAACAGTGGGGTATGAACTCACCTGATACACGTGATAGATATCTAAAGCTTAACTTGACAAGAACGAGTGGAAAGACAACCTTCAAAGGTTACCTAGAACACACAAGTACATAAGTACATGTACACACAACAATCCCAAGAGAAACCCTAAGTGTTCTACAAACAAAGAACTCAAGGTTCTATAAAAACAACATACATGTGACCTAGTTGACCCGTTTGACCCGTTGGTGACATTATGTTTTGTAACCCATTTAAACATATATAAGCATATAACATACATGGTTAACATTCCAATGAATCACATTTGATGCTACATTCCCAATACATTGCTTAAATCATCATACTATGCACATATCATACAAGTTATGTAAATTCTTAGCATCTAGCATACTCAGTGTGTTCATAACATAACTAGTGCATCATATAACAGGTCAGATCATGCATAACCTACTTAGATGACCTATAGCCATGATTTAGCACATACGGGTCAAAACAGATAATTTATCAAAAAAATCATCCATACCATCCAATTAACAAATTCTACCACTTTAAACATCCATAACAATCATTCTAGCATGATCCTAAAACCATAAACAAGTCCAATTCTCGATATCCAAAGTTCGTGCACAATAAAGTTTCCCTTTTGGGAAAGTAATACCCAAAAGTGATTTAACATCCAATTCAACCATAATTCCAACTATTATATACCTAATTAAGTTCATAGAATTCATCCTAACATGCTAATCACTTCCAAAACATCCAAATTCCCAAACATCATACAAAAAGTTCTACTTTTAGTAAGTCATGATCAACATCACAATTTCATGGATTTTCTTGCACAATTCAATTAAACTAACATCTAAGCATTACATCTAACATCTTAGAATCATCAAATCATGAATTCCAAGAACAAAAAGTTTCCTCTTATGGCAATGTATGAACTAAATGATCAAAACCCTAGATTTCTTGCAAAATCAACATCATTCAACATTCATACAACCTAACTAACATCATATAATCATCCAACAATCATCAATTCCATGTTATCATCATCAATTTTGAATTAGGGTTGCCTATAATCATAGTTCATGATCAATCCACTAAAAACATACAATTCATGCATAATCAACGTTAAACAACATGTAATCAATCCAAGTAACATGTTAACATCAATAAACATCAAGATTTTAGCACCATGAGACCCAATTTTGCAGCCCATGTTTCGGTTTTATCAAGAACACATGAAAAACCCATAAAAATCTAACCTTTACACTTGTAATGGCTTGCAATTGATGTTTCTAACGTGTTGTAACACTCGCAACTGATCAAAATCAAATGGAATGCACTTGTTCTTGGCTGATTTCGCAAAGGGGAGAGGGATGGGGCTGCAGGTCACGATCTTGAGGGAGTGGGGGCTAGGGTTTATTTTTGTTTAATTTAATTAGTCACATTTACACCTTTAACCCTTTTAACTTGTATTTTATAAAAAATTCAGCTTTTAACTTCTTTTTAAAAGTGTTTTTAACCATCTAACAAATATATAAACTAGTAATAACAATTATATATTTTATATTTATAAAACACGCAACATACAAATTAACACACGCGTTTCCGCGTTACGCGATAAAATTCCCGAATAGTCTTTAAATCGCGTAAAAACATAAACATAAAATAATAATCATCTTATCAACTAGATTATTATTAAATTAACATTATTAATTATTTTTAAGTCACCAACGTCAAACGACAACTAGTGTGTGCTTACGACACGTGTATGCAAAACTTAACGGAACTAACGGAGTTTGGTAACGGAAAATTACCGGATGTCACACCTTATTTCCAACTTCTCAAAATTGAGTTGTACAACTTATATCATTTCATAACAATTTATTTTTATCAAAACAAGAAATAAAGAATAAAGCTCTATAAAGGTAGACTTTGATTTTGAAAGGAAAGATTCTTATACTTGTCTTGTCGGATACGTTTAATTTGTGTATTCTAGGGTGTTTATTCCATATACCATGATCACAATTGACGCACTTTAAACTTCGTTAAGTAATGGTAAACTGTAGTTTTTGAAGACTATAAACTACTACAAATTGTAGTTTACTACTTCTAAATGACAACTTAAGATGGGATTGATGTATCTATCTATCATCTATCAATATTAATAAAAGAAGGTTTGTGTAGGCCACTTGTCACAATTTTAGAGCTCCTAAATCTTATTTTCCTGCTTTTCTTTTCTAATAAATATCATATTAATTACAAATGATATTATTTAGTTCTTTTCATATTCAAAACATTTTTTGTTAAATTAGAAAAAAGAACTTTCTACAAATGTAATTTGTAAAAAATAATTTTTTATAAAATATAAAATTTTTCAAAAAATATATCAAACTTTCAAAAAACACAATATATTTTAAAACACGTGGCTTTTAAAAAATAAAATTATTATAAAACAAAAATAAATTAAATTTCAAAGTTATAATTAAAATTATTAAAATGATACTTCTTTGTAAAATGATTTGTATTGAAACGATTTGTTTAAAAACCCAAGTTATTTGATAAAAACAAAAAAAAATTAATAAAAGTTTAAAAAATGATATCATTTTTATCACTTGTACATAATATCAATCATATCTTACATTAAAATACCGCTTTATAATTCAATAATTTTTATTAATAACTATTTAATATTTTATTTATTCAAACGGTGTAATACACGGGTACTAACCTAGTAAAATATAGAGTAAATTACAAATTATGTCTTTTATTAGTATACAAAATTACATGACATGTCCTTTAATTTTAATAATTAAATCCAAATTTTTTTAAATATGCATACCTATTGTTCTTTACACTAATGTTCATCTAAATGTATAGTTAACTAAGTTATGTATTTCTCACATGAGGTGCATTTTTATCATTTTCTTTCCACATCTAATATATTAAACAAATAAAAAATAATAAATTATATGAAAAATAAATTAAAAGATATCAGATCGTCGGGTAAGTCAGTGAACCCGCGTTCCTCTTACGTTAAACACCATTAAATTCAGCATCTCCCTCTATTTGATAGCCCAATACTGCCCATTATCATCATCTGTAACATCTCACACACTATTGAAGCCCCTTAAAGTCGAACAAACAATGATGGTAATATTAAAATCCTTAATTCACTTTTTGTAATTTGTTGCTCTTTGATTTTCTAGTTTACGTTGTTGTATGATTAACGAGCGACTCACAGTTCATTTTCTATATTTTGCAATTATATAAGCAAATTAAAGCGAACGAAATCCTCGTCGATTTCTCACCTTTATACGCTCGAACCCTATCCACCTTACACAAACAAAGTCCTTGTTGGCAATGCCATATATTGGTCGTTATATACTGCGATTTGTAGATTTAGTGTGATATATGACTAATCGTGTGTGCATGTGTATGTGTGTGTAAATTCATGTTGGTGCAGGCATTGCAGGGAGTGAAGAGAGAGGAAGTTCCATTGGATACAAATTTGAGACGAAATTTAGGAGAAACAGGTCAGGCGGAATTTGGCGAGCCGGAGTACGTTAGGGCTTCTTGTGATTCTAAGATTATAGAAACAGTCCGTTAATGCCACGGAGACTTTAAAAGCAAATAATCAATCGTCTTTGTGTGCTTTCATCTTCTATATTTTGTGTATGAAAATGATCTTCTTGTTACTGTTCTTTACGATCAACTTCTAAACTTTGTATGATCGGCTAATATTCATGTGCTAACTATCTGCTGTGACATGTCATTTTGAAACTCTATCATTGGTATAGACTATAAGTCTATAATTTCATTTTTCTATTTGATTCTAAAATTAGGTCAGAAATTGTGATTATGTTTTTGAATTTGAGCTTTTGAATTTGAGCTTTTGAATTTGAGCTTTTGAATTTGAGGGTTATGAGATTTGAATTAAAGATGAAGGATTTGAATACAATTTCTGTGCTTGTTTGTTAAAGAACACCCAACTTATCAGCTTTTGAAATTATGATAGTTCAATTTCTTTAATAGCTTCTTTAAATTTATTCTTTTAGTAGGTTGTTTGATACAAGTGAACAATTCATGGAACTATTATTGGGAGTGCATTTGTATTAGTTCCTGATTGATTATTCGATAAGTTCAGGGAAATTCTTAGAAGTGGAAATTTAGCAAAGGATTACAAAGGTGCATAATGAAATTGAAAATTAAGATCACGATATCATATGAAAGAAAGCTTACTTTAGGTATTCAGACATAATATTCAATGCACCTGTAAACAAGTTAAGAATCATTAATTATAAGTTTATTACAGATAATGAAATAATATCACTGGTAAGTGATTTTTTTATCATGCATGTATAAATGTTTAATGTGTGGGGCACAACAGTTAAGATTAGTTGGATCTATTATAAGATTATTCTACGAACAAGAATGTTTTGATATCAGTAATTTGTTTTATTTGAAACAATATGTGTAGTGATGCATATATATGTAACTAGTAAGGAACCCGCGCGATGCGGCGGCGACATCGACGATATTTTACAATGCGATATTCGTTTTCTGAATACTTGCGTGGCTTCTATTGTATAGTCTATTATCGTTTTCTGAATACTTGAGCATCATAAACTCAATTGAATAATAGCACACGAATAAGAAAATGTTTTCAATAAACATAGTACATTAAAACTAAATATCTGAGCACACGAATAAGAGAATACAAGTCATAAACATAGTATGTTAAAAATAAATATCCGCATGTCGACTACTTGGATTTGATGAGATCGTTTTTTGTCATAAGCCTTACAAATCTCAATGACCTCATCACCATGCTTCAACCACTATTCTTCACTGGTGTCCAAACTGGAAGATTCTTGTGTCACTTCCTTTTTTTACCGCTACTAATTCTTGATCAGGACTTTCTTGCATTTTCTTCTCTTTGACTGAAACATGCACTGAAAATCAATGTTAGTAGTGTTTTATTAAGACCAGGAAGGTACATAGATTAAACTATAATTATATATGTTAAATTGATACCATGCATGTCTTGGAGTTTCTTATTTAGTTTATCCATAATAGATTTCTACTTTATGTAAGAGAAGATGAGCAAGTCAGTATGTTACAAAGTATATATTTGATAAACGAAATCATGTCTTAACTTATATTTTTAACTTTTGTTAGCAATTAATATAAAGTAATATGTAATTAGCATCCATTCAGAATATAAAACATAAGGCACACAAATCTATTAACTTACTTTCATTTAAATACGCATGCAGCTCATTCATCACGTAACACTTCCCGATAGATAACATTTGAGGTGTATACTCTGTCTCGTCTAAAATTTTTTGAAGGATGCACTAACACCTTTGTATTTTCGCGTGATATCTCTCTTGACAATTCTACATAAAGTTGTCCATGTGAAAACACAGATTCCGGTTGATAAACGCCAACGTGCGGAATTGTTGACCTTGAGCTTTATTAATTGTCATTGAAAAGCTAAGTCGAATGGGAAACTGTTTTCTTTTTAGTTTGAACGGGAACATGTCATCTTCAAAAAGACATAGAGGGATTCTTGGCAAAAACCCTTTTTCCCAATATGTTGGCTAACAACTATTTCCGCATCAATAACATTTGTTGGAAACCTTTACATATCAATCTTGTGCCATTACATAGACCATGTGATGGATCGATATTCCGCAGCAATATTATGGGACATCCAATTTTTAGTCGAAGCTTATGAGGCGGCAAACCACTCACAGTTAGTGAGTTTAAGAACTCGATCGGATAGAAGTTGTTATGATCGTCTTCTGGTTCATCAAAACTATAGTAAAATTTTTCCTCCCCTTGAAAATGTCTATCATTTGATCATTAATCTTATCAACACTCTCATTTTGAGTTGATAATATTGCTTGGGAGATTACATAATCCGAATAATACAAATTGTTTGAAATAGATGGAAAGATGGCATTAATCAATTCTTTTATAGAGTTTTCTCGAATGGTACATGGAATTGTCATGTCATCAGGTATGCGGATAAATGTTCCTTCAATTGATTCTCCGGTTCCATCACCGACTCTTAAAAGAAAATCAGAAAACCACGGGTCATTAAGCGCTCTCATATTTATGGTCAACCGCATCTTTTTAGTCAAAGACCAAAGAGGCGACATTCGTAGGCTAGAGTCTACGATCTGTGCTTGAGTGCCACGTTTAATAACAGGCAACACCTGTCTAAAATCACCTCCCATAACCATTGTCTTTCCACCAAATGGGAGACTAATGCCTACAATGTCTTGCAATGTCCGATCAACAGCCTCGATCGCCTATCGTTTTGCCATTGATGCTTCATCCCAAATGATTAATTTAGATGACCTAAGAAGTTCAGCAGCCCCACTTTGTTTTTTGATGTTGCACATTGAATTATTATTAAGATTAATGGGAATCTTGAATCTTGAGTGAGTCATTCTCCCACCTGGCATATTATTGGCTGCAACACCCGATGAAGTGTAACGCCCCGAAATTTCCCGAAACAAGCCATTTAATAATAATGGGCTTTTAAGGGTTAATTTAAGAAATAAAGGGGTAAATTAGTGGGCTATGGATCAAATTAGCCTTAATGGGCTAGGCTTGATGGGTTTAAGGGCCCTAATCAGCCCTTAAACATGCATAATCAGTTCCATTCCATCACCTTGCAACCCTAGCCACCAAATTTGTAGAGAGAGAAAGTAGAGAGAGAAAGTGAAGAAAATCAAGATTTGGAGTTTGAAGGGTTGAAGGATTGGAGAGCTGGGTGATTGGAGTAGCAAAACACAAGGAAAGAGTAACAAAACAAGGTAAGAATCGACCTCTAAGGCCTTCTGTAGATCAAACCCGGATTCTAGGGTTTTGGGGTTTTGAAAAGTTCAAAGAAACATATAAAGGTCAAATTTTTACGTATGAAAACGTGTAAAAAGGCTAGATCTGGTTTCATGGAAGGTAAACCAAGGATTTGGACGTAAAAAGTTAAGATTTTGGGTTAAAAACGGGCTGGTTCTTAGTTTTTATTCATCCAGCGAAACTGGGCCCCGATCCAGCGAATTTAAGTATTCATCCAGCGAACTGTGCATTTATCCAGCGAAACTAGGAGAATCCTAGCTAAACTACAGTTTCGCTACAGCGAAACTACTGTTTCGCTGATAGCTTCGCTAAGTACTTAGGCTGACCTTAGACATTGCGAAACTAGGAAATTCCAACGAAAGTTGGGCGCTCATACCAGCGAATCTGTCCAGCGAAACTGACAGAAGTGCTGCCCAGCGAAACTGGTAGCGAAACTGCCAGCGAAACTGGCAGCGAAACTACCAGCGAAACTATGGGCGAAACTATGAAGAAAATGACGTTTTTGCATATTAACATTCGTGCAGCTAGAGTATTCAGGCTATAGCTTAAGAGGCTTAGAATTTAAGCTATTGGACAAGTTCAGGTGAGTTCTAGATCCCCTATTTTATACATGTTTTAAAGGTTTTGGGGCGGTGTGCATACTAAATACATACCTTTATTAGCAGTTCTTCTAAAGTAAAGTTTATACACTATCTTATATGGAAAATAGGGTTTTCTAATGAATTGCCTTGTATTGTGTTGTGTTATATTATGTATAACTTAAGCATGAAAGTGAAACTTAAAGAAAGGTTATGAGGCCCATAACGTGTACCTTGATAAAGTGATAAAGTAAAGCCTTGCAAGCAAATTGATAAAGGAGGGTTGCATTCGTTGTGCCCTCACCAGTGATAAAGTGATAAAGTATGCTAGAACAGGGAGGTCAGTAAGTCCTGAATTGGCATGACAATAATGGCCTGATCGGGTACGATAGTAAGTCCTTTATTGGCGTGTCGGTAAAGTCCTAGGCGAGCCTAGGCACCGATAGTGACAGAGAATTGACGGATAAAGAAGACTAATAAATAACAAGAAATGATAAAGTATTGATAAAGCGATAGCCTGTGTGTATTGATATTTTGATAGACAATGATTATTTTCAACCGATAAAGCAAATATCTTTTACAAAAGTTATTTAGAAAAGTAAACCTAGAATTCACTCAGCGAAGCTGACTTTTGTATGCATATCAGTTGACAGGTGAGAGTTAGAGCTATGGGATAGAAGCATGGGACTGAAGCTTCTTGGCACTAGAAGACTGGCATCCCTGATGGAGAAAAGCTTAAGAGGACTTTTAAATAGTTTTGAAGATTAAAGACAATGTTTATATATTTAATTGTAATGAATTGAAATTACAGTATTTTCCGCTGCAATATATATTTATACATATATGAGTAAATGATTGCTTTAAATCGATGTTTTGCTGTGAATGATCAACTGTGAGGTCCCCCTGGAAAGGAGGGCCTTATAAGTTGGTATCAGAGCCAATGTTTAAGAGATTTGAGGAAAACGTTTTTATAAACCTAAACTTAAATAGATAATGGGACCAAGTGTCAAGGATGCCAGTCTAAGAAGCTCCATGCCAAGAGGTAACAAAGTATGTTATAAGTATATTTCTGATGGGTAGTGCTTTCTTATTTAAGTTAGAACCGAGGGTAGGGTATGATAATATTATCTGTGGTGCCTATCTGAAATTATGTGACCTATACGTGCATAGAATAGGTATAGTAGGTTCTAGTGTTAGTGTGGTTCAGGATAGGAAAGTTTAGGGCATAAGAAGTTCTGTAAGTAGTTAATCACAACTGGCCACTGTTATTAAAAATTTACAAAACTTATCGTGATCTGAACTTGCCTTGAAAGACCATATTGACATTCTGAATCTTATAGGAAGTAGAGAGAATGGCACCAAGGAAAGCAGTTCCAGCTATGGTCACCCGGAGAAGCACTAGGGGAAGGCCCCCTATTAAGGCGAAAGAAACTGCAGGTGGAACTGCAAAAACGACCAGAAGGTCAACCAGGAAGCCGGTTGACAAACCAGTCAAGGAGGAGGTTGAGTTGGAAACGGAAGCCGAGGGGCCTACCACCGACCAGGCAAAACTGAAGGAAACAGTGAAAGAAGCTATTGCCCAAGAGGTGCACCAGGTCCTATCTGGAGTGATGCCCGCTCTGCTTGCGGAATTTGTGGAGCAGGTTAAGGGCGACAGTAAAAAGAGTGCGGCTTTAGGGAAGGTTGATAAGAAAGGAGCAGTCAAGACTGAGGAGTTGAGCGACGAGGGAGATCGTCTGGGTAACCATGACGATTCCAAGGTAGAAGAGAGGGCGAAGGGGTGCAGCTATGGGGATTTTCAGAGGTGTAAGCCCCCAAAGTTTGATGGCACTGGTAACGCTGCTACTGCTCAGCGTTGGATCAGGGAAATGGAGGCCGTACTGAAGATCAGCAAATGCCGGGAAAGCCAAAAGGTGAAATTTGCTTCCCATTCCCTTTTGGATCCAGCACTGTGTTGGTGGGATAACATTGTGGAGTCTTACGGAGAGGAGGCTATCGAGAGGATGAAGTGGCCGGAGATGAAGAGGTTGGTGATAGGGGAGTACTGCCCGGAAAGAGAGCTTGACAAGATTGAGCAAGAGTTTGTGAGTTTGGAGGCTGGAAATATGACTCACCAGGAGTACATTACAAAATTCAATGAAATGGCACGTCTGGTGCCTGACTTGGTGACTCCCAAATCCAAGAGGATCAAAAGGTATATACAAGGGTTGCCTCTGGACATTCGTAGGGATATGGTCACTACCCGACCTAGCACTTTAGGTCAGCAGTGGACCTCAGCGGAAGGTTGTATGATCATCGCAGGCCTGTGGCAGTGGGTGAGACGAGGAAAGTTTGGAATAACAATGGGAAGAGGTATGGGAGTGGTAACTACCAACCGGGAAACAAGAAGGCAAGGGTGGACGCAAAGCAAGTGGTTGTGAAAGGGGTCGAAGAAGTCAAGGAGTGTGGGAAGTGTGGGAGGAGGCATCCCGGAGAATGCCGAATGGGTAGCCCTGGGTGCTACCGGTGTGGGAAAACTGGTCATATGGCGAGAGAGTGCCCGAAGGTGGACAAGTGCTTCAACTGCCACGAGTCAGGGCACCGCAGCAGTGACTGCAAGAAAGCCAAGCCGGGAGGCTCGGGAACAAGCGGGGATAATGACAAGGGGGATGATGGAAAGTCCAAGGTCAGGGCAAGGGCTTTCACCATGAACAAGAAGGAAGCAAGGAAAGACCCGAACGTAGTGTCAGGTACGTTCCTTGTCAATGATGTTTGTGCCTCCATATTATTGATAGTGGTGCCAGTAAGAGTTTTGTATCTGTATCCTTCTGTGCTACACTAGATGCCCAAACTAAGGAAATAGATGATGCCTTCGAAGTAGAAACAGCCAATGGTAAGTCCATTAGAATAGTCAGAGTGATAGAGGATTGCCACATTAAACTAGGAGGTCATTACTTTCCCGCACAATTGTTTGCCATGCCCTTAGGAGGTTTCGATGTCGTACTAGAGATGGATTGGTTAGCTGCCCACGATGCTAACATAGTATGTCAACAAAAGATGATCCGATTAATGACTCCAGATGGTAGTCCGGTTACGATCTACGGTGATAACGATTGTAAGGTTCCAAGGATCATTTCCATGATCAAGGCGGAGAAATGTATGAGGCGAGGGTGCGGAGCTTATCTAGCGTACGTCAAGGATGTTAAAGATAAAGCGAAGGAGTTGTCCTATGTACCAGTGGTGCGGGACTTTCCTGACGTATTCCCGGTGGATCTGCCCGGAGTACCACCGGACATGGAGATAGAGTTTCAGATTGATTTACTGTTAGGAGCCCAGCCCATTGCCAGAGCACCCTACCGCCTAGCCCCGTCCGAGATGAAGGAGCTCATGTCCCAACTGCAAGAACTCCTTGACAAAGGATTCATTAGGCCCAACATTTCTCCCTGGGGCGCTCCTGTGTTGTTTGTAAAGAAGAAGGATGGCAGCATGAGGATGTGTATAGATTATAGGGAGTTGAATAAGCTGACCGTGAAGAATCAATACCCTCTACCCGGATAGATGATCTGTTTGATCAATTGCAAGGGGCAAGCTGGTTCTCCCTAATAGATCTCCGATCCTGATATCATCAACTGAAGGTGAGGGAGCAAGACATCCCGAAGACGGCCTTCCGAACGCGCTATGGCCACTATGAGTTTCTGGTTATGTCTTTCGGGCTAACCAATGCTCCTGCCGTATTCATGGACTTAATGAATCGCGTGTGTCGCCGGATGTTGGACCGATCAGTGATAGTCTTCATTGACGATATTTTGATATACTCAAAGAACGAAGGAGACCACACTTGTCACATCAAGGAGGTGTTAGAAACTTTACGAAGGGAGAAACTGTATGCGAAGTTCTCTAAATGTGCCTTCTGGCTACGGGAGGTGCAGTTTTTAGGGCACATTATAAATTCCGAGGGAGTTATGGTTGATCCAGCGAAAGTTGAAGCAGTTACGCAATGGAATTCCCCAAGGACGCCATCCGAGATCCGTAGTTTCTTGGGATTGGCTGGCTATTATAGAAGGTTCATTAAAGGCTCAAAGAACCAATGCTATGAATCGCGTGTGTCGCCGGATGTTAGACCGATCAGTGATAGTCTTCATTGACGATATTTTGATATACTCAAAGAACGAAGGAGACCACACTTGTCACATCAAGGAGGTGTTAGAAACTTTACGAAGGGAGAAACTGTATGCGAAGTTTTCTAAATGTGCCTTCTGGCTATGGGAGGTGCAGTTTTTAGGGCACATTCTAAATTCCGAGGGAGTTATGGTTGATCCAGCGAAAGTTGAAGCAGTTACGCAATGGAATTCCCCAAGGACGCCATCCGAGATCCGTAGTTTCTTGGGATTGGCTGGCTATTATAGAAGGTTCATTAAAGACTTCTCAAAGATAGTTTCCTTATTAACAAGGTTAACGAGGAAGAACGTGGTGTTGACTGGGGAAAAGAACAGGAAGATGCGTTTCAGGAACTGAAGGGTAGACTAACCAAAGCTCCTGTACTAACCCTACCGGAGGGAGATGAAGACCTAACGGTATACTCCGATGCTTCTTACTGCGGGTTAGGCTGTGTGTTAATACAAAGAGGAAAGGTTATAGCTTACGCGTCCAGACAACTAAAGGACACGGAGGTTAATTACCTGGTTCATGATTTGGAACTAGCCGCAGTAGTGTTCGCATTGAAGATATGGAGACATTATTTATATGGAACTAAGTGCACCATATTTACCGGCCACAAAAGTCTAAATATTTCTTTGAGCAGAAAGACCTAAATATGAGACAGAGGAGGTGGTTGGAGCTGATAAAGGATTACGACTGTGAAATCCATTATCACCCGGGTAAGGCAAATGTGGTAGCCGATGCCCTGAGCCGAAAGGAAGGATATGAACCAATCTGGGTGAAGGCGTGCCAACTAGTAGTGACCCCAGATGTTATGAGATTGATAAGCGGAGCTTAAATGGACGCTTTGAGAGAGAAACAAATCAAGAAGGAAAGGATGGTGGGAAAAGTAGATGAATTGGTAGAGAACACCTTGGGTGTTAAGACCTTCCACGGCAGGATATGGGTTCCGAGGCATGGCGACTTGCGAGAAAAGATTATGGATGAAGCGCCCAAGACCCGCTACTCAATACACCCAGGAGCAAATAAGATGTACCACGACTTGAAGAAAGATTATTGGTGGCCTGGGATGAAGAGAGATGTGGTTGCATATGTGAATAAATGTCTAACGTGCCTACAAGTGAAGGCTGAGCACCAAAGACCTTATGGTTATGTTCAGCCATTAGAAGTACCAGAATGGAAGTGGGAACATGTTACCATGGACATCATCACTAAATTACTGCGCACGACAAAAGGCCACAACGCGATATGGGTGATAGTTGATAGACTGACTAAGAGTGTGCATTTCCTGCCAATCAAGGAAGCAATTAGTTCAGAAAAGCTTGATGAACTGTTTATCCGAGAAATTATGGTGCGGCATGGTATGCCCGTATCGATTGTTTCAGATAGAGATACGCGGTTCACCTTAAAGTTTTGGAAAAAGTTCAATGAAGAAATGGGTACGAGGTTGCACGTTAGTACCGCATACCACCCGCAGACCGATGGGCAATCGGAAAGAACGATCCAGACATTGGAAGATATGCTTCGGGCATGCGTTATCGAATTCGGCAGTAACTGGGATGATCATTTGCCACTAGCAGAGTTCTCCTATAACAACAGCTACCACGCCAGTATTAAAATGCCCCCATACGAGTTATTGTACGGTCGACGGTGCAGAACTCCTATTTGTTGGGGTGATGTCGGTCAGAAGGAACTAGGGAGCTTGGAAGTCGTGGAAGCCACCACGGAAAAGTTGTAGAAAATCAAGGCGTATATGAAGGCTGCAAAGGATAGACAGAAGTCATACGCCGACATTAGAAGGAGACCAATAGAATTTAGCGTGGGTGACAGGGTAATGTTAAAAGTGTCGCCATGGAAAGGTATTATCCGATTTAGGAAGAGGAGGAAACTGAGTCCCAGGTTTATCGGTCCATTTAAGGTACTAGCACGAGTTGGGGATGTAGCTTACAGGCTAGACCTTCCAGAAGAACCAAGTGGAATTCACCCTACCTTTCATGTGTCACACCTAAGAAAATGTCTAGCACCAGGTGAGGCAGTCGTGCCTCTAGATGACATCGAAGTGGACGAAAAGCTGAACTATGTTGAGCAACCAGTGGCTATACTGGACCGGAAGGAGAAACGATTGAGAAATAAAATAGTCAAGCAATTCAAGGTGCAATGGAAACATCAAAAGGGGTCAGATGCCACCTGGGAATCCAAGGAGGAAATGAGATGACAATACCCCGATCTGTTTAACGACGAGGCAGGTTTCGAGGACGAAACCTAAATAATGGGGGGAGACTTGTAACGCCCCGAAATTTCCCGAAACAAGCCATTTAATAATAATGGGCTTTTAAGGGTTAATTTAAGAAATAAAGGGGTAAATTAGTGGGCTATGGATCAAATTAGCCTTAATGGGCTAGGATTGATGGGTTTAAAGGCCCTAATCAGCCCTTAAACATGCATAATCAGTTCCGTTCCATCACCTTGCAACCCTAGCCACCAAATTTGTAGAGAGAGAAAGTAGAGAGAGAAAGTGAAGAAAATCAAGATTTGGAGTTTGAAGGGTTGAAGGATTGGAGAGCTGGGTGATTGGAGCAGCAAAACACAAGGAAAGAGTAACAAAACAAGGTAAGAATCGACCTCTAAGGCCTTCTGTAGATCAAACCCGGATTCTAGGGTTTTGGGGTTTTGAAAAGTTCAAAGAAACATATAAAGGTCAAATTTTTACGTATGAAAACGTGTAAAAAGGCTAGATCTGGTTTCATGGAAGGTAAACCAAGGATTTGGACGTAAAAAGTTAAGATTTTGGGTTAAAAACGGGCTGGTTCTTAGTTTTTATTCATCCAGCGAAACTGGGCCCCGATCCAGCGAATTTAAGTATTCATCCAGCGAAACTGTGCATTTATCCAGGGAAACTAGGAGAATCCTAGCTAAACTACAGTTTCGCTACAGCGAAACTACTGTTTCGCTGATAGCTTCGCTAAGTACTTAGGCTGACCTTAGACATTGCGAAACTAGGAAATTCCAACGAAAGTTGGGCGCTCATGCCAGCGAATCTGTCCAGCGAAACTGACAGAAGTGCTGCCCAGTGAAACTGGTAGCGAAACTGCCAGCGAAACTGGCAGCGAAACTACCAGCGAAACTATGGGCGAAACTATGAAGAAAATGACGTTTTTGCATATTAACTTTCGTGCAGCTAGAGTATTCTGGCTATAGCTTAAGAGGCTTAGAATTTAAGCTATTGGACAAGTTCAGGTGAGTTCTAGATCCCCTATTTTATACATGTTTTAAAATTTTGGGGCAGTGTGCATACTAAATACATACCTTATTAACAGTTCTTCTAAAGTAAAGTTTATACACTATCTTATATGGAAAATGGGGTTTTCTAATGAATTGCCTTGTATTGTGTTGTGTTATATTATGTATAACTTAAGCATGAAAGTGAAACTTAAAGAAAGGTTATGAGGCCCATAACATGTACCTTGATAAAGTGATAAAGTAAAGCCTTGCAAGCAAATTGATAAAGGAGGGTTGCATTCGTTGTGCCCTCACCAGTGATAAAGTGATAAAGTATGCTCGAACATGCAGGTCAGTAGTCCTGAATTGGCATGACAATAATGGCCTGATCGGGTACGACAGTAAGTCCTTAATTGGCGTGTCAGTAAAGTCCTAGGCGAGCCTAGGCACCGATAGTGACAGAGATTGACGGATAAAGAAGAGTAATAAATAACAAGAAATGATAAAGTATTGATAAAGCTATAGCCTGTGTGTATTGATATTTGATAGACAATGATTATTTTCAACTGATAAAGCTAATATCTTTTACAAAAGTTATTTAGCAAAGTAAACCTAGAATTCACTCAGTGAAGCTGACTTTTGTATGCATATCAGTTGACAGGTGAGAGTTAGAGCTATGGGATAGAAGCATGGGACTGAAGCTTCTTGGCACTAGAAGACTGGCATCCCTGATGGAGAAAAGCTTAAGAGGACTGTTAAATAGTTTTGAAGATTAAAGACAATGTTTATATATTTAATTGTGATGAATTGAAATTACAGTATTTTCCGCTGCAATATATATTTATACATATATGAGTAAATGATTGCTTTAAATCGATGTTTTGCTGTGAATGACCAACTGTGAGGTCCCCCTGGAAAGGAGGGCCTTACATGAAGCTGTTGCGAGAGCAATAAGACCACTGTGAACGAACTTCAGCAAGCAAAGCTTTGTACAAAAAAGTTTTTCCCGTTCCACCTGGACCATCTATAAAGAACACACCTGGTAAATCATTATCCACGTGAGTCATTATCTCATCAAACATGTTTTTGGTCCGAATTAAGTGAATGTTTGGCACATAAGTGTTCAACTTCAACAACTATCGCATACTCCTCTTGTATCTCACGATGGCGTACATATTGTAAGTTAGCATCTTCTGTTATATCCGAATGATCAAAATCATGGAGATTTTTGCCCATAGATTGTAGAAACACCCTAATTTCAGTAAGAACTATATTTTGCACTCGTTCACCACTCTGACAATGTAACCTATGGTCTTCGGATAGTGAGTCAAAGTGGTCCTTCCATAACTTTCAAACATCTCCAGGTTCAAAAAAAATATTATAGTCATGAATAACCTTCTCAGAGCATTGGGAAACTGAAATAGAGAGGCTTCTGTGAGAGATTGCGATAAACTTTCATCGTTCTCAATTAAGCCTATCTCAAGAGTTGTTTTTCGAAACGTCATATGCTTTACGCCATTAACTGTGCAAAGATCTTCAAAAGAAGTAGGCCCTTTAACATTTGATAAAGGTAGGTGTAAGTAGTACTTTTCTCTTTCAGCTGGATTAGCATAAACAATACGACCTCTTTGTGGTTTTTGCAAACAATGATTCTAACGACGCGAGCCTACATTCCACGTGAAGTGTTTTGGAAAATCTTTATACAAATATTGTCTTGCTCTTTCATCCACTCTATTTATATCAAAAAATGCAGTCAGCATGGTTCTCTTATCTCTTTCCCTATTAACAATTTCAAACATTATATCATTATCTCTAAATCTAACCATTTAATAATTAGGGAGATGTAGTTGTAAGGCCAACACAACAAGATGAATTTGAGAAAGAGAGAAGGAAAAAATGCGCCACATCGCCTCTAGGGGTGATACGTAGCGTGCATCTTGAAATCGCTTTCTCTCATTAATGACAACCTTTTGCTCATCTTGATCGATTTGAATAACTTGTTTATCATGTCCTTTGTAAACATATTTGAATAAATATTTTATAGATTTTATACTTGATCAAACCTCTACATTCATGTGATAGTTGAACATCATTAAAAGCCTTGGGTTATATGGGACAACCCATCTATTATCAAGAGTTTTTCCTCGTACATCCACTTTTATTCCATTATTTCTCCTTCGATATAATGGATATGCATCGTCTCCTTGTGTTGTCTGTTCATTAAACTGCCTAGGATAGCAAAGCGACAAACTGGAGGATCACCCTGCATGCAAGGATTGTTTGTTCGTAAATGTCCGCAAGGACCATGAATCATGTACTTGACAACAAGCTCGTGCAATTTAGGATATCTTGATATGTCAGGAATTTCAACACACACAATCTTATCATAATGGTCGGAATTATTAATTTTGTGTTATGGGTACATGATAAGAAGAAAATGTGCATGTGGCAAACAACGCTTTTGAAACTCGATGACATAAACGTATGCTTTGACTTCACATAGAATATGTTTCTTGAAGAGTGTTCCTTAAGATCCTCTAATTTAGCACGAAACACTCTTGAAACAAGCTCAGGGCGATCTTATGCGGTTTGACCAACTTTCAAATTATCACATATCTCAGGCCACCGAGGATTACACGTTACTGTAAGGAACAAATTAGGCTTGCCGTCATCTTGAACTAAAGTCATCGCATCTAGAAACCGACGGCGCATGTCGCGAGGCCCTCCGATGAAAGATGCAGGCAAGACAATCCGTTGTCCCACTATGTTTGTATTAACCTCACCAGCATTAACGCAATCCACAATACCTTGATATAGGTCTGCTCTTATCTTAGCCTGGTTTTGTTCACAAAATTGTAAACGTTGCGTCTCAATCTTTATGTAAACATCTACAACAAACTGTTGTAGTAATCTAACACCGAGCAGAAGCACGTTCTTAACAGGTCTAATTTGGAATTTGTAACAATAGTACTCTCTCATAGCTACGGTTGTTCTACCACGTCGTGTGTTTGCCTCTGAATAATTATGATGTTTAAAAACAAATCATTAATTAAAAATAATACACGTTAGAGTATTATTTTTTATCATCACTTAAAAAAGATATATAAATTGTTGGTACCTTCCGTTTCTTCATCGATGTTGTCATTGTTGTGAACTTCATTGAGTACTACTTGACGTGGTATGTTAGGATGCTAACCCGACTCACCATTAGGAAAAAATAGAGGATACGATAATGGATCGTAACAACCAAAGTAAGGCTGGATAGTTTGACTATATTCTGAGATACCGTACACAACAATATTTCTTTTATACGAAGTGATATTGTCGTTACCTTCAACCCAAATACCAGCAACCTATAAACTGTTGCATTATAAATAGGTAAATCAATATGTAGTGTACGGTAGAGGATCCGCACGTTGAAATTAAAATAATATTATTTAAATCTCAGATGTCGTTGATCGGTTGTACACCCTTTGGTCAAGATCCACAGAAGTATTTAAAGTGACTCTATAGTTGTCTAGAGGTCCTAGTTCCGCAAGACTTCGAAATCTGTTGACATATGGGCTTGTAGAAAGAGCACGTGTCACCATCTCAGTGATGCTTCGATCAAGATTTGGGCATTGGAGTCTATGATCTAACTTGGTATCAGGATCATAAAAATACAACTGTAAATACCTAGGTTTTCCATCCCTCGAAACTAATTGGTCGATTTTGTGATATATTCCTTTATGTGCATGAAACGTATAGACACCGTCTCTCATATTGTTCATGGTATCATCCAACGTCACACCCATTGAGGCGAAAGAAAAATTGGTGTTATAAGCACGTATGTTTTGCCTAAACATTTTTCCAGCTTCATCCTGCGACGTGAAAAGTTGGTACAATTCATCTGGAATTTCTGAATTTGCTAATATTGTTTTTCCACTCATACAACAAAAAGGTTGCAAATTTAAATGTGAATCGTTTTGCTTCACAATGAGGACATGGACTGCGTTCCTTTAAGACACGATGATCTCTAGGTATACCATCATAAACAAAATTATACGGATCCTCTTCTATGCCCGAAATGTTTCGAATGGAGGGTTGAATTTGAACACCTAAGGAATTTATTGTAATAAGTAATAGGAGTTGTAAAAGATGTCAAGTTTAATGAAAAAACTTTATTAAGTAAATAGGAACCTTGTGATATTTCAGGTAAGACTTCATTTAAGACACGATGGTCTCTAGGTCTACTCTTGCAAACAAAATTATACGGGTCCTCTTCCATATTCTCACCTCGGATGGATGGTTGATCAATAACGTCAGAAAATTGAGGTAATAGTGTGCGCGGTTGAATTCGAATACCTAAGGAATTCCAAGTATTAAGTGACGAAAGATGAAAAGATGTCAACTTTAATAAAGAAAGCATCGTTCAATAAAATATAAACCTCATGATATTTAGGCATGACTTCGTCATTTATAGAGGGGAGTGTTGTTGTCGGAGTACTATCATCGGTTGGAGCACATCTAATATGAATACCATTTGAAACACGTTTTCCATCGGCTTTGCGTGTATCATAGCATGCTTCATCTCGATCCTTTTGTTTTTCAGTCGAACTACATGACACATTCTGTTTTCGAATTTGTGTCATTTGAATACTATTAGTTTTTAAAATTCTTAATGGTGTCCTTTCCATTATTGGATCACTTTGGGGACATGGCTTGCACCAATCTTTGATAGCTTGTTATTTTTTTTTGCAAGAAGCATAATATCGTCTATTATACTCTTTTCTTTTTTCAGCCGACGTAGATGCATTTAAGGTAGAAACATTATTACAATCTTTAGATTGCCCATTCTCTTTGCGTGAAGCATAGTATCGCTTCTTGTACTCTTTTTGTTATTCAACTGACGTATATGCACGTGAGGTAGAAACATCAATATCTTTTGGTGTCCATTAGTCATTGTAAATTGATGTATACCTTGTAAATTAAATAAAAGAGACTTATCATAGACAATCAATTTATGAAAGCATCATTAAAATAATAGTAGACTACATGTGTTCTAAGCATCGTAATTGAAAAAAAAACATTACGTGAAAAGTCAAACTAAAGAGTGGGTGAAACGAAGTCTCCACAAAAACTACACCCTTAGAACCATGAAACGAAGTAACGGGATAAAAACATTCCAAGGGCTTTACATCCATACTAATTTCATAAAGCTTCCCCAAATTGGTCATCACAAACCAATTACCATTTGTCATAAAATGTGTTATGTCACACCATAATGACAGTGGGATAGGAGGGATCGAAGAACATAACAAGACCTTAATCCAATGCTCCCCTTGTAGCAACCATAACTCAACTGACATCTCGCGTATGCCAGTACTAACAAACATGTAAAGTTCATTTTTTTACATTCACTAAATCTCCAAAGTAAATTCTTGCAGAAGGAACCAGTGGAAAGCTTATCTCCTTAAGCTGCTCTGAGTTAACATCAAACAAATCACTATATTTTTACCTCCAACCAAGCACTTGTAAACAGTGAAATATAAAGTATCAACACATGATGTAGCAGTTGACCAAGAGAAGGCGGGGAAAACGTACTCCGGTCTTGTTACGAAAGGTATATTTCTCCAATAGGCTAATTTCCTAGAATAAATAGATGCACAAAGTACACCACACCTACGCTTTACATGCAAGACCATTTAATCATTGTAAGCATCAATGTACAAACCCCGTCAGCATTATGTTCAAAGAAGCCATGGCAACGGCAATCAGGTGTTGACAAATACTTGTAAGCATCGGTGACTGGATTCCAAAGAAGTAACTCAGATGTATGATTCAAGCGAACACATAACAATCCATCCAAATATGAACGAATCGAGACATCATGAAATGGAAAAGGGACGATGGTGCTTGGCCTATAATCACCGGTTTGAAAGTCAATTGGACGAACAGAGCATGTTTGGTCACCGATTAAGAGGATTCTCTGATTAGATGAATTTAATGAGCGGGAGCAATGCACACTTGCAAAGTCATGTGTTGATAGGAATGCATACCATTCCTTACAAACAGACTTAGAACAACATACAACCTTTGCTGGTAGCCTCGTTTATATCTCAAACAAGATTATTTCAACCAGTAGGGCAACCATGGTGACACCTTCGTTCCCGAATATTGACTAATTATCTGTATAATATAATTCTCGTATGAATTAGTATTTAGGTGAAAAAAAGTGTGGTTACATTACATATATAGCACACTACACGATACACTAATATGAATGCATATTATGCAAAGTAATTAATACTTCTACTAATTAACGTTTGAAATAATATTTGTAACCTCTCGTGTTTTTATTTAACGTGTGTTAATCGTCGTTATCTCTTGTAAGGTTTCGCTTTGCCATTTATACAGTTTCGAGGGCTCATGCTCTTTACCTTTTATCTTGATCTTATTTGTCACTTAACATTAATATTTGTTATATTATTATTGATTAAAGTAATAATAATAATGATAATTATAATAAAAATACAAATATAATAATGTTTAATGATAAAAAACTTTAAATAACCTTAAAAGGTATTTAATCTTATAACTAATAACTCTATACATGAAATAATAAAGTCCAAAATCTCAGGGACTAAACTGTAAATTTAATTTAAAACAAAACACTAAATTTGGGTTAAAAATGAAACAAACCTACACTTCAGGGACTTAAGTGTAATTTGTTTAAACCCAACCCCCTATCCCCGTTTTCCCGGCCATGTAGTTCCATTACAAGTCGGTTTCGAACCTGCAACATCATTAAAATCGAAATTAAACCGCGAAACCCATTTGTCCCAAAGCCGAACACCCCCCATTCGAACTTCAATTCATTTCTTCACAATAAACTGACAATTGATGCAATTAAAGACTCCAAAACGTTCATGTAATCATTTCGAATTCATTGGTGAGTTTAATTTCAGATGAAACAGTGATATTAACATCGAGTTGAACCCGTTAAACCCACATTCAAACTTGAATTCATTTAAGTTGAAACATATCAAATCAAAGCTATTTAACAGAGGGGAAAGGTAAAACTCGTTCATTTCCAACCCTCTGTAGCCTCAATTGCTCGAAACATACACCAAAAATCCCTTTTCAATCACCTCTACTCATCGCGACGGTTCTAGGGGTGTTCATCCTTAAATCAAAGCTAATCAGGTAAATTGAATACATGAATACATTCGTGTTATCATTGGGAGAAAAAGCCCTATGGTTAATTTCATTATCATACGCGAATCGATGTTTAATTGATTCGATCTTTGCTTCTAGGGTTCTTGGAGAAATTGGGAATCTTTTGCTTTAAATGTTTATATGAATTAAAAATGGAATTAAAGCAGACAAAGGCTTCCTAGCCTACCGGTAAGCAATCTCACCCATACATAGGAGGTTCCGGTTCGAACCGGGCATCTGCATCATTTTTTTAAAAAAAGCTTTATATTATTAATTTTTTCTAAGTTCAGAAAAATTATAAAATAAGATAATATACAAATAAAAATCATTTTAATTGATAAAACATTTTCAGAAATTATTTATTAATTTCTTGAAAATAACTCAATAATCATAATTAGACAATTTTAATGATTTTAAAAGTGTAAAACATGTATAAAACTTATTACAAGTTTTAAAAATACATAAGTCACCTCAAAAGCAATTTATATTATTGTTTTAATATTTTATAATCTTTCAAATAGATAAATATTTGATTAAGTATTTTGATTACTACATTAATAACTAATTGTTTAAATTAACTATTTTGTCTAATATATTAATAATTAATTATTAAAATTAATTATTTGCACATATTATTATCAAAACAAATTCTTACATATTATTATCAAAACAAATTCTTATACTCTTTTCCGGAATTATTAACTTTATAATTAACTTTATAATTATTATCCATTATAAATTTTATAGGTCGTTTCAAACCATTTTAAATTATTACCATTCTTACAAATTATTTAAATAAATAATTAATTATTCTATTAATTATTTTTGATCAAGATAATTAAAGTAAATGAGGATTTATTACTTTCACATCTTTAATACTTCAATTCTATACAATCTTTCCTTAATTTAATATCTTTTATTAGTCTTAAAATTCATTTATTTTTCAAGTTATAAATCAATCATAATATTTTAAAAGTCTAGTTGGTTAAATTTCATATTATAGTAAGAAACCTAGTTGATGACTATTTCCTATAGTCTTTAAATCATCGTTATACTAAGTTAAGACACCATTTTTAGGTTAACTGTAGGTAAACCGTTGGTGTCTATTCCTGTAGCCTTATTTAGAGCACATCTTATTATCAGGTGAGTTTTTTCATATCCCTTTTCATATTTTCACACTTTAGGGTGAAACATGTTAAACTTATTATCGTTGCACTTGTAAACTTATTTGAGACTTGTAAACATCTTGGCAATTCATCATATTAAGTTGTGGTTAGTTGAACTTTATGATTACCATGTTATGGCGTTTATATGTACAATCATTAACTATTGTTAGCTTGGCGATGTCATAGATCTATGGGCTTGAAAAGCCTATTTGATGGCCCTAGTGTCCTATTCTTGAGCACTATGGGGACCAAGTACACTTAGCTAATCGTATAAACTTGTAAACGTGGAATCTTGTAAACTGTCAAGGTTTGATTGTTACATCTATTCATAACATCCCTAATTACTTTATTCACTAACTTATGACTTGAATTGCCATCTTTTATATACTTATTGTATGAAAACTATGGAAGGCTCACCAACTTTATGTTAACCCTTTATTTTTAACATGTTTCAGGAATTAAATCTGCTTAGCATGCTTTGAAGGCCTACATCTAGGATTGGACCTAGAATAATAAAAAGACTTATATGGTCACATGACGTTATGAAATTTTTGTATTTATGATTACTTGAGCCTATGTCATAATCTTATTATTTGTATTGAACCTTGGAATATAATAATATTGTCATTTTTGTAACACCCGGTTATTCTTAAAGAAATGAAGAAAGAATAAAAGCAAAGGAAAAGAGAGAAAATGTAAGTTAACCTAAGTAAAGGGGTCAAAAGTGTCAAAATGGCAAAATTTCAAAAACTTGGTACAAAAGTGGGCATGGACGCCCACTCTTACCTGCACACTTTTTTCATTTTGTTCTAGAGAGAGAGAAAGCAGAAAAACTCTCGGAAGTTTTAGAAGAAGCAAGAACTTCAAAGTTTTTGGTAAGAATTCTTGGTGCTGTGATGTTATAAATAGTTCTAGTCTCGGTTATGTGCTTATATTTTGTGTGTGTTCGGGTGTGTGTGTTTATGGTGGGTTTTAGGTGTTCGAACTCATTGCACACGTGTTTAAAAAGGAAGACACACCCAAAGTTGTACAAGGTGAGTTCTAGACCCCATATTTTACTAGTTTTAAACATTTTGGGGCTGAAAATGTATGTAAACCATTTTTACAAAGATCATTTTGAACACCCGTATGTATTTATGTGTGTATAATAATGTTCCGATGGTGGTTATGCGTTAGTTATACTTAGAATAGGGTTATTAAGCTTAGAACATGTAAGAAAAATGATTAGGATTGATAATATGTTAAAACATGCTAAACAGGTTGCCCAACCACCTAAACAGTACCCCCAACCATCTGAAATTTGCCTTAGAATAGGCTAAGTAAGCCCAAACATCTCAACATGGCCTAACCGCCTGAACAATACCCCAGCCGTCTAGAAATGCCTTAGAAAATTCTAAGTGCAAGCCCAACCGCCTGAACAGTAGTCCATGCGTCTGAGGTTTTGACTCAGGCGCCTAAGTGAGGGACAAACGTCCAAATAGTGCCCATGCGTCTGGGATTCCCCAAACGTCTAAGTGTTGAACCGTCTGAAAAGGGCCCATGCGCCTAAACAGGCCCATGCGTCTAAGTGAAAAAGAGACTGTCAAGTCTAGACGTCTGCATAGTGGCAAAACGTCTGAACAAGGCAGAAGCGCCCAAATAGTGCCCATGCGTCTAGACCTTTAGAATAATTTTTCTGAAATTTTGGGCAAACAGAATCATTAGAGTTTGACCCTAGTTTGACTTAGGGTTTTTAATTGTTATTATATTTGCATTATTATAAGTTGTTCCTATGATCATAGTAATTATTATTGTGTGACTTATGTGGTGTGCCTATGATCATAAATGCAAGTACTATCTTTAATATAGTGGAAGAGAAAAAGTAACAAAGAGAAAGACTGTTGTCGTTAGCTCAACTGTGATGGGTAGCTACCCCTTATGCTCACAGGGCCAATCATTTAAGATTGGCAGACCTTTGTAGCATGCCCTAGGTGACTGGGCCAGCCTTGTACACAGTATTTCAGACTATAGACTGTAGGGGGCCCAACACCAGTTTTCTCCGCGCACATAGTTTGGGTATTGCTCGTTGGTCCACATAGACAGTGAAAGATAAAGTTAAAAGAGTACATAATGAACAAGGCAATAGTAAAGAAAGAAAGCATTACCTTGTTGTATAGTTATCACGTGCTCATGTACAAGAGTAAGAGATGTATTTTTACAAAAAGAGTATTTTCATATATATACATTACACAAGATATTTTTAATACTTACAAAACTAGAACTCACTCAGCAACGCTGACTTTTATACATTTTCAGTTGGCAGGTAATTGTTGCTGAAGGTGGCATGAGGGTGAAGCTACTCGGCAGGGGAAGTCTGACATCCATTCTTAAGCCATGATATTGTTGTTTTGTAATGCAATTAAACAATCTTTTATAACTTTAACATTGTTTTATTGCTTAACAACAGTATCTTTTTAATAATAGAGGATGGTTTTTGCTCACATAATTTCGCTGTTTATTTAATAAAATGTTTATTAATTTGTTCATGTGCAATGAATGACCAACTGTGTGGTGCCCAGGAATGGGGCCTTACAATTTTAAATAACATTATGTGGCATGAACAATCATAACCCTCACATCTCAACGTTTCCGCCATTAAGGTTGGGGTGTGACAGATTGGTATCAGAGCCCATAACTATTGGGATCTAGGTTATTAGAAATAGTGACATAGACTATAGCGTATGCATGAACCTTATAGAATCATATTTCTATTCTTGTAAAAATATGGTTTGCATGTTACATAATGCTATGTCTCCTTATGTGCACCTTGATGCCTTAGCATAAGATTCCTTATGTATGCTTAAACTTTGTTACCTGTCTCCCCTAAACTTATATTTGACTCTTTGATTCTCCCCGACAAATGAAGCTTCTTAATCTTATTCTCGACGACACGTGGGATCGTATACTTTATGTTTATGGCTTAAATCTTTAGACTTTATGTCTAATCTATAAAAATCTCATCAAGGTTTTGATTTCATGAACCTAAGGAAATTTGTGTGACACATAGACACCTGTATTCTGGATTTCCTGGTAAAAGGCCTTCGGGCTAAGGCAAGCATATCGTATAAATCTCATTACTTGACCAGTTATGCTTACCTGGGGATTTCTAGGGTGAGTGATAAACTATGGTCAACATACACAAGTTTCTAAGGCAAATGGGTCAACTCACCTTGACGTGTCAACATTTCCAAATGGTAATACGTTACCAAATGGAACCATCCAATTTGTATTTTAAAAATATCAAAAATCCTTGATTCCTTGAACTGGTTTATCACCCAAATTCTATTATTTTCTTATTCTTATCTTACAGAATGTTCCCGTTAATATTGAACTCGTTCTACTCCTCATTTCCTATGTTTAAAGATCGTTATACGTTATGTGCCTTATGTAACTATCTTTATACCTTGACTACATGTACATGGGTCTTAATATATCCAAAGATAGTGGTTGCCTAAACGAATGGTTTTCAAAACTTAAAATTGTTACTTAGGGTTTTCAAATGTCCTTAAGTGTGTCCCATAACTAAAATCATGTAATGCCGAAAGTTGGAATACCTGCATCTCGGGATAGTTTGTCTAGGAAAGGTATACACATAATTTGATTCGACCGTTGGATCCGTTTATCTGACCTGGAACTCATGAGATGAGTGTTCGTTTATAGGTACGTGTGTCTTTAGTAAAGTTGTGGTTGACGTAACACTTTGAGAAGTCAATGCACTTCCCTTTTATTTCAAACCGAACGTTTACATCTCATTATTATGTTGAATCATTTCCATCATTGAACTTGTTTTCCTGATTTAAACCATAAAAGATTTGAGAACCTATCACAATTAACTCTGTTATCCCAAACTTTAACCTTAACCCTAGCAAGCATGATTTTCTTTTCCTGTTAATGTTACATTGATGTAATTTGAAGTTTCCGAATTTCTAGCCGATAATCTCTTCGTTTGCTAAGTCAAGCTTTGTAAAAATATTTTAACCGTTTCTCACCGTAGGCAGTGCAAGAGTATGCAAGTCAACTTATGACTAAGGACATTTGTGTCTCCTAAATGAATCTATCTCATCAAAACAGGGGTGGCTCCCTTACTTTGGTCATGATTTTCCATTCGCCATTATTGTTCTTATGAAATTTCATCATCAAGACAGGAGTGAATTCCTTACCTTGATGACCATTTCTTCTTCTTGTTCTTATGAATTTGTATTTTACCAATGGAAGTACCTTCTTAAAATAGGAGTGAATTTCATACCTCGATGATGGTTTTTAATTTCTCTATTGTGTGTTTTATGAAATCTCATCCTCTGGATCGGGGTGATTTCTTATCCCGTGGATGGATTTCACTCATTCTCCTCTTGCACTCGTATTTCATGAATGAAATGATCTCCCAAAAATAGGATTGAATTCTGTACTCTGGTGACAAATGTCAATTCTCGATTGTTTTCTTGTTATTATGAAATTCAATCATCAAGATAGGCGTGAAATCCATACCTTGATGATAATTTCACCCACTTAAATTTTATGGATTGTATTTCCTCAAATGAAATGACCTCATCAAAGTAGGAGTTCTGTACTTTGATGAAGATTTTCATTTTGCTATATTGTGTTTCTATAAAACTTCACCGTTAAGATAAGAGTGATTATCCTTACCTTAATGGTAAGTTATCTCATTTTATTCTTGAGGATCCTTAACAAAGAGTTAGGATCAATCTCTTGCTTGGTGGTTAAGAGTCATACTTTAAAAAAACACCACCAAGCTAGAAGTGATAATCACATCTTGGTGACTATTCTCATTCCTTGATCTCAAACTTACCAAGGTTTTTAAGACATCAATTGACAAGAAACATGTAATAACTTGAAGGATGAACACTGTTATCTGATTTATCGACGATAGTGTTCCAGCCAGTCAAGCTAAAGCATGATTCCTGAACTCAAATGAAGTCTTTGTCACTTTAGGTTAATCTTAGTTCCAAGCCTGGAACATTTAAATTTTAAATCAATTTCTTCTCTCACGCTTTTATGTTTCAACTTGACGTTTGATCTAGCTTATAGGAACCTTTTATTTCTTACTTGTCGACCTTCATTCTGGGTTATCATCAAAACCTAATTGCACGACGGTAGCACTCCTAAAACCATTTTCCCACCAAATAAAATCATTATCAATCTATGTCCGTATCTTTCTAGTCATACAAACGTTTCGGTTGTGTTTATGGTTTGATGAACCGCGTGTACAAGCCGTACTTGGAAATTTATTTGAGATTGTCTTTATCATCGATATTCTGAATTATTTAAATTTTAATCCGATCATGAACGACATTTTGGTTCCATTCTTGACCCATAATTACGAATACAATTTCCATTAATAACGTCACTTCTTGGATCGTCTTTGAATCCCTAATCTTGTAAATCTCTAAATCTTTATCATGATGGTGACTTACAAGACTCATTATTACATCCATCCCGATGCGGGTCAAAAGGTTCATGAATTTTTGCGATTAGTATTCATGGTTTGGCATGAAGGAAAGAAGGCATAACTTGCATATGTCCAAGAGCCTTACTTGCTCAATAGTCAAGCCAACATTTGTATCCCTCCAAAACTTTTGCTTAACTTGAAGTTTTTTTACTTTTAAAAGGAAACAATTATCAATGGAGTCCATCACTAATTTCCCTCTCATTTCTAGTCATCATAACAACAATTGGTTCATCGTTGAACGAAAGACTAAACCGATGCAATACTTATCAATTCTTAAGGAATATCGAGTCGAGAAATTAACTCGTATCTACATCAACGAAATAGTCGGTCATCGTGGTGTGTCTTAACAAATCTTTGATTGTAATGGTTTACATATCTTTCGTCCTATCCAAGCCTTTAAATCATCTTTGAAAACACAAGACAATCTTGATACAATTCATCTTTCGCTGATCAAAGTGGAAAGAACGTTATAACCTCTCAAGATATGCATTGAGCTTGTGTCATGTTATTTAGTGACTCTTGTGATTTTCGATTTCCATTGATTGTTCATACGATTAGAGGTCTATCCATCAGCATCAGGATGTCATCTCATTATGTAAGTTCGTTAGTATTCTAAACGTGCCTGAAAAAAAATTTCACCTGGGACGTGAGGATCTCATGAAGAAGAAATATCTCTATCTTTTCGTTTAGTTCTGTCCTTAATTTCGGGATGAAATTTCTTAAAGTTGGGAGACTGTAACCTCTCGTGTTTTTATTTAACGCGTGTTAATCGTCGTTATCTCTTGTAAGGTTTCGTTTTGTCATTTATACAATTTCGAGGCTCATGCTCTTTACCTTTTATCTTGATCTTATTTGTCACTTAACATTAATATTGTTTTATTATTATTGATTAAAGTAATAATAATAATGATAATTATAATAAAAATACTAATAATAATAATGTTTAATGATAAAAACTTTAAATAACCTTAAAAGGTATTTAATCTTGTAACTAATAACTTTATACATGAAATAATAAATTCCAAAATCTCAGGGACTAAACTGTAAATTTAATTTAAAATAAAATACTAAATTTGGGTTAAAAATGAAACAAACCTACACTTCAGGGACTTAAGTGTAATTTGTTTAAACCCAACCCCCCTATCCCCGTTTTCCCGGCCATGTACTCCGGCCACCTCCGACCGAGAGTCCGGCCACCTCAAACCTCCAAAAGTCACCCATAAAAACCGAATTATACCCCCCTGTTCCCATTACAGGTCGGTTTCGAACCTGCAACATCATTCAAATCAAAATTAACCGCGAAACCCATTTGTCCCGAACCGAACACCCCCCATTCGAACTTCAATTCATTTCTTCACAATAAACTGACAATTGATGCAATTAAAGACTGTAAAACGTTCGTGTAATCATTTCGAATTCATTGGTGAGTTTAATTTCAGATGAAGCAGTGATATTAACATCGAGTTGAACCCGTTAAACCCACATTCAAACTTGAAGTCGTTTAAGTTGAAACATATCGAATCAAAGCTATTTAACAGAGGAGAAAGGTACAACTCGTTCCTTTCCAACCCTCTGTAGCCTCAATTGCTCGAAACATACACCAAAAATCCCTTTTCAATCACCTCTACTCATCGCGATGATTCTAGGGGTGTTAATCCTCAAATCGAAGCTAATCAGGTAAATTGAATACACGAATACATTCGTTTTATCATTAGGAGAAAAAGCCCTATGGTTAATTTACTATCATACGCGAATCGATGTTCAATTGATTCGATCTTTGCTTCTAGGGTTCTTGAAGAAATTGAGAATCTTTTGCGTTAAATGTTTATGTGAATTAAAAATGGAATTAAAGCAGACAAAGGCTTCCTAGCCTACTGGTAAGCAATCTCACCCATACACAGGAGGTCCCGGGTTCGAACCCGGGCACCTGCATCATTTATTTTTTTAAAAAAAGCTTTATATTATTATTATTTTTTTAAGTTCAGAAAAATTATAAAATAAGATAATATACAAACAAAAATCATTTTAATTGATAAAACATTTTCAGAAATTATTTATTAATTTCTTGAAAATAACTCAATAATCATAAAATTATATTTTAGACAATTTTAATGATTTTAAAAGTGTAAACATGTATAAAACTTATACAAGTTATAAAAATATATAAGTCACCTCAAAAGCAATTTATATTATTGTTTTAATATTTTATAATCTTTTAAATAGATAAATATTGATTAAGTATTTTGATTTCTACATCAATAACTAATTATTTAGATTAATTATTTTGTCTAATATATTTAATAATTAATTATTAAAATTAATTATTTGCACATATTATTATCAAAACAAATTTTTATACTATTTTCCTAAATTATTAACTTTATAATTAACTTTATAATTCTTTTATCCATTATAAATTTTATAGATTGTTTCAAACCATTTTAAATTATTACCATTCTTACAAATTATTTAAATAAATAATAATTATTCAATTAATTATTTTTGATCAAGATAATTAAAGTAAATGAGGATTTAATTACTTTCACATCTTTAATACTTCAACTCTATACAATCTTTCCTTAATTTAATATTTTTTTATTAGTCTTAAAATTCATTTATTTTTCAAGTGTAACACCCGGATATTTTTCCTTGTAGCCGACGAAAGAAGAAAAAAGAAATAAAGTCCAAATTCGGGAGACGAAACCCGTCAACGCACGAAATTTGGGCAAAAGGGGGACATATTAAGGGAGAGGGCAACCTATTTCCCCCTCCCCACACACTCATTTCAGCTAAAGAAAAGAAGAGAAGAGAGAGAAAAGAGAAAGAAGAGAAAAGGAAGAGAAAAGTGGTGATCCAGGCTCGAAATTTGTCGTGTAGCAAGTCCAAACGAAGTTCTTCATCTACTCCTAGTTTGTGTGAGTTCTAGGACCCCTATATTACTTGTTTTTAACCGATTTTGGGGCTGAAACACATAGAAACCCGTTTGTGAAAATGTGTGTGTTTGACCCATTTGGGTGTGATTGTGTATAGTGTGTTTAGAGTGTGATTTCGGGCTTGTGTGTGCTTGAATGGTGTCATAGTATGCTTTCCTAAGGTTTAGGAGGGTTGATTTGGGCTTAGTATACATTTGGAAGGGTTTGGAGGTCGAAAGTCGTGGCTGCAGTTCGGGATGAACTGCATTCTGCATCAGTTAGGGCTAGGCGACCGACTGGAGGCCAATCGGCCGACTGAGGGGCGATTGGGGTTGTTGCGCGATTGAGGTTCAGTCGCAGGACCAGGGGTTCAGACACATGAGAGGTCATACGACTGAGAGCCCTGTCGCATAGGTGCTCACTCGTATGAGGTCCATTCGCATGCGTCCATTCGCATAATGTCCATTCGCATGACTGAGAGTCCATTCGTACGATTGGGTGTTCATTCGTATAGGTGTTTATCCGCATAGGTCCAATCGCATGGCGTTCAGTCGCATGGAGGCCATGCGACTGAACGGTGCCCAATCGCCCAAATAGGGCTGTTGTGTACGAGGAGAGGCATAGTTTAATTACCGACTTTCAGGAAAAGAGCAGGGTAAGTAATGATGTGGTAGTTCCCGTAAGAACATGTAAGATGGCCGTAGAGGCTTTAGAAGTTATGTTGGGCACGATGATGATAGTGATGCATGTTATGCATGATGTATGTTATGTTAAGTATGAGGTTGCCATGTATGATGGTAATGACTGATGACTGGTAAATGTCGATGTTCCTTGTTTCGATACGTGTTTATCTTTCCGTGGCTTTACGTGTTATGATTAATAAATGTGATGAAAGTATTATGTAACGTAAAGTGAAAGATAATGAAAGAGGAACATGATGAACGAATGCATGCATTAATAATGAATAAGAGTAGTAAGGGCTTGCAAGCAAATATAGGAGGTAAGCAACCTTGTTGTTGCAACAGACTCGAAATGGAATCCCTGTCTTGTGACCTCAGTAATCATGGCTGTGTGCTATGAAGAGGGTAAAATCCTGACACTGGGATTAACCATTGTATAGAACCATTGTTGCATATCCTAGGTACTGTGGCCAAGAGCGTGCGGTGTGCCGATATAGAAGGTCTATGATATAGACCTAGGTCCAGTACCACGATACAGAAGGATATTGCATGTGGCAATGGTACACCTAAACTTTACCTTAGGTGCTCTGGCCAGGAGGTGCGATGCACTGTTATAGAAGGTCTATGATAGGCCTAGGTCCAGCACCTTGATACAGAAAGGTAAAGTTTATGGGTGAAATAAAGGAAAGAAGTAAAGATGAAAGAGTAAGAAAGTTAAAGAGATACAAAGAATGAATGAAAGTTAAAGAATGAACGAATGAAATTAATGAACAGGGAGCATAATGATAAAGTATGAAATGGGATCCTTGCCACTCAACCTTCGTAATCATAGCTGCGTGCCATGAAGAGGGTAAAGTGTGACAAGATCTATATAAAACCAAAGATAACGAATGATGAAGATAATAATGATATTATCTATGTGTACGTATGATGTGTGATAGCATAAAAGTAAAAAACGGTTTTAATGAAAATAAAGTATGTTATTATAAAACTAGAACTCACTCAGCAACGCTGACTTTTTATGTGTTTTCAGTTGGCAGGTAAGGCTGCTGAGGATGGTACGAGGCGGCTACTCAGCTCTTTTGGATGGCATTCTTTTGTATAATGCTTTTATGATGTAATACAACAATATATATTTTATAATTGATTAACGTTGTATTAACTGGAAAAAGCATTTATAGTAAAATGAAATGTTATTTCACAGTTTCCGCTGCATGATTTTTTGTAAAGATTTTATAATGATGTGTTTTAAGTGCGATTATGACCAGCTGTAAGGTGCCTGGGAAAGGGGCCTTACAAGTTGGTATCAGAGCCAAAGTTTAAGTGAAAAGGGTAAATTTTAAAAAAAAATAAACCATAACTTAAACTGAGAATGGGACGGAAATGGATGGGATGCCAATCTGAGTAGCTGCGTGCCATCAGGTATTTTCTTAAAGTTAACCGGTATTATGTGCGCATGTTATGTGTTTATGTGTTGCTGGTAGATTTAGATACTGATGTAGTCAGGACAGGTAATGCTCGAGTACGAAGAGTAAAGTATGTGGCTAATCACAACTGGCCACTGTAATTAGGGACTTACTATACTTGACATAAACCGAGCTATTCCCTTGAATGACCATGTTAGTGTTTGAATCTTTCAGTGTGTGATAGAGGATGGCTGGTGGTAGATCATCCAAAGCCTCACGTGGTGGACTTGGTGCTGCATCGCGGCCCAAAAGAGGCAGACCTAGAGTTAAGAAGGTGGTTCCTGAGGGACCCGAGACCCCTCATCCGGAGGGTGGTCATGAGAGTGCAAACTTGAGGGCCTCGGTGAAAGAGGCGGTGGTCGAAGAAGTGCATCAGGTCATGCAGACAATTTTACCGTCTATGGTGACCGAAGTGATCAAGGCAGTACGGGAAGGGGAAAGACAAAAGAGGAATCGGTCCTCGGGAAGACGGGAGCAACCGGAGACTGAAACGATTCCCTTCGATAATGAGGAGGAGGAGGAGGAGCTTGTGCAGGAGTCAACACGAGGCTGTAACTACGGGCATTTCAAAGGTGTAAGCCCCCTACTTTCAATGGAAACGGCACTGCTGCTGCTGCTCACCGATGGGTGAGGGAAATGGAAGCTGTTCTGAATATCAGCGAGTGCCGGGAGGACCAAAAGGTGAAGTTTACTGCCCATTCTTTTCTGGACTTAGCGTTATGTTGGTGGGATAATATAGTCCAAGCCCAGGGTAGCAGGGCCATTGGGAGAATGAGATGGCCTGAACTGAAAAGGTTGGTGATTAAGGAGTTTTGCCCTCATAGAGAAAAGGATAAGTTGAGAGAGAGTTCCTGCAGTTGGAGGCGGGGACGATGACACATCAGCAATACACCACGAAGTTTAATGAGATGGCACGTCTGGTGCCGGATCAGGTGACCCATTTGTCTCGAAAGATTAAGATGTACGTTCAGGGTCTGCCAGCAGATATCCGTAGACATATGATCGCCGCCCGACCGAGCACCTTTAGGTCGGCGGTGGACTTGGCGGGGAGATTGTATGATGAAAGGGCTGTAGTGGTGGTGGATGAAGGTACTAGGAAGGGTGGTGGTGATCGAAACAGGAGTGGGAAGAGGTTTGGTCGGGGTGATGCCTCGACGGGTAACAAGAAGGCACAGGTGGATGACCGCCGTGTGGTCACGTCGAGTGCGGGTATGAAGATGTACGGTAAATGTGGGAGAGAGCATAGTGAGGAATGCAGACTGGGGTTGAACGTGTGCCTCAGATGCGGGAAGCCGGGGCATATAGCCAAGGACTGTCGTGCGATCCGATGCTATAACTGTGGCGTGGAGGGTCACGTGACTAAGGATTGTAAGAAGCCAAGGGCCGAGGGTTCCGGAGTGAAGAAGACGGGGAGTGAAGGACCGAGGGCGAGCACCAGGGCATTCACTATGACACAGGAGGAGGCTAGGATGGACCCTGATGTTATGTCCGGTACGTTTCAAGTGAATCAAACTTTATCTTCTGTGTTGTTTGATTCGAGTGCCAGTAGAAGTTTTTTTCTGATGCTTTCTGTGCTAAGCTGCCTGTTAGTGGTAAACATGTTGATGCGCCATTTGATGTAGAAACTGCCATAGGTAAGTCTACCAGGATTTCAGAGATGATAGAGAGTTGTGATGTGGAATTAGAGGGTCATAAATTTCCTGTTAGACCATTCGTGATGTCCTTAGGAGGTTTCGACTTGGTACTTGGGATGGATTGGCTGGCGGACTTCGAGGCGAATATAGTGTGTCGAAAGAAGATGATTCGTTTGATAACACCTGACGGGAGTTCGGTAACTGTCTATGGGGATCGGGTCATGACGATCCCGAAAGCGATCTCAATGGCGGCGGCGGGAAAGTGTATGAGGCGTGGATGTAGCGCCTACTTGTGTTATGTAAAGGATGTGAAAACGGCTACACCATAACTATCCGATGTTCCGGTTGTGTGTGATTTTCCAGACGTGTTCCCGGAAGACTTATTGGGATTGCCACCAGACCGAGAGATCAAGTTTCAGATTGATCTGATACCGGGTGCCCAACCTGTTGCCAAGGCACCGTATCGATTGGCTCCGACAGAGATGAAGGATTTGATGGAGCAGTTGCAAGAGCTGCTAGATGAGGGGTTCATTAGACCGAGTATCTCACCTTGGGGTGCTCCGGTCTTATTTGTGAAGAAGAAAGATGGTAGTATGAGGATGTGTATAGACTACCGTGAGCTGAACAAGCTGACAGTGAAGAATCGGTATCCGTTACCGAGGATTGATGATTTATTCGATCAGCTTCAAGGTGCCAGCTAGTTTTCAAGGATCGACCTTCGATCTGGCTACCATCAGCTAAAGGTGAAAGAGCAAGATATTCCTAAAACAGCTTTTAGCACGCGCTATGGTCACTACGAGTTTCTCGTTATGTCTTTTGGTTTGACCAATGCGCCAGCTGCTTTTATGGATCTGATGAATCGAGTGTGTCAGACGATGTTGGATAAATCAGTTATTGTGTATATTGATGGTATCATGATTTATTCGAAGAGCGAGATTGAGCATGCCAGTCACATTCGGGAGGTTTTGGAGACGTTGAGAAAGGAGAAGTTGTACGCCAAGTTCTCTAAGTGCGCGTTCTAGTTGCGCGAAGTTCAGTTTTTGGGTCATGTGGTAAATCCCGGCGGGATTATGGTGGATCCGGCAAAGGTCGAAGCGGTGATGCAATGGAAGTCTCCAAAGACGCCATCCGAGATCCGTAGTTTCTTGGGTTTGGCGGGCTACTACCGAAGATTCATTCAAGACTTTGTTGGTACACATGTCCCTAGTTCTAGTTCTAGTGAGCTTAAATGTAATTGACTTTCATTTATAACACTTATGTAATGTTTGATATATGAAATGAAAAACTCTTCTTTGAATGTGTATTGGTTGTTGAATGTTATATCTATTAATATGATTTATTGTTACATGCTTATATGAACATGTTATATAGGTTTACAGTTGTTAGACATAGTTCTGTATCATTAAATGTTCAAGAATATGTTTAACTAAATATCATGATTCAGTCGCACGACTGGACCATACGAATGGGCCAATCGCATGACTGAACCAGGTGATTGAGTCAATCGCATGATTGAGTCATAAGACTGACTCAGTCGTACGAATGAATCAATCGTACGACTCAGTCGCACGACTGAGCCATTCGCATGGCTCAGTCGTACGAATGAGAGATGTAACCTATAAATACCACTTAATTCGTGCAAAAACGTAACACTTCGTGTATTATCAACCCTAGCCGTTCCTGTTCGTCCAGAGAGTCCCTTCCAACTTCATAGAATGATTCCGATCGATTCTAATCAATTCTTAACGTATTCTCATCGTTAGTTTTGATCGGATTAACGTTCTCCCTGATTGGATCGCCAATCAAATATGATTCCGCACTATTTGATCTAGTTTCACGTATAATCAGTTAGTACTCCGTCCGTACACGGTCCTAACAAGTGGTATCAGAGCATAGGCTCTTGATTCTTCGGGATTCAATCTTGTTTATGAAAAAGTCAACGTTTTTAAGTGAAAAGATCCGTTCTTACTGCATAAAAATCCAGTTTTTACGAGTGCATGTGTTAAAAAGTTTGTCTTTTTCGAGTTTCAGCCGATTAGGGTTCTCAAAATTGTGTTTTTGGGTCGAATTGCGTGAAAAGTTTGAAAAATTTCAAAGTCAGCAGTCTCAGTCACACGATTAACTCAATCGCACGGCTGAACTCCATCGCACGGCTGAACTCCATTCGCATAGCTCAATCGCATGATTGGCCCAGTCGCTTGCTCAATCGCACGATTGGCCAAGTCGGTTTGACCATTCGCACAACTATCCTAGTCGTCTATTCAGTCGCATGTCTAAGCTCAAGCGTTCAGTTGAGTCATAGTCGCACCCCAGTCGCATACCCAGTCATATACACAGTTGGTTGTCAAGTTAATGACTAATTTAATATGGACACTCAGCACTTTGCACTCTCAGCAGGGAAGGACTCCAGGATCCAGAATCTGTTGCTCCTGGAAAATGAGATCGGGAACCATAACAAACCACCAAAGCTTCTGTCTCTTGAAGACTATCCTCAATGGAAGCAACGGTTTGAGATTCATCCGAATAGAGTAGACACAAACCTATGGAACACTATTGAGACTGGCTACACTTTGCCCGTTGGTGCTGATGGTGTTCCACTGACACTAAGTGGTTTGACTGAAGCACAAAAGACTACATACAATGCTGAAAGAAGGACTACGCATTGTTGACACAGTCCATTCCTAAAGACATCTTCCATCAGTTTTCAAAACACAAGCAGTGCAAAAAGTTATGGGAGGCTCTTGAGAAGAGATATGAAGGTAATGCAACACTTAAGTCACTGAAGGCGAAAGCGTTGAAGAAAGAATTTTATAACTTCTCTTCTATTGGGAATGAAAGCTTATATGATGTAATCGACCGCTTCTATCACTTAAGGAGTGAATTGCAAACTCATGGGGTTAAAACATCCATGGAAGACAAGGTGGCAAGTTTGGCTGATGGGTTACCTGATAAGTGGGATTCATTTGTTTCCACTTTGAGACATAATGCTGTGTTGGAGACTTTAGACATCAATGACTTTATTCTGAAGTGAGAGAGGAAGAGGTTCGTAATAAGTACAAGTCTAAGAAGGGTAACTACACTCAGAATCCTTCTCTCTACAATATGACTCCGACTACAGCTTCTTCGAGTGCACCTCTGCAGACTACTTTCGTGTCTAACACATCTGCAAGCATTCCTAGTACTTCTTCAAGTTATGAATCAGGTGGATCTTCAAGTGTTCCATTCAATGCTCCAAAAATACAATCGACGAAGTTAAATACAGAGAATCTGAGCAACGTAACTGTTGAAGTTGCTAAGGAGCATATGGATCTACTAGCTGATGTAGTACATTCCTATGATGGGTTAGTAGCATGAAAGATCGGTAACTGCCATCTAGCAGATGAAGATTATGAACAGGTTGATGAAACAGAGCTTGAAAGGATGGACATAATGTGGGCTCTTTCTAGTGCTGTGCGTAGAGCAAAGAAGTTTGTTAAAAAGACGGGGCAGAACCTAGTGGCTACAAAAGATACGACGTTTGGATTCGACAAGTCTAAAGTCACCTGTTTCAACTGTGGTGAAAAAGGCCATTTCAAGCGGGAATGTGTCAAACCGAAGAAGACAGGTAATGGCAACCCGTTCACATCATTTAACAGGAAGGAGAAAGACAAGACCCCAAAGTCAACGTCAACCAGCAATGACTCCAAAGCAATGGTAGCTCAGGGTGATGAAGGACAAGACTGGTCCTTCCGTTTCTTATCTGATGGTGAAGCTAAAATTGCATCTATTGAAGATCTGAATGAAGACTCAGCGAGTGAGGGGGAGAACTCAGTTGAGCTTGACACTGCTGATGTGGATGAGACTTTGGCTGCTGTGGATCAACTCTTGGAGGATGAACTAAATGCAAAATCTGTAGCACACCAGGAACCCCAATATGCTCTCATGGCTGGTACCTCTACATCTACACAGGTAGAATCAAAGATGATCTTTTGATAAACATGCATGCATTGAATGTGATAAGTTTAGAGAAAGCATTGATATGAAATTTGCTAGGTTATTAGAACATAATGATAACTTAGTGAATGACTTAAAACTGTGCACTGAAGCAAATCGTATATTAAAGCTAAATGAAAGCAGTTTTAAGGAGAAAAGTGAATTGTTAAGAAAACAATTAAAAGAGACTAAAGTTGTTGCTTTCAACCAAGAAAATGATATAAAGTTCCACTTAAAAACAATTGAGGAAACTAAAAAGGATAGACCTGTAAATAATCATCCAATCAAGTTGGTTATAAGAAAGAAACAACGGGGAAGGGCTGGGTTATAAGGTTGTGCCTCCACCATATGAGATCCTTATGAACACCAAACGAAGACCTGTAAATAATAATCCAATCAAGGACCATGTGGTGACTACTCCTCTAGCTAGTGATCCGGACACATCGGTTAAACCTGCTTCTCCGGTTGCTGATCAAAAGCCTTCAACTTCAGGCACAACTGATAAAACCATTACTGAGAACCAGGTGGAAGAGAATGTTCAATCATCTCTTGGGTTGGGTTTGAAAACTGCTGTCATACAACCCAAGATTTCAAAAACCACTCAGTCAAAACAGGTTATGCAAGATAACAATCATCTTCATAGACAAAGCAATCATAATGTTGAACAAGTAAAATTTGTCAAAGAAGGTGAAAATCAAGAGGTTGAGACCAAAAAGCCTATACCTGTAGTGTGCTCCCCACCCCACAAGCAATCTCCTAGTCCTGTTGAGAGGAGATCATGCTATACTTGTGGACAAAGAGGTCACATATCTTCGAACTGTCCTCGATATCAGACACCTAGGATTAAATTGAACTAGATCAAGATGTTAAACAGGTTTCTTCAAAATAGAGATCTAAAACTCCTGTTAGATCAAAAACTCCTGTTAGGTCTAAAAAACCTTCTAGGTCTTTTACCCCTCCCTAACACCACAGACAACACAGACAAGTCACTGGCAAGTCTGTGATGCCTGAGGTGAAACCTGTTTTTGAAACCAAGCCTAAAGTTCAAACAGTAAATCAGTCATCGGTTTACCACAAACAATCCTTTCACAAGGATGGTCTGTGGAAAGCTAAGACACCGGATGTGCCTGATAGTGTTGATAAGCCGAAGGATGAGGTCTCTCAAACTGCTAAAGGTCAGTGGGTTGAGTTTGTAATGTGTGATGCCTCTGGGAAACCCAAGCCAGTCAAGGCTTGGGTCCCCCTCCTTAACTAATTATTTTCTATTATGTGCAGGTTGTTCGCTATAGTGCTTCTACCAACACATGGATAGTAGATAGCGGAGCATCCGGGCACATGACAGGAAATCAGTCTCTCCTTTACAATGTCAAACAAATTAAAGAGGGACACATTTCTTTTGCTGGAAACAAAGGAGGATACATTACCGCACAAGGAGAAGTAGGTAATGGGCAAGTAAATTTTGATAAAGTGAATTATGTTCAACAATTGGAAAACAATTTGCTTTCAGTTTCTCAGATACGTGACAAGGGCTTCAAATTGATGTTTGACAATAAGTGTTAAATTCTGAAGAAGGAGATGGAGATTCCTAAGGAGCAGGTCTTAATGTCAGCATCCAGGTACAATAATTTGTACGTCTTGGACATGTCAAATGCTTCTACTACTGAGTCTACTATTCAGTGCTTTTTATCAAAAGCAACAGAGAAGGAGTCCATCTTATGGCACAGGAGAATGGGACACATTAATCATAGGAAGATGAATCATCTGATTCATAACAACTTAGTTGATGGAGTCACTGTAAAAAACTTCAAACTTCCTGATTTTTGGGTCTCATGCAAGAAGGGAAAACAGACCAGGAAGTCTCACAAGACCAAGCATGTTAACTCTATTGAGATGCCACTGGAGCTACTACATATGGATCTATTCGGTCCTGTCAGCATGAAGAGTATCGCGGGAGACTGGTATTGCTTTGTCATCACGGATGACTATTCACGTTTCTCCTGGGTGATGTTTCTGAAAGCTAAGTCAGAAACCTTTGAGTCGTTCAAGGTGCTCATCACTACATTGGAGTCTCTCTACAAGCTGAAGGTGAGAAAGGTTCGTTCAGACAATGGAACTAAATTCAAGAATCAGTGGATGGATGCTTTCTGCAAGGAAAAGGGAATTGTTCATCAGTTCACCTCTGTATACACACCACAGATAAATGAAGTTGCTGAACGGAAGAATAGGAGCTTGATCGAGACTGCTAGAACTATGCTGGCAGATTCAAAGCTGCCAGTACAGTTCTGGAATGAAGCTGTTGCCAATGCATGCTACACACTTAATCGTGTGTTAGTAGTCAAGCGGCATGGGAAGACTTGCTATGAGTTGCCTCAAAAACGCAAACCTAACCTGGAGTATCTGGAACCTTTCGGAGCTCCATGTACGCTACTGAAGAAAACTCCGGAGGGCAAGTTTAGTGTAAAGGCAGATCAGGGGATCTTTCTTGGATACAACATACCAGACAAACGAGTTTACAACAACTCAATAGGTCAGGTGGAAGTATGGTGCAATGTCGATGTATAATGATTCACCATCCCCCATGCTGGAAAAGGTCCGTCGTCTTTCTTCGACTACGATGGCTTTTTCAAATCATTCCCCTTCCTCAGCTAGATTTAGATGACCAGATTGCTACTCAGATCATGCACGATGTCCTAAATACATCGAATCTGGATAACAACAATGTGACACCGGCTAGTGGTTCATCGGGATGTTCAACAGCTAATCAGGACGAGAGTGATGAGTCATCAGATGATGAAGAAGCAGCTAAGACAGGCAATGAGCCTAATGTTAATCAAGAAGGAAGCTCATCAGCTGCTGAACATGCATCAGGGAATACGGATACTGAACCTACTGTCACAAATCCGGACACTGAAGTTGTTGTTCCTATGACACCTGTGACTAGGATCAGTGTGAATCATCCGCCAGAGGCTATCATTGGGGATCTTCACTCCGGCGTGCAGATAAGAAATCAGTTGTATTCTACTGATTACGCTGCAATTATGGAAAAGGGCCATGTGAATGATGGGGCTTTCAAATGCTTTGTTTCTCAAGTCGAACCCAAACACGTAAGCGATGCCCTAAAGGATGAAGCCTGCGTCAATGCTATGCAAGAAGAGCTGCTACAGTTCAAGAAGCTTGGAGTGTGGACACTCGTTGACCGGCCCAAAGGAGTTAAAGTGATAGGCACCAAATGGGCTACGCTGCAAGAAGGATGACCAAGGTGTTGTTATCAGAAACAAGGCACGGTTGGTTTTCAAGCCTTCACACAAGTCGAAGGAGTCGACTATAATGAAGTGTTTGCACCCGTAGCTAGAATAGAAGCAATCCGCATCTTTCTAGCCTACGCATCTTACATGAAGATCAAAGTCTATCAATTAGATGTAAAGAGTGCATTCCTTCACGGGGAAATCCGTGAAGTGGTCTACGTCAGTCCACCCGAGGGATTCGAAGATCCTTATCATCGGGACAGAGTCTACAAGTTGGATAAGGCTCTGTACGGGCTATATCAGGCTCCTCGAGCTTGGTATGAGAAGTTCTCCACCCACCTACTGAAACACGGGTTTCGCAGGGGTGTGATTGACTGCACGTTGTTTATCAAAGAGAGAGACAGATATTTACTGATGGTGCAAATTTATGTGGATGACATTATCTTCTGATCGTGAAATGAAGATCTATCTAAAGAATTCGAATCTATGATGAAGGCAGAATTTGAAATGAGTGCCATGGGAGAAATGAAGTTCTTCCTGGGATTACAGGTAGATCAGACACCTACCGGTATTTTTCTGCATCAGACTAAGTATGTCGGAGACATTCTTAGTCGATTTGATATGGAAAATGTCACTGCTGCCGGTACCCCACTCGCCACAAATCATGATGTGGCTCCTGATGAGAATGGGGATTTGGTGGATGCCACTATGTATCGTGGGATGATCGGATCTCTCATGTATCTCACTGCCTCGCGTCCAGATATCATGTATGCCACATGCTATGCTCTAGATATCAAGCCAAACCGAAAGTAAATCATCTGATCGGGGTGAAAAGGATCTTTCGTTATTTGAACGGTACTCCAACACTGGGGTTATGGTATCCTCATGACGATGACTTTGAGCTAACGGCGTATAGTGATTCAGACTACGGCGGCTGTAAGATGAACTTCAAGTCTACATCAGCAGGGTGTCAGTTTTTTGGAAGGCGTTTAGTCACCTGGCAATGCAAGAAGCAGACATCGGTTGCCTTATCAACCTATGAAGCTGAATACATTGCTACTACAAGTTGTTCCTCTCAGATCATCTGGATCCAACAGCAAATGCGGGACTACGGTTTGCAATTTTCTAACACCCCTATATATGTTGATAACTCTGCTGCCATAGCTGTAACTAAAATACTGTTCAACACCCTAAAACAAAACACATCAGCATAAAGTATCATTTCATACGCGATTGCTATGAAAAACAATTAATTGATGTGGTTAAAATAAACACGGATTTTCAACGCGCCGACCTCTACACCAAACCGTTTGATAAACCCAAATTTTTCTATCTATTAGAGGTCAACGGCATGAAAAAGAAAAGTGACATTATTTCGGAAGACACAGATGCTTAGTCCGACACGTGTTCATTTTTTTCAATTTTATTTATTTTATTTTTATTTTTAGTTGTTTTAATTTCCTTGTCGTATAAAAATCCCAAAACACAAAAAGATTTTTGTTTTAGTATTTTAGGGTGAGATTAGATTACTTTCAGTATTTATTTACCTAAAAAAACAAAAAAAAAAATAAAAGGGGGAGGGCAGATAAGCTAAAAGACAAAAACAACAAAGATAAGAAAGTGATTTAATACTATGGAAAGTGATAGTACACAGGCGTCAAGTTACTCGGAACACCAAAAAGACTTTCAATTTTTTGCAATTTTAGTTTAATTAAATCACAGAAAATCATTGGTCAGAGAATTCTAAGTCTAACAAATTGGGAAAATGATAGTACGCTTGTTTGTAACTGTAATTATACGGAGAAAATTTATCTAGGGAGGTGCTAGTTAATTATACGATGTGTCGGTAGATTCAACACAATAGACTAGTAGACATCATTGGTGAACTCTATTTAAACTAATCTATTCAACCGACTGTGGGTTTCCATCTTATCACTGGTTAACACAATCAGTTATTTCCAATAAGGGATGACAAGCAAATTAACGCTACTAAAAGTGTGCGGATGACCACAGAAAGAGCAAAGCACGAAAAAAATGAAAATAAACGCAATTAAGCTGATAACCTATGTGGTTGGTGTGTTATGTGCAAAAGAAAAATTCAAAGATGCTCTAACAAGAAATAGGTTGTGTGCCTCTCTGCTATGCGATGGCACTGACCTGAGGATAAGCATAACCTAGATATTCTAGAATTCATTGTTGTTTGCCGCCTCTCTACTGTGAGATGACACTGACCTGAGGCTTGGCTTCTCTTTGAAAGCTCTAAGAATAGTCTCTTCTTGTCAAAATACCCGTAGAACGCTCAAAAGTCTCCTGAGGAATGTTGATTACTATATAAGCGTGGGATCCACAAATGTTGGCTAAAATCATATAACCTAATACATCACCAATATGTGTCAAAAGTCTGTGTATGGATTTAAGTGGACAAGTATACTGACAATCGTCGTGAATACACCGCCTGATGCTCAAAATCAATGTGTGTTACATATCAGATCAAGCATGATTCCCAGTTAGAACTTAGAAGTCTCAGATGAATGAGAAACTGTGATATGTAAATATGTTAGTTTCTACTTCACTAAATATATAAAAGTTCCAAGTAATTGAGTTTATGTCTGTCTGATTCCATATGAATCTGTTTTAGAAATGATGTTAATGCTAATAGGCTTTTCTACCCAACCCTAATAGAATCACAAAAACATGTTTATTTTGTTACTTAGTTTAGTCTTTCAAGTTATTGGTAAATGTGTCAGTGTCGGACTGCTCTATGTTATTCGTCTATGTGAATGTCACAAAATGAACTTAACGTTAATCTTAAATCAATTGTTTCTGAAAAGGTAAAAGGATCATGTCTGAGATGATCAGGTGGATAAATAGATCATGTCTAAGATGGTCAGGTGGATAAATGGATCACATCTGAGGTGATCAAAAGGTTTTTAATCTTAAAATGGTCATGTCCGAGATGATCAAATTGATCAAAATGTTTTATCTACTGTTATAAGTGTATAAGTGTTCAAGGGTCAAAAAGGCAAAATTTCACAAGTATGACCCATTCTCACGACTGGACCATGAATATGGACCAGTCGCACGAATGGACCATACGAATGAACACATTCGCACGACTGGACCATGAGTATGGATCAGTCGTACGAATGGACCATGCGAATGAGCCCAATCGCACGATTGAAGGTGACCGACTGTGACAGTCACACGAATGAACCTCAATTGCACAATTGGAGATGACCGAATGGGCGAGTCGTACGACTGAAGCTCAGTCGCACGAATCATTCGTACGACTAGGTTCAGTTGCACGACTGAAGGTTGTCCTAGTATAAATTGAGGGGGAGTCGGTCTCATTCGTCTCATTCACTCAAATCGCTCCTCAGATGTACGATACACACATATACTGCGGAAATTTCGTTTGATCTGCTTAGACCTGTTTTTGACACGTTCTAACATTGGTTTTCGACTCTATAGGTACCGCGGGACAATATGTGAACGATTAATCGATTACTACAACGTCAAAAGGAGCGAAACAGTGACCTAACTTAAAACCGAACCAAAGATGAAAATAAACCACTAAAACTAAGTTCTTTTATAAAATGAATGTTATTAGGGTTTAGTCGGTCATATGCGAACCAAATGAGCCAACTCTCAACGTGTAACATTCAGTATAGCTCAAAATCGAATTTGAATGAACCAACAGTTGGACATGCGATTGGACACACTGATGAACTTCAATCGCACGACTGAGCGAGGCGAATGGCTCAATCGTACGACTGAGATGGATGAATGGTTCAATCGCACGACTGAACCATGCGTCTAAGCTCAATTGCACGACTAAGATGGACGAATGGTTCATCGCATGACTAAACCATGCGTCTAAGCTCAATCGCACGACTGAGGTAAATGCCGAGTGATCGCACGACTAAGTCCAATCGCTTGACTCAGTCGTGGTATGAGCTCAATCGCACGACTAGATCTCAGTCGTCTAGCTCAGTCGCACGACTAGATTCAATCGCTCAGCTCAGTCGCACGACTGAACCAAATTTCAAGTTCATGAAACAAGTTTAGTAGTCTTTGACACATACTAATGTCTATTTACTTTGTGTCACAAATGGCGAGTAGGTGGCCCATGAGCACTAAGCACAACATTTGCGCTTATCTCGATCTCTCTTCCCGCAACGTTGCAGAGTTTGCTGGCATCATTACCTTTTTACGATGCTTTAGGATTTTTCGAGCGATCCCTACGCCATGCACTCCTTACCGATCCATACAGCAGGCATTTTGGGAAGGCGCTGCTGTAGATAGGTCTACTGAGCCCCACACTATCAGGAGTTCGATATTCGGGGAGGCCATCCAGATTACTGAGGAGCATATCAGGATGGTTTGGAGTTCGGGGATGATGCTGATTGCCCCACCTAATTACATCCCCTCACGGTTAGAGGCTGCTTTATGAGGGCCAAGTATTCTGGGGACATCAACACACGTATGCTTAACAGAGCAACTTGTGCCCCCAGTTGAAATACTTGGCCCATGTAATTCTGAGATGCATCGCATCCAGGAAGGGTGGATTTGATGAGATTTCAGACCAGATGCAGAATGCATACGCTGCACTGGTGCTGAATCATCCTTTCAGCTTCTCCAGGATGATCTTCACTATTTGGTGGAGAACTTCGAAGCGAAGGGGAAGGAAAGCTTCTGTATGTATTCGAGGTTTATACAGATGATCATTGATCAGAAGCTCCCCTCGCTACTGAAGGAGAAGAGAAAAATGCTGTTGTCCTGGAGGTCATGGATGACATGACTCTAAGAAGGATGAGGGTATACCAGGGGAAGCAGGTGAAGCCTCCGGTGAGGAGATTGTTTTGGCATCTGGCCCGGGAAGACTACGTGGCACCAACGAAGAGGAAGTGGTGCCACGACGAGAGTGATTCTGACACTGAGCCTATAGCGGTTCCTGATGACGACTCAGACGATGACGATAGTGGTGATGGTCGAGATATAGGTCCTTATCACACACAGGCCACCACTACTGAGGTTACATCTCCACCATCTCCACACGGTGTTCAAGAGACAGCTGAGTTTCATCAGGACTTTCAGCCGGAAGACGAGGAAGAGTCTGATGATGAGCCTCTGGTATGAACGGTAGGAAGCCGTGTCGTAGCCATAGAGAGGGGTATAAGGACGGTTGGCGGACGTTTGGGAGGGTCTGGGGAGACTACTGCAAATCCGTCTTACATCCCAGACCAGCCCAGCAGGCAAGGGGAAGCCTCTGGGTCCAGGGGGACTCGAAGGAAGCGGATGGCTCAGCCACATGGGCTGAAGCCCAAGAGATGGAGGATTACACTGATCACTACCTCCACCACCACTACACCACCTACCACTACTATACCACCCCCAATCTTCACCACCACCACTACCACCACTACACCACCTACCACCACTATACCACCCCCAATCTTTACCACCACCACGAGCCACTAAGCTGGCCCATCCTCATTCTCCACAGGATCATCCCTCCCTCCTATTGGAGTAGAGGAACATCTTGCAGCACTCAACCAGATGGTTCTGAAGCTGTTAGCAGCCGATGAGGAGAAATCGGCTAAGCTACGTCAGCTTGAGGAACTAAATGCTTCTCAAGCTCAGCAGATTGCTCAACAGGCTGAGCAGATCGCCCAACTCCACGAGCACAAAGAGGAATCGATGAAGAGACTGGAGGAGTTGGAGGATGCTAACAAGAAGATCTTGCTAAAACTGAAAGGATCGTAAGATGAGCCTTTGAAGATAGATGAAGGAGATGACGATGGTGATGATGATGAGGATGATGATGAAGAGGATGAGAGTGAGGATGATGATAAGGAGGGTGACGGCGAGGTAAGAAGCAAGGATGATGATGATGATGGTGAAGGGAATGCAGCTGCATCTGCCTCTGCTCCTTGTCAAGAGCAAAGGACAAAGAGGAAACAAGACCAGGGAGCATCATCGTCTGCCCCGCCTACCTCCCCATCTGCCGAAGACCGACTATGATTCAAGGCAAAATTCAAGATTAGATGTCTATTTATTATTTAACTTTTGTTCTCGAAATCATGTATCAAATGTTTGGTTAAATAAATAAATAAAAAGTTAATCTGCCATTTGTTATGGCATCATGTATACTAACTTGTATTGTGTTTGGTTATTTCTTTAACAGGTTCATCTAAACAGGCTGACGAGCATGATGTGGTACCCCTTTGACAAATCGAGACTCAATTGACAATGATTCTCGATTTGCAAGGGATATTACATCGCTCTGTCAGCTACACACCTGAAGAGGGAGAGATCATACACGATATGACTGATGAACAGATTGCTGAACTGTTCAGTCTAAATCCAGATGAGCTGGTAAAAGATGCTCCAGAAGTCGACGTTGTTAGTGATGAGGAGCTACAGGATGTCGACGAGGTGGAGATCGAGGATGTGACTGCTGACCATTATCCCCAGCACATTAACGCCGAAGGCGAAGTACTACCAGATCTGGGAGAAACATTTGGCAGCAGTGCATTCGACAAAGTAGAAGAAAAGATTGCTGCAAAAAAGCTACAGCAGAAGATCCTCAGGCGGATGATGCTGATCTAGCATCCAAAAGGGCTGAGTGGGCAGCCTTCCTGGAGGAAATGAAGAAACAGCAAGTGCCTACAAATTCAAACGCCTACACCAAGCTCTATAAGGTAAAGAAGCATCAGAAGGTGTCAGGCAAGATTATCAGCTGGGCGTACTTTGAGGACCTCAAGGTATTCTGTCAAGAGGGAGAAGGGCATAGAGTAATTCAGATTCCCACACGATCTGAAAACTCTCCCTGGATTTGAGCTAAACCGTCTAGCCAACTTGAACCTCCTGTATGCTGTTCCCGAAAAGATATCGGGATGGTTCGAGAAGACTATGAAGAAGGAGTATCATACGAGGTGGGTCAATTTTAAACCTCAACAGCCCAAAAGGATTATTCATAAGACAGAGGTTGACCCCACCTCAGGAAGACCAAAGGTGGTCTTGAAATGGCACCCTCCGCGCACAATGTCGCGTATTCCATTGAGGGAGATGCCATAAGATTTTGCACCCCATTTCAAATGGTGGTATTATGACTGGCGCACTGGAGAGGCCGTCATTGCTTTGGATAGAGAAGGGAAGGTAGAGACGATAAGGGTATTCGACCCTATGTGGCTAACCAACTTGTCTGCTTTAGATGTCTACATCTTGTACAAGTGGCCACTATTTTTGACATGCAGGATATCGTGAAAGCACTTCAGTTTCAGCATGTTATACGTCTATGCTTCGCACTTGATATTCATGCCGGGGTTTCAAGAGAAGAACGAGTTAAGAGATTTGAAGAGTTTAAAAAGGAAGTTAAAGAATAGATAGAACTAGGTCCAAGGGGGAGTTTGTCGGTACACATGTCCCTAGTTCTAGTTCTAGTGAGCTTAAATGTAATTGATTTTCATTTTGTAACACTTATGTAATGTTTGATATATGAAATGAAAAACTCTTCTTTGAATGTGTATTGGTTGTTGAATGTTATATCTATTAATATGATTTATTGTTACACGCTTATATGAACATGTTATATAGGTTTACAGTTGTTAGACATAGTTCTGTATCATTAAATATTCAGGAATATGTTTAACTAAATATCATGATTCTATCACACGAATGGACCATGCGAATGAGCCAATCGCACGACTGAACCAGGTGATTGAGTTAATCGCACGATTAAGTCATAAGCCTACTGACTTAGTCGTACGAACGAATCAATCGTACGACTTAGTCGCACGACTGAGCCATTCGCATGGCCCAGTCGTACGAATGAGAGCTGTAACCTATAAATACCACTTAATTCATGTAAAAACGTAACACTTCAAGTATAATTAACCCTAGTCGTTCCTGTTCGTCCAGAGAGTCCCTTCCAACTTCATAGAATGTTTCTGATCGATTCTAATCAATTCTTAACGTTTTCTCATCGTTAGTTTTGATCGGATTAACGTTCTCCCTGATTGGATCGCCAATCAAATAGGATTCCGCACTATTTGATCTGGTTTCACATAGAATCAGTTAGTACTCTGTCCGTACACGGTCCTAACAGACTTCTCCAAGATTGCTTCTTCACTAACTAAGTTGACCCGTAAAGATGTAAAGTTTGTATGGGGTCAAGCTCAAGAGAAGGCGTTCGAAGAATTGAAGACGAGGTTGACTCAAGCTCCTGTATTATCATTACCCGATGGAAGTGAAGACCTGGTGGTTTATTCTGATGCTTCTTACTCGGGATTGGGTGTGTATTAATGCAGAGAGGAAAGGTCATAGCCTATGCATCTCGACAGTTAAAGGTTCATCAGGTTAACTATCCTACTCATGACTTAGAGCTAGCAGCCGTGGTCTTTACATTAAAGATTTGGAGGCACTACCTGTATGGGACGAAGTGCACCATATTCACCGACCATAAGAGCTTGAAGTATTTCATCAAGCAGAAAGATCTGAACATGAGGTAGAGACGATGGTTAGAGCTTATAAAGGATTATGACTGTGAGATCCATTATCATCCGGGCAAAGCCAACATGGTGGCGGATGCCCTTAGCCGAAAGGAGAGACCGAGCCGATTCGGGTGAAGGCTTATCAGCTGATTATGACCTCTGACGTGATGACGCAGGTCAAGGAGTTTCAAGATGAGGCTTTGAAAGAAGATCGTCTTAACTTTGAAAGAATGAGAGGTTTGATTGCGGAATTGGGTGAAAACACACTTGGTGTTAAAAGCCGATTCGGGCGAATGTGGATTCCACGTTTTGGGGATCTACGGGTGAAGATTATGGATGAAGCTCACAAGACTTGATACTCTATTCATCCCGATGCTACAAAGATGTATCAAGACATGAAGAAAGATTATTGGTGGTCGGGTATGAAGCGTGACGTGGTGGAGTATGTGAGTAAGTGCCTTATTTGTTTGCAAGTGAAGGCGAGCACCAAAAGCCGTATGGAAAGATTCAACCTTTGGATATACCAGAATGGAAGTGGGAGCACATCACCATGGATTTTATTACGAAGCTGCCACGTACTCCAAAAGGGTATGATGCTATATGGGTGATTGTTGACCGCTTGATGAAGAGTGCTCACTTCCTACCGATGCGTGAGACATATTCATCCGAGAGGTTGGCGGATCTTTTCATTAAGGAGATTGTGACTCGTCATGGTGTGCCGGTGTCTATTGTGTCTGATTGTGACACCCGATTCGAAACCAAATTCTGGAAGAAATTCCACGATGCAATGAGGACAAGGTTACACATTAGCACGGCTTATCATCCCCAGACTGATGGTCAGTCAGAAAGGACCATTCAGACATTGGAGGACATGCTTCGGGCATGTGTGATTGACTTTGGGGGAAGTTGGGACGACCACTTACCGTTAGCTGAATTCTCATAAAATAACAGTTATTATGCCAGCATTGGTATGCCACCTTATGAGATGCTATACAGTAGGAGATGCAGGACACCCGTATGTTGGGGTGATATTGGTCATAAAGAGTTAGGGAGCGTCGAGGTGATCGAGGCTACGACTGAGAAGCTTGAAAGGATCAAAGCTTACATGAAAGCATCCAAAGATAGACAGAAGTCGTATGCCGATAAACGACGCAGTCCGATTGAGTTCCAGGTGGGTGACCGGGTTATGTTGAATGTCTTACCTTGAAAGGGTATCATTCGGTTCAGGAAGCGGGGCAAGTTGAGCCCGAGATACATAGGCCCTTTTCGAATCATTGCCCGAGTAAAAGAGGTGGCCTATAGATTAAAGTTACTAGATGAGTTGAGTGGAATTCACCCGACATTCCACGTATATAATCTAAGGAAGTGCTTGACAGATGAAGATATGATTGTTCCACTGGAGGATATCAAAATAGACAAACGGCTCAATATTGTGGAGCAACCGGTGGCGATCATCGATCGAAAGGAGAAGAGGCTGAGAAATATCCGAGTCGACGTGGGAAACTGAAGAAGAAATGAGACAGCATTACCCACGTTTGTTCGAGGAATAACATGTTTCGGGGACGAAACCTATTTAAGGGGGGTGGACTTGTAACACCCGGATATTTTCCCTTGTAGCCGACGAAAGAAGAAAAAAGAAATAAAGTCCAAAGTCGGGTGACCAAACCCGTCAACGCATGAAAGTTGGGCAAATGGGGATATATTAAGGGAGAGGGCAACCCATTTCCCCTCCCCATACACTCATTTCAGCTCAAGAAAAGAAGAGAAGAGAGAAAGAAGAGAGGAAGAAGAGAAAAGGAAGAGAAAAGTGGTGATTCGGGCTCAAAATTCGTCGTGTAGCAAGTCCAAACAAAGCTCTTCATCTATTCCTAGTTTGTGTGAGTTCTAGGACCCCTATTTTACTTGTTTTCAACCGATTTTGGGGCTGGAACACATAGAAACCCATTTTTGAAAATGTGTGTGTTTGACCCATTTGGGTGTGATTGTGTATAGTGTGTTTATAGTGTGATTTCGGGCTTGTGTGTGCTTGAATGGTGTCATAGTATGCTTTCCTAAGGTTTAGGAGGGTTGATTTGGGTTTGGAAGGGTTTGGAGGTTGAAAGTCGCGGCTGCAGTTCGGGATGAACTGCATTCTGCATCGGTTAGGGCTAGGCGACCGACTGGAGGCCAATCGGCCGACTGAGGGGTGATTAGGGTTCAGTCGCACGACTGAGGTTCAGTCACACGACTGGGGGTTTAGACGCATGAGAGGTCATACGACTGAGAGTCCAGTCATATAGGTGCTCATTCGTATGAGGTCCATTTGGATGAGGTCCATTCGCATAATGTCCATTCGCACGACTGAGAGTCCATTCGCACAATTGGGTGTTCATTCGCATAGGTGTTCATCCGCATAGGTCCAATCGCATGACGTTCAGTCACATGGAGGCCATGCAACTAAAGGGTGCCCAATCGCCCAAATAGGGCTGTTGTGTACGAGGATAGGCATAGTTTAATTACCGACTTTCAGGAAAAGAGCAGGGGTAAGTAATGATGTGGTAGTTCCCGTAAGAACATGTAAGATGGCCGTCGAGGCTTTAGAAGTTATGTTGGGCACGATGATGATAGTGATGCATGTTATGCATGATGTATGTTATGTTAAGTATGAGGTTGCCATGTATGATGGTGATGACTGATGACTGGTAAATGTTGATGTTCCTTGTTTCGATACGTGTTTATCTTTCCGTGGCTTTACGTGTTATGATTAATAAATATGATGAAAGTATTATGTAACGTAAAGTGAAAGATAATGAAAGAGGAACATAATGAACGAATGCTGCAATTAATAATGAATAGAGTAGTAAGGGCTTGCAAGCAAATATAGGAGGTGAGCAACCTTGTTGTTGCAACTGACTCGAAATGGAATCCCTGTCTTGTGACCTTAGTAATCATGGCTGTGTGCTATGAAGAGGGTAAAATCCTGACACTGGGATTAACCATTGTATAGAACCATTGTTGCATATCCTAGGTACTGTGGCCAAGAGGGTGCGGTGCGCCGATATAGAAGGTCTATGATATAGACCTAGGTCCAGTACCACGATACAGAAGGATATTGCATGTGGCAATGGTACACCTAAACTTTAAATTAGGTGTTGTGGCCAGGAGGTGCGATGCACCGTTATAGAAGGTCTATGATAGGCCTAGGTCCAACACCTCGATACAGAAAGGTAAAGTTTATGGATGAAATAAAGGAAATAAGTAAAGATGAAAGAGTAAGAAAGTTAAAGAGATATAAAGAATGAATGAAAGTTAAAGAACGAACGAATGAAAGTAATGAACAGAGGAGCATAATGATAAAGTATGAAATGGGATCCTTGCCACTCGACCTTCGTAATCATGGTTGCGTGCCGTGAAGAGGGTAAAGTGTGACAAGATCTATATAGAACCAAAGATAACGAATGATGAAGATAATAATGATATTATCTATGTGTACGTATGATGTGTGATAACATAAAAGTAAAGAAATGGTTTTAATGAAAGTAAAGTATGTTTTATTATAAACTAGAACTCAATCAGCAACACTGACTTTTTATGTGTTTTCAGTTGGTAGGTAAGGTTGCTGAGGATGGTATGAGGCGGCTACTCAGCTCTTTTGGATGGCATCCTTTTGTACAATGCTTTTGTGATGTAATACAACAATATATATTTTGTAATTGATTAACGTTGTATTAACTGGCAAAAGCATTTATAGTAAAATGAAAAGTTATTTCACAGTTTCCGCTGCATGATTTTTGTAAAGATTTTATAATGATGTGTTTTAAGTGCGATGATGACCAGCTGTGAGGTGCCCGGGAAAGGGGCCTTATATCAAGCTATAAATTAATCATAATATTTTAAAAGTCTAGTTGGTTAAATTTCATATTATTGTAAGAACCCTAGTTGATGACTATTTTCCATAGTCTTTAAATCATCGTTATACTAAGTTAAGACGACATTTCTAGGTTAACTGTAAGGTAAACCGTTGGTGTCTATTCTGTAGCCTTATTTAGAGCACATCTTATTATCAGGTGAGTTTTTCCATACCCCTTTTTCATATTTTCACACTTTAGGGTGAAACATGTTAAACTTATTATCGTTGCACGTGTAAACTATTTGAGACTTGTAAACATCTTGGCAATTCATCATATTAAGTTGTGGTTAGTTGAACGTGAATACCATGTTATGGCATTTTATATATAATCATTAACTATTGCTAGCCTGGCGACGTCATAGATCTATGGGCCTGACAAGCCTATTTGTGGCCCTAGTGTCGTATTCTTGAGCACTATGGGGACCAAGTACACTTAGCTAATCGTATAAACTTGTAAACGTGAAATCTTGTAAACTGTCAAGGTTTGATTGTTACATCTGTTTATAACATCCCTAATTACTTTATTCACTAACTTATGAATTGAATTGCCATCTTTTATATACTTATTGTATGAAAACTATGGAAAGCTCACCAACTTTACGTTGACCCTTTATTTTTAACATGTTTCAGGAATTAAAACTACTTAGCATGCTTTGAAGGCTTACATCTAGGATTGGACCTAGAATAAAAAAAGACTTATATGTTCACATGACGTTATGAAATTTTTGTATTTATGATTACTTGAGCTTATGTTATAATCTTATTGTTTGTATTAAACCTTGGAATATAATAATATTGTCATTTTAAATAGCGTTGTGCGGCATGAACAATCGTAACCCTCACATCTCAACGCTTCCGCCGTTAAGGTTGGGGTGTGACAATATTGTCTACACACATTATGAGGTTGATATTGTTTGTAGTGATTAGTTCACACTTTATATCTTTTTTATTAGGGTTGTCGATTTCAAGCACGCTCGTTGTAATAATTATTGTTCAACTATAATGTTTGTGTTTATGACTTGATTACATTTTTATCTTTCTTCTGCTCTTTTACAAAATTTATAATACGAATATGAGATTATGTTTTTTATAGTTAATGCATGAGATAGGAATATGTGCAGTGATGCATATATATGTAATAATGCATATATGCATTTATAGATGTGTGCATCTATGAACATATGCATCTATGTAAATATGCAAATAAGTTCTAATATACGGTAATGATTGTACAAGTCTGTCATTTATTTCTAATTTCAAGTCGGTGGTTAAATTGATCCGGGTGTGATTCTAAATCGACCCAGGTGTTTCGTGCTTTGTAATATTATGATTCATGATCTTTTGAATTCTAATATAACCTTATGACTATATATCTATAGGTAACGATGGATAGAAAGCCCAGGTTTCGCATCTAGTTTGCTCTTTGTCGGTCAAGTTTTCGAATCGGGTTTTAATCCAACACATCAGAGGTGTTGCTAATCAATTGTCCAAGAAAAATCTCCTTAGAAGATGCTGATTATTGAAGTCAACAATTGGCTGATATCAACTTGGAAAGCAAAAGTCTTCGCATCAGCCATCTTTTCCTCTATATATCGACGCCGATTATGAATATGGCCTGAGAACTTTAGAGGGATTGAAGCATGTAGAGAGAATTAGTAAAGTGATGAAATTTGCTGTAGAGAAATATGAAACCAGGTGGAATCGGAGTGAAAATCTATCTATTATAATAAAAGAAGGTTTTAGTTGGACACTTGTCATAATTCTGAAGCTTCCTATTCTAATTTACCTGCTAATCTCTCCTATCAAATAACCACACTAATTACAAATGATGTAATTTAATTTTTTTAGATTAAATATTATTTTTTAATAATTTAAGAAAGAGTCTTTTTATAAATGTAATTTTTAAGGAAACATTTGTTAAGGTAAGAAATTTTTCTAAAACATCAAAATCTTTTAAAAATATGAAATATTTAAAAATTAGTGTTTTTAAATAATAAAATTTATATAAACTAAAATAATTAAATTTCAGAGTTATTTTGAGATTTTTAATAGAAATGACACCTTTTTTAAATGGTTTGCTTTGGAACGAGATGTTTGAATTTTTTAAAAAACAAAGAAATTATTTTGTTACTTATAAATATTACTCATAAGTAATTTATTCAACCCGTGTAATACACGGGGTACTAACCTAGTATAAAATCAAGTAGGTGTCGGTAGAAAAAGAAGGATTTGATTTTGTTTCAATTGGGAGTATATGAGAACTAACTTGTGGCACACAATCTCAATAGTTGGAGATTTAGCGTGTTATTCCAAATTTGCCCTTCTAATCGGTTGATCAATTAATTAAAATAGTAGGAAGTTACTTTTATAACCATATCATTTATGCCATTGATCTTGTTAATCTAAGGTTTAAAATGGTTCTTATAGTTTTTAACAATCATTTGGTTTTCAATAGAATACAACCCCATATCTATATCTATATATATATATATATAATATTTTTTCATGTTTAAAATTTAAATAATGTAAACATATTATAACCATAAAACATACTTCCATTCTTAAAAATTTAAATCCAGACTACCAATTAAGGATACAATTAAAAAAAGCAAGATAACTATTACCAATCTAATAACATTAGTTTGTTTAGCTTATCAACTCAACACACTGGTTTAGTTTGTTGTTTCCTTAAACCATAGATCGTAGTTTTTTTCTAAAAACAAACAAAATAATGAATACCCTTATCTCATATGAACTTTATGTTTTATAAAGCGACTAGGTTTGATAAAATTCATGATCCAATCTTCACAATGCTACAAGTGGAGTGATTTTTCACTATGGTCATGTAATATCAAACCAACATTTACATAGCTAACGACACCTAAACATATGGTACCAAGAAAAGTTATATCGTCCTTCCATTCCCTTGTTTAAAAACCCTATCAAAAGAAATGTTCTTAAAATATTCACGGTTAATTCCTTATTTTTATCGTATTTAAACAATAGAAATATCACTAGTTTTTTAAAGATGTCACATCTTATTTCTTATACATATCTCTATTTAGTTAAATTATATTTTTATTTTTCTTCCACCTCTATTATCCACTCATAAAATTCTTTAAAATATAAAAATGTGTTATGAAGTTATTATAAGTTGGAGTGATTTTAAATGATTTTCTTATTATTCGAGGTATGACATTAGAATGGGATATATGATGAAAATGCTTGTACTTTCAAATTCTTACCGAATGTTGAAACCCAACCGACGAACATAAATAAAGCACCCAATACGTGATGGGAGGGGGAGGGGATGTCTTTAGGTTTAAATGGGTAGCAGGGTACATCATTTTCGGTGGCCAGGTTAGAATTGGCGAGTTGGTGCTCAAGTGTGTGAACCCGTTGAACGGCTAAAAAATTATGACCATTGGAGGGACTTAAAAGATAATAAATAAAACTTACTGATCTGCAAGGATCATGCTCTCTGACTTTAAACTACCCATTATCTTCTGGGTAGAGTCAATCAACATTGCCTGCTATGTGTAGAACAAAGTATTAGTAGTCAAAACACATGGTAAGGCTTCTTATAAGTGGTGGCACAAAATGAGGCATTTCATTGGTTTTCTCAAGTCATATTTGGATGTTCATGCACCATATTAAATACCAAAGATCATATAGTCAAATTTGCTGAGAAATCAGATGATAGACACTTTATTGCGTACTCTTCCCAAGCTAAGGCATATAGAGTATACAATCTCAGAACTAGAGTAGTTGAATAGTTAGCCAATGTGACCTTCAATGATCATACTCCTATTATGAAAAATTCTGGTCCTGATTGGCTATTTGCTCTTGATTTAGTTACCAATTATTTTAACAAATCTTGTGAAAATTTTTCAGGATCTACAGATAACATATTAGCAAGAGATCATGACCCAAGATTTGAGCTGAGAAGACCAAATGATAGAAACCCTTCAACTCCAGTGGTAACGAACCCTGCAAGTGGAATTCCTGTCAACATAACCATGAAGAATTGTTTAGCTGATACATCTGAGGTGCCTACCAATTCTAGCAATGAGGCACAAAACTCAAATGAATGGATTTTCAATGTAGGAGTAGATGGAGATGTTAAAAGTGATCAAGAATTTCTTGATCCTAACAACCACTCCACTGAAGACAACATCAATGATGTCACACACTCTCTGGATCAAGTCACTCTTGATAAGTGTGTTGATTTAATAGATGATACTCAATCACAAGATCTAAATTTCTCTAATTTAGATCTGTCAAACCAATCAACTGAGAATTCACAAGTCCCATGCCACCACAAACATCATTGAAGATGTTGAGACTGAGGTGAGAACAATAGGACAAACCCATGATAAAAAAATATGCACTCTTGCTTCTTGTCCCAGATTGAGCCAAAGAAAGTTGATAAGGGTTTGAAAGGTAGAAGTTGTGGTAAAGTAATGCAATAGGAGTTGCTTCAATTCAAAAGACAAAAAATTTGAAACCTATGTACTCTTCCTCATGGGAAGACACCTATAAGTACCAAGTGGGTTTTTAGGAACAAAAAGGATGATAGAGAACTTGTCATTAATAACAATACAAGACTAGTGTTCAAGGGTACACTCAAGAAGAAGGGATAAACTATACAGATGTTTTTTCTATTATGAAAAGACTTTAAACTGTTAGGATATTATTTTCTTTTGCTGTATCCAATGATTTCAAAATCTACTAACTTGATGTCAAGTGTGCATTTTTATATGAAGTGATAGAAGGGGAAGTGTTGTCAAGCAACTGCCTGGCTTTGCAGACCCAGATCATCCTGATTATGTCTGTAAGTTTGACAAGGTTCTTTATGGGCTGCATCAAGCTCCAAGAAAGTGGTATGAGACATTTTCACAGTACCTAGTTCAACATGGTTATAAGAGAGTTACTATTGACAACATATTTTTCATCAAAGGAACAAGGAATGACTTGATGTTAGTTCAAGTTTATGTAGATAACATCATCTTTGGGTCAACTAATCAAAGGCTCTATAAAAAGTTTGAGAAGCTGATGAATGATAGATTTGAAATGAGTGCCATCAGAGAACTTAATTTCTTTCTAGTAATTCAAGTGAAAAAGGTTGATAACTGCATCTTCATATACCAGTCAAAATATGTGCAAAACATACTAACCAGATTTCATCTGACTGAGTAAAAGGTTGCTAAGACTCCCATAACCAAAAATCACTCTCTAGGACCTAAACTTGAGGAGGAGTGCGTTGATGAACATCTTTACATGGCTATGATTGAGTCTCTTATGTACCTCACAGCCAGCAGGCCTAATATCATGTTTGTCACATGCAAATGTGTAAGATATCAAGCCAACCCCAAGATATCACACCAGGTTGCTGTCAAGAGGATTCTTACATACCTCAAAGGAGCTCCCAAGCTGGGACTTTGGTATCCAAAGAATTTTGACTTTAATCTTTATGCATATACAAATAGTGACTATGGTGGCTGCAACACGACTGCAAAGCCTACATCAGGGGGATGTCAATTACTTGGTGGAATGATAGTCTTTTGGCAATTCAAGAAACAATCATGTGTGTATGCATCAACTACTGAAGCTAAATACATTGCTCATGCAAGCTGTTATGCTCAAGTGCTTTGGATTCAGAATCAAATGCTAGATTATGGATTCAACTTCAAGATGACTCCTATCCACATACATAACAATAGTGTTATTTCTATCACAGAGAATGCAGTGCAGCACTTAAAGACAAATCAAATCAACATTAGATATCATCTGATAAAAGATAATTTTGAAAAAGGATTGATAAAACTGGCAAAAGTTAACACAAATGAATAATATGTTGATCTGTTCACAAAAGCTTTTGATTAACAGATATTTAAATATCTTGTATTAGCTATTGAGATTATTAACTTTTAGAAGATTTTCTTAAATTAATTTCAAGATTGTTTTTCAAATATGTATGTGTTTAAAGTTGTCTAATGAAGATAGACAAGTAGATTTCTAATTTCTAATCGTAACTAAATCTTCAATTTTTGACTTTAATATATTTCAAAACTAAATATGTATCGGAAGCTAAATTACTTTAAGTATTTTTCTTGCGAAGCAATTATTGTCAAACTAAGAAATATCTTCCGAAGTCAAATTGGGTAATTTTCTCAAAACTTCTGAACACAATTACATTTGGAACATTTTCTACTTTCAAGATAACTAAGTGTTTAGCCATTTTTCAGAGGTGGAACCAATATCTAGATTCCAAAGATTATCATTTAGCATTGACTTTGTCTCACATCAAACCATATAAATAGCCTTACAATGGTTCCCCCTCTTTCTTCTTACTCTTTATCTGCAAACTTTTAACTCTAAATTCACACAAACCCTTATTGTTATTAGATTTCTTCTTGCTAAAGCTTGCTCAAATGACCCATCCTAAACCCCAAAACTAGCCAGATTTCTCCATGCGCTTACACATCAACACAACCAGGTTGCTCTGTTATCGTCTGAGAAAGAACCTAGTTTCTCCAACGTTTTATGCTTTCTAACTCAATCATCATAACTCACCGCACTCACAATAGACCCTCCATGATACGAAGAACAACTGTTGGAGTTTTAGAGGACCTGCCAATAGGTCATCTTGTACGGTGAGAAGGCGTTGTCTGCATCAGTGAAGGGGAACAATATTTTTATCACCTCAGTCACTATCAACACTCATCTCAGGCTGGATGATGAAAAATGTGAACTTTCCTTCCCTAAAGAAGTTGTTAATGAATCATCCAAGTAGATGGGTTATGAAGGGGACTATTCAGTTAGGAACTTCAAGAAGAGTAAGGTTTCTTTCCAATGTAAGTACCTCATCCATGCTATAATCCATTCTTAATCAAATAAACATGGAGGATGGGATCAAATTCCTGAGTACTTATCCTATATAGTCCATTGGATGGTTCAAATGGCCATGTTCAAGTAATCTTAGTTTGTTTACATAAACTTGCTTGCTAACTTAGACTCTTTAGAGTATTACATATTTTCTAAATATGTTCAGCACATTCTCAATTATGAAGTGGGCCCACAGTTAAGGAGAACAGGTAACACTCTTAAATTGGAACAGATGAAACCCGACATCTACAGAATCATGAGAAAAAACATTGTTGGTTCTCAGCGGTAGAAACAACCCTGGTCCCAAAAATGTTAGAGCTCCCTGCTCAAGGTGACAACTTGACAGCACCAGCCGATGTTGAACCTACACCTTCTACATCTTCACCACCCACACAGCCACAAATAACCATCACGTACCATAGAAAATCCAAGTGAACCCCTGCTTAGTCTATTCATATTGAGTAGGCCCCCATACACTCACCCATACAGGAGTGTAACCTTTCATATTTTTGTTAAATAAAAGTTAATCCCGTTATAATCTTGTAAGGACCATTGTTGGCATTAATGAAACTATAAGGGTTATTCATGATTGTTTCTTTTATTTTTACTCAAATTCATTAATTAGAAGGGTTAATAATTAAGTTTAATAAAAATAAGCATAATGATAATGATAATAATAATAATATTACTACTAATAATAATAATACTAATAAACAATAATTTATAAAAACTAATTAAACTTAAAAATATTCAAAACTTAAAATAATCAAGTTAAGGGGGCCCTTATGTAAATTTTAAAACTTTAAATGGAAGTTTGGGCATAAAATAACAAAAGATTAAACCGCAAGGACCATTTGTGTAATTCTAAAAATCCCAAACTCATTCTTTCCCCACCGCCCGTTTTTCCGGTGAGGATTCCGGCCAAGCTCCGGCGAGCTCCGCCGAGGCCCAAAACCACCAAATTCAACCGATTTTTGATACCTAAACCGTTCCAGATCCTTTCGTACACATGTATCGACCCTGAATGAGAGAATTAGTGGTGTTTAAAACACCGGTTACAAACCCAAACGATCTCATAACCGAAGCTTTTAAACTCATAGCAGTTCGGGCATTAAATCACAATAATAACCTAATTAACCCAACATAAATGATCATCTATCAATCACTAATCGAATACAACACTCAATTTCACCTGAAACAATCCCAAACATCATATTTGATCATCCTCTTCGTTGCAAACCTGCAACTAGTTGAACACCATCATCTGGAGTTCAAAATCTGAAATTGATTAAGGGCTTTGATTCGTGATTGCTCTTTTGAAGATTCACACCAACTTAATTTGACTATTATCATCATTTGAACATCAATCAATCCGTACGAAGTCACGACCTGTTCATCACCCGTTCTTATGTTTAACACTTTGATATCGGGTAATTGATCACACCTACACACTCTATTCTACATGGGGAGCAAAAGCCCCATGTTTATTACAGCAATCGTTATCGTTTTATGCTTCAATTGGATTGAATTTGAATTAGGGTTTATGTGATTTGGGGGAACTTCTTTAAACTGGGTTTATAACATTTCCAAACCAATTTAAACCACGGCCACGGCCCTGGTTCACTGGTTAAGACACTTGCAACTCCACCTTGAGGTCCCGGGTTCAAACCAGGGCACCCTCATGTATTTTTTAAGGCCTTTTCAGCCTCAATTTAATTATAGAAAATATTTTTTAATAAATATTAAAATGATTTTGTAAAATTCAAATATTTTTAAAGTCACCTAAATATTTTCTGTAAATTTATTCTTGTAAAACACTTTAACATTCATTATAAATATTATTTACAAATGTATAACTAGTTATTTTTATAAAAATAGACTCTGTATAATAATTTAAATCATTAAATTATTATTTAACCCTATGTTATCTTTGATTAGGTATTAATCATGATAATTGTAAAATTTAAATATATTTCATAATAAAATTCACAAGTTATTTACAAAGGATTTAATACCTTCAAAATTTCATAAATGGTACTTTCCTTTTATTGAACAAAAGTATATATGAGTTCACTAATAAACTTTATTTATTTATAAAAACCCCCAAATTCTAATACCTTAGTTCACGTTAAATCGTTAATCTTATTATTATCCTTAATCTTGTAATATATACGTTTAGGTGCCTTGTAAAGGAATACGTTGGAATATCGTTTAATCCTTATTATCATCTTATAGTACATATATCAAGTGAGTTTTTTCATACCCCTTTTATTATTTTTACACTTTGGGGTAAAACATGTTAATCTTATGATCATTGCACTTGTAAACTCGTTTGAAACTTGTAAACTCTGGGCAATTCATCTTGTTTGTCGTGGTTAGTTGAACTTTAGTAATTACCATGCTATGAATATTATATGTACAATCATTAACTATTGCTAGCGTGGCGACATTATAGATCTATGGGCCTGACAAGCCTATTTGGTGGCCCTAATGTCGTATTCTTGAGCACTATGGGACCAAGTACACTTATCTAATCGTTTAATCTTGTAATCTTGTAATCTTGTAATCTTGTAATCTGTCAAGGTTTGATTGTTACATTTGTTCATACATCCCTAGTTACTTTATTCGCTAATCTATGACATGAATTGTCATCTTTTATATATATTTATGTATGAAAACTATGGAAATCTCACCAACATTATGTTGACCTTTATTTTTAACATGTTTCAGGACTTGTTACCGCTTAAGTGCTTTTGAAGACTTGATCACATCTAGGATTGGACGTAGAATAATAAAATGACTTATATTGTTACATGACGCTATGGAATCTTTTGTGTTTTTGATTGCTTGAATCTTATGTTTATACTCAATGTCTATTATGAACCTTGAAAATTTGTAATATTAGCACTTTGTAAATAACGTTGAATCTTAACCCTCACATCTCGACGTTTCCACCGTTAAGGTTGGGGTGTGACAGATTGGTATTAGAGCCAATAACTATAGGGATTTAGGTTATTAGAAATGGTGGCCTAGACTATGGTAAACCTAGGGACCCTTTCATGAAAGCTTGTTATGATCTTGTAAGCTTGCTTATATGTTTATCTTATGTGTTTCTTGTTACATACTAAATCTTTTACGTGCTATTTGTTTATATTTATAAATAGTGCCTTAGGATTGTGCCTTGAACCTTGTAACCCCAACTTCCTAATCCTCCCTTATGCCTTTAAGTCTTACACGTCTAATCCTTTCTTAGTCTCATTCTCGATTACGTGTGGAAATCCACGCACCCTATCGGGTGGAAAAATTCCTTAGACAATATGTCTAAATCTTAAAAAAATCTCATCGAGGTTTTAATTCTAATAGCCTTAGGGAAGTGTGTGACACATAAACACCTGTATTCTGGATTTCCTGGCAAAAGGCCTCGGGCAAAGGTAAGCATTTCGTATAAATCTCATTACGAGACCTATTATGCTTACCTGGGGATTTCTGGGATGAGTGCTAAATTATGGTCAACATACACATCTTCCTAGAGGTAAATAGGATTAAGTCACCTCGACGTGTCCATGTTCCTATTGGCTATGTGGTACCAAATGGAACCATCCTATTTATATTTTAAAAATATCAAATTCTGGCTTTCTTGAACTGGTTTATTATCGAATTCTAATAGTTTCATTCATCTTATAGAATGTTCTCGTTAAAGTTGAACTCGTTTTACTCCTTAATTCCTATGGTTAAAACATCGTTACACATCATGTTCCTCATGTAACTATCTCTATACGTTGGTCAATGCGTATATAAATCTTAATGCATATTTAAAGGCATTGTGTGTCTAAATCGAATAGTTTCTAAACTTTAAATTGTTACTTATGGTTTTCAAATCTCCTTAAAGTGTGTCTCATAACTGAATTCATGAAATGCTGAAAAGTGGGATACCTGTATCTCGGGATACTTTGTCTAGGCAAGGTATACACATTAATTCGATTCGACCGTTGGATCCGTTTATCTGACCTGGAATCTATGAGATGAGTGTCCACTTATAAATATGTGTGTCTTCAATAATGTTGTGGTTGACCTCACGTTTCAGGAAGTCAATGTATTCCCTTTTGGATTACGAATCGAACGTTTACATCTCGTTGTTGTATTGAATCATTCTTGTCATTGACTTTGTTTTCCTGATTTAAACCATTCAAGATTTGAAAATCTAACACAATTATTCTGTTATCCCGTATGGTAAACCTAACCCTAGCAAGTATGATCTTCTTTTTCCTGTTAATGTTACATAGAAGTAATTTGAAATTTTCTGAATTTCTAGCCGATGTTGTTTTTATTTTCGTTTGCTAAGACGAGCTTTGTAAAATCTTCTAACAGTTTTGCACCGTAGCCAATGCAAGAGTCTGCAAGTCAACCTATGACTAAGGACACTTGTGTCTCCTAAATGAATCTATCTTATCAAAACAGGGGTGACTACCTTACTTTGGTGATGATTTTCCATTCGCCATTATTATTCTTATGAAATTTCCATCAAGACAGGAGTGAATTCCATACCTTGATGAACATTTCTTCTTCTTGTTCTTATGAATTTGTATTTTATGGAAGTACCTCCTTAAAATAGGAGTGAATTTCGTATCTCGATGATGGTTTTTAATTTTTCTATTGTGTGTTTTATGAAATTTCATCCTCTGTATCGGGGTGATTTCCTTATCTTGTGGACAGATTTCTCTCATTCTCCTCTTGAACTCGTATTTCACGAATGAAATGACCTCACCAAAATAGGAATGAATCCCGTACTTTGGTGACAAATGTCAATTCTTGATTGTTTTCTTGTTATTATGAAATCCAATCATCAAGATAGGCATGAAATCCATACCTTGATGATAACTTCACCCGTTTAAATTTTACGGATTGTATTTCCTCAAATGAAATGACCTCATCAAAGTAGGAGTGAATTCTGTACTTTGATGAAGATTTTCATTTTGTTATATTTTGTTTCTATAAAACTTCACCGATAAGATAGGAGTGATGTTCCTTACCTTAATGGTAAGTTACCTCATTTTATTCCTGTGGATCCTTAACAATGAGTTAGGATCAAGCTCTCGTTTTGGTAGTTAAGAGCTATGTTTTGGAAAATACACCACCAAGCTAGGAGTGATATCCATACCTTGGAGACAATGCCCATTCCTTAACCTCAATTTTACCAAGGTTTTAAGGCTTCAATTGACAAGAAACATGTAATAACTTGAAGGGTGAACACCGTTATCTGATTTATTGATGATATTGTTCCAACCAGACAAGCTAAAGCATGATTTCTGAACTCAAAAGAGGTCTTTGTCACCTTAGGGTAATCTTAGTTCTAAGCCTGGAACATTTAAATTTTAAATCGATTTCTCTTCTCACACCGTTATGTTTCAATTTGTCGTTTGATCTAGCTTTATGGAACCTTTTATTTCTTACTTATCTATTTTCCTTCAGGTTATCATCAACACTTAATTGCATGATGATAACACTTCTAAAACAATCCTTCGTACAAGATAAAGTCATTATAAATTTATGTCATGCCTTTCTGGTTATACCAATGTACGGTTATGTTCATGGGTTTGATGAACCGCGCGTGCAAGCCGTACTTGGAAAGTTATTTGTGATTATCTTTATCATCGATATTCTGAATTACTTAAATTCTAATCCGATCATGAACAATATCTTTGTTTCATTCTTTACCCATAATTAAGAATGCAATTCCCATTATTTTGGATAATCTTTGAACTCCTAATCTTGAAAATCTCTAAACCTATTGATACATATTCATGTACCCAGTTTTTGTTCTGAAATGTAAAAGTCTTTCATGTCTTACAAATGTGCAATCAAATGTAATGAAGTGATTGTTTATATATAAAATGCATAATGTAAAAGTCTTTCATGTCTTACAAATGTGCAATCAAATGTAATGAAGTGATTGTTTATATATAAAATGCATTATGATGTTTATATGTGATTGATTATGTTATTTATATTTATATTGATTGTGATTCACATATATGAACTAACTATATAGGTTTAATGTTGATTTTACATAGTTCTAAGTCATTAAGAACTTAGAAATGTGTTTAACTTAGTCATGTGGACATTCATGCTAATGGACCATACTTATGGACCATACGCATGAATGAACTATGCTTATGGACCAGTCGCATGACTGGACCAAGTGACTGGATCAGTCGTATGATTGAGACATAAGATTGGTTCAATCGCACTACTGAACCTTCAGTCGTGCGTATGAGTCAATCGCATGCTTCAGTCGCATGACTGAACCTTGCTAATGGTTCAGTCGTACGAATGAACACTGATAACCTATAAATACAACATAATTCCTGGAAAAACGAAACACTTCGAATTACTTCATAATACTTCGTACCCTAGCCGTTCAAAGCGTTCGTACGTACACGGTCCTAGCAATTGGTATCAGAGCTTGGACTCGTGATTTTACATGGATTCAATTGGTTTTGGTGTCAAAACTAACGTTTTCATTCAAAAGATACACTTTTCGCGTCAAAACTTGTTTTTGTAGAGTCTCTGTATCAAAAGTTTCGTTTTTTCCATACGGCAGATTAGGGTTCATGAAAATTCGTATTTTTGAGTCAAGTGTTCAAAAAATTCGATTTTTTCCTGCAACAGCAGCTTCAGTCGCACGATTGGCCCAATCGCACGACTGAATCCCATTCGCATAGTTCAATCGCACGACTGAACTCATTCACACAGTTCATTCGCACGGTTGAAGTATTCCATACGGTTGACTTCATTCGTCCTGTTCATTCGCACGACTGAATCCAATTGCACGATTAAAGCCATTTGCATCCTTCAATCGCATGGTTGAACCAGTTGGCTTGTCCAATCGCATAAGTCAATCTGTCTTGTTCTTAGTTCATCAAGTTTACAGAAATGGAAGATCAGTTCTTTGCGTTTACTGCTGGAAAGGACTCACGCATCCAAAATCTTATACTTCTGGAAAGTGAGATAGGGAACCACAACAAACCGCCAAAGCTGTTAACGTTGGATGAATACCCACAATGGAAACAGCGGTTTGAAATCTACCTAAATGGAGTTGACCCCAATCTGTGGACGTCTATTGAGACTGGTTACGTGGTATCAGTCAGTGCTAATGGGGTAAAGCTTACTTTAGGAGGAATGAGTGAATCCTAGAAGACTATGCATAATGCTGAAAAGAAAGCATATGCCTTGTTGACTCAATCAATACCTAAAGATATATTTCATCAGTTTTCTAAGAACAAGCAGTCTAAGAAGTTATGGGAAGCATTGGAACAGAGATATGAAGGCAATGTAAATCTGAAAGCACTAAAGGCAAATGCTCTTAAAAAGGAATTTGACAATTTCTCACCAATTGGAAAGGACAGCTTAGATGATATCATCGACAAATTCTATCAATTGATGAGTGAGTTGCACACTCATGGCGTTACCACATCCATGGAAGATAAAGTCTCTAGCTTTGCTGACGGTCTGCCAGACAAATGGGATCCATTTGTCTCTAACTTAAGGCAAAATGACATTCTTGCCACTTTAGACATAAATGATTTCATTCTTAGGTTGAGGGAGGAAGAGCTGAGTCAGAAATACAAGTCAAAGAATGGATCATATGCTCAGAATCCTGCACTCTACAACTCTGTTCCAACTCCTTCTACATCAGGCGCACCGCTTCAAACGGCGTTTGTGTCTAACTCTTCTGCACCTTCCCAAAGCAACTCATCTGGAACTGACACGTCAGGGTTAGCTAGCACCCAATATATTGTTCCTGAAGCAAATACTACCAAGTTAAAGACCGAGAATCTCGGAAACATCACAGTGGAAGTTTCTAAAGAACATATGATCTTCTAGTTGTTGTTGTTCAATCTTATGATGGGTTAGTTGCTGGTAAGATTGGCAATTGTCATCTTGCTGACGAGGATTACGAGCAAGTTGATGAAACTGAGCTGGAACACATGGATATAATGTGGGCCTTGGCTAGTGCTGTTAGAAGAGCCAAGAAGTTTATAAAGAAGACGGGGTAGAATTTGGTTGCAACAAAAGACACAACGTTTGGATTTGACAAAACCAAAGTCACGTGCTTTAATTGTGGAGAGAAAGGGCACTTCAAACGTGAGTGTACATAGCCAAAGAAGACTGGGAATAGAAACCTTTTTCCCACGTTCAACCGTCAAGACAAGGAGAAGGTTGGTGCTTCGTCAAGTAAAGATTCTAAGGCTTTGGTTGTACAAGGTGATGAAGGACAAGACTGGTCCTTCTGATTCATATCTGAGGGTGAATCCAATGTCATATTTGTTGATACCTTGGATAATGGATCTGTAAGTGAGGGAGACATCATAGCTGATCATGCAAGTTCAGATACTAAAGAAGCTAGGGAAGTCGTTGATCACTTTGTTGAAGAAGAGGTGAGTGCTGCAAATTCAGAATCTCAAGTCACCGAAGAATCTGACACTGCACTGATGGCTGATTCGTCTAGTTCTACACAAGTATAATCTAAAGACGAATTATTTTATAAACATGCTTGTTCTGAATGTGATAAATTTGGGGAAAGCATTGATGTGAAGTTTGCTAGGTTATTAGAACACAATGATAATCTAGTAAATGATTTACAACTCTGCACTAAAGCAAACGAGTGTAAACAAAATGAGTGCAGCTTCAAAGAAAAGATAGAACTGTTAGGGAAACAACTAAGGGAAACTAAAGTTGTTGCTTTAAATCAATCTAACAATATCAAGTTCTATTTAAACTTTTTAGAAGAAACTAAAAAGGATAAAGCAGTTTTACAAGTAGAAGTTGAATCCTTAAAACAAAAACTGCACAATTTGGCAAGTTCTTCACACATAGTTCAAAACTTAGTGAAAGAACGAAATGGCGGGGAAGGTCTGGGTTATAAAGTAGTACCACCACCACATGCTATCCTTTTGAATACTAAATGTAAACCAATCAATAATAACATGGTAAAGAATCATGTGGTGTCTACTCCTGTGGTCAGTGATCTAGATTCTACAGGTAAAACCGTGAAGTCTGTCACTGAACAGAAGAATACTACTTTTGTATCAAAAGATAAGATGCCTGTTGAAGACTTGACTAATAAAATTGAGAAAGTTAACTTAGGGTCAGGTTCCAAAATGTCTATTTCAGAACCTAAACAGTCTAAGGCAACAAACCCCAAACCAGCAAGTCATCACAATTTAAGTAAAATAAAAGCAAAAGATGTTGCAAATGTCAAAACACTTAATTTCGTTAAAGAAGGCGAAACAGCTAAAAGTGAAAAGAAACTACCCAGCCCCTGACCAAACTCAACCCCTCGTCAACACTTTCCTCACACTGTCGAAGGGAGATCTTGCTACAGTTGTGGAAAAAGAGGACACATCTCTCCAAATTGTCCTTCTATCAGACACCTAAAAGGAAAATAGAACTTTTTGATGATGAAAAACCAAAATTTTCTAAAATCAGATCTAATGCTCCTTCAAAACATCAAAGTCAACATAGACTTGCTAAAGCGAAGCTGTGTCACCTAAAGCTAAATCAAGGATTATTAGTGAACCTAAAGTTCAAACCATAAGCCACTCGTCTGTTTATCACAAACAGGCCTTACACAGAACTAGTTTATGGAAAGAAAAATCAGGTCTTGTGTTTGATAGTGAAAACAAGGAAAAGAAAGATGTGCCCTCAACCTCTGAAGCTCAGTGGGTTGAGTTCATGATGTGTGATACCTCTGGGACACCCAAGCCAGCTATCACTAATACCTGGATTATTGATAGTGGGGTGTCCAGGAACATGACAGAGAATTCGTCCCTCCTTTTCAACGTCAAGCAAATTAAAGGGGCACACGTGTCATTCACTGGGAACAAAGGAGGTTACATCACCGCGCAAGGCGAAGTGGGAAACAAGAAAGTGAAGTTTGACAAGGTCAACTACGTTCAGCAACTACAGAACAACTTACTTTCTGTCTCCCAAATCTGTGATAAGGGATTTAAAGTTGTATTTGACAATAAGAGGTGCTACATACTGAAGAAGGAGTATGTCATCCCGGAGGAACAAGTTTTAATGTCGGCTTCAAGATATAACGACCTTTATGTCTTGGACCTATCAAAAGCCTCCAAAACTGAGTCTACTGTCAGTGCTTCTTGTCAAAAGCAATAGAAAGAGATTCAGTCTTCTGGCACAGGAGAAGGAGACACATCAATCCCAGGAAGATGAATCATCTAGTTCAGAACGACCTGGTAGATGGAGTGACAGTCAAGAATTTCCAGCTTCCAGATTTTGTGTTGCCTGTAAGAAAGGGAAACAGACCAAGAAGTCTCACAAAGCAAAGAAAGTCAATTCTATCGACATTCCTCTCGAGCTTCTACACATAGATCTGTTTGGCCCAGTGAGCATAAAAAAGCATAGCAGGAGATTGGTACTGCTTTGTGGTGACAGATGATTACTCAAGATTCTCTTGGGTGATGTTTCTGAAAGCTAAATCAGAGACATTTGAATCATTCAAACATCTTGTTACCACATTGGAGTCTCTCTATAAGCTGAAAGTAAGAAGGATTCGTTTAGACAACGTGGACAGAGTTCAAGAATCAGTGGATGGAGGCCTTCTGTCGAGAGAAGGGAATTGTTCATCAGTTTACCTCTGCTTACACTCCATAAATGAATGGTGTTGCAGAAAGGAAGAATCGCAGCATGATAGAGACTACAAGGACTATGCTAGCTGACTCCAAACTGCCAGTTCACTTCTGGAATGAGGTAGTAGCTAATGCATGTTATACTCTAAATCGGTCTTGGTAGTCAAACGTCATGGAAAAACTTGTTATGAGTTGATCCAACAACGGAAACCTAATTTAGAGTATCTGGAACCATTTGGTGCACCTTGCATGCTGCTAAAGAAGAATCAGTCTGGGAAGTTCTGCGAGAAGGCCGAAGAAGGTATCTTCCTTGGATACAGTATACCAGATAAACGAGTTTACAATAACTCAACTGGTCTGGTAGTAGTGTGGTGCAACATTGATGTTCAAAGATACACCACCCCTTGTAGGAAAAGGACCTTCCTTTTTCTTTGACTATGATGGATTTTTCAAATCCTTCAATCTACCTCCTTCCCATTCTGATGATGACTTAGCTGCACGAATGATGTACGATGTTCTGAATGCTCCCACACCTGACTAGACATCATCCGTTCCATTAGATGATACTTCTAGCCCTTCAGGGGGAGAGCTTGAGGTAAGTGACTCTTCTTTTGATGATGAAGCAGTTGAAACCACAAACGTGGAACAGGAAGAACAAGTTCCTACTACCGAAAGTTCTACAGCCTCTGATCATGATGCAGCGGACATTTCTGAACCGCACACTCTAACAGTTCAGAATTTGGATACTGAAGTCGCAGTACCCACCACTCCAGGAACTCGAGTTAATATACATCATCCTCTGGACAACATCATAGGAGATATTCTATCGGGAGTTCAAACAAGAAATCAGCTATACTCAGCTGATTATGCTGCAGTCATGGAAAAGGGATACTTACACGATGGTGCTTATCGATGCTTTGTTTCTCAAATTGAGCCAAAGCATGTCAGCAAGGCTTTAAAAGATGAAGCATGGGTAAGTGCTATGCAAGAATAACTCCTTCAGTTCAAGAAGTTAGGAGTCTGGACACTTGTGGACAGACCAAAAGGTGCAATGTGATAGGCACTAAATGGGTTCTTCGATGTAAGAAAGATGACCAAGGGGTCATAATTAGGAACAAGGCTCGGCTTTTCGTTCAAGGTTTTAGACAAGTCGAAGGCATTGACTACAATGAAGTGTTTGCACTTGTGGCAAGGATGGAAGCTATTTGTATCTTCTTAGCCTATGCATGCTACATGCAGATCAAAGTCTATCAACTAGATATGAAAAGTGCATTCCTTCATGGTGAAATCTGGGAAACAGTATTCGTCAGTCAACCGAAGGATTTGAGGATCCTTATCATCGGGATAGAGTGTATAAACTGGACAAGGCTTTGTACGGGCTTCATCAAGCCCCTCGAGCCTGGTACGAGAAACTCTCTACTCACCTGCTGAAACATGGTTTTCGTAGAGGGGTCATTGACTGCACACTGTTCATCAAAGAAAAGGATGGTGATTTACTACTGGTGCAGATATACGCGGATGACATAATCTTCGGTTCTAAGAACTAAGCATTGTGTAAAGAATTTGAGTCTATGATGAAAGCTGAGTTCGAAATGAGCGCCATGGGAAAGATGAAGTTCTTTCTCAGTTTACAAGTAGATCAGACACCAAATGGTAACTTCCTACATCAGACCAAATATGTAGGAAATATCCTTAGTTGGTTTGACATGGAGAATGCAACGGCTGCTGGGATTCCACTTGCCACGAATCACGATGTCGCACCTGACGAAAATGGTGATCTGGTCGATGCCACCATGTATCGAGGAATGATCGGATCTCTCATGTACCTCACAGCTTCTCATCCTGATATTATGTACACCATGTGTCTCTGTTCTAGATATCAGGCAAAACCTAAAGTAAATCACCTAATTGGAGTAAAGCGGATCTTTTGTTATCTGAAGGGTACTCCAACACTTAGGTTGTTGTTGGGACCAAAAGAACCAATGAGCCAAGATCAGGAAAACCTCTTAGTCCCACATGACATCACAAAAACTGCTGAAGGCTTCATCAGCAGTTTAACAAAGACTGAAGACTCAACAGCTGAAGATCAAAGATCTGAAGAACAACAGCTGAAGATCCCAAGTACTAAAGACAAGTACTGAAGTCTGAAGTACTGAAGAATACAAGTACTGAAGACTTCAAGTACTGATGACTCAAGTGCTGAAGATCAACAGCTGAAGAACTAAAGAATTGAAGATCAACAACTGATGCACAAAGTCTGAAGACAAAGACTGAAGACATCAGCTGATGACAACTATTGAAGTCATCAGCTGATGAAACATCTGAAGCCCAAAGTCTGAAGACTAAGTGCTGAAGCTTCAGAGTTTGTCACAACAGCTGAAGAAGTCTTCTTCAGATATTGTGATGGTTTTTCTCTTTCAGTAGTTTGTATTTTTCCTTTTCAGTAGTTTGTACAATAGCTGAAGAGTTTGTTCTTCAGTTGTTATAGTTCAGTAGTTGTAAACGACTGAAGAGTCAGTTCTTCAGTCGTTGTAACTTTCAGTAGTTTCTTGTTTCTTCAGTACTTGTAATAAGTAGAACACTTAGCTATTTTGTAAGAAGATGTCAGCTGTTTGACATCTTCAGTAGTTTAGGTGTTCTATCAGTAGTTTGTTAATGACGGTTTGATGTCACTATCAAGTGACATCAGCCTACGTCATTCTTCCTTTATAAAAGGAAGATGACCCAATTGTAACCATGCCGAAAGGTGTGAGTAATAGAAAATACCATTTTGGCAGAATTGTTCTCTCTCTCTATATGTGTACTGTTACATGCAAAATAATATGTGTTCTTGCTGTAATTGCTAATTCTCGTGCTAAATCCGCTGCGAATACAACCTAATTTATCAAACTAGAGGCTGAGATCCTGTCAAATGGTATCAGAGTAGGTTAATCATTGATCAATTTCACTATTGATCATTGAAACTGCTGTTTTGATCTCTACGTTTGATCGAATTAGCAATTTGCAAGAATTAGTTATAGAGATTGAGACTCTGCTGTTTCTGGCCGTTAAACTTGAGGTTCCCGTGGTTTTGAGCTACATTGTTTTGTTTAACTTGATTTTGACTGAAATCTAAGATGGCGACACCAACGAACGATCCTCACAATACTGGTTCCTCTACCAAGCCTCCGATGCTTGTGAGGAATGAGTATAACATATGGCAACGTCGTATGCTTCATCACTTTTCTGTCAACAGTGCTGGTTGTTGGAAGTCAGTGGTGCATGGACCATACAAGCCTATGGTGAGCGTCCCTGAATCAAATGAACAGGTTCCGAAGAAACCTGATCAATATTCGGACGAAGATCTTAAGCTGTTCGAGATTGATGCTAAAGCCCATGGAATTTTGGCTATGGCAATTCCAAATGAGATCTATTCAGGGCTTTTGCATCATGACACTGCTCATGATCTCTGGGGTTGCTCTGAAGGAACAATTCGGAGGAACCAATGAGGTCTTAGCAAATACTAGGGAAATCCTCGCCCAACAATATGAGACATTCTCTCATAGGAAGGGTGAGACACTGACTCAACAGTATGAGCGATTCTCTTGTCTTATTTCTGAGCTGAAAACGGTTTAAACAAGAGTATCCAATAGTCAGATGAACAACCGTTTTCTTAGATCCCTGCCTGAGAGATGGGACACTTATACCATTGTCCTACACTCCAGTGCAAATCTGGATACTCTATCTCTCACCCAACTTCATGGAAACTGCTTACTTTTGAGAGAGAGATAGAGCAGAAAAGGAAGTTGTCCATCTCTGGCAAGCTCACTGATGACTTTGTATCAGGCAATGCTGCATTGATAGGTCAAGAGTCAGAATATGCTGCATCAGAGAGTGCATATGATGAGCATATTGATTCTCTACAACTCTGAACATGCTTTTGTGGTGTTGATGGTAGCTCAGGGGTAGCAGTGATAATCTGTGCTTTCTGATGGAGGACTTGAAGGGCATTCCAGATGATGATCTGGAAGAGATGGATATTTTGAGTCAAATGGCAATGATAAATATCAGATCTCAAAAGTTCTACAAGAGAACTGGCAGGAAATTCCTGGTCTCTCTGGCAAAACCAATGTTGGTTTTGACAAGAGCAAGTTGAGGTGTCACAAGTGCCACAGGCTTGGTCACTTGCTAGAGAGTGTAGATCATCTGGATCTAACTCCTCTGCACCCTTTGTGACTTTTCCAAGCAATACTCACAACACAGAGGGCAACATTCCACCAGTTCCAGTCATCCATCACCAGCAAAGGCATCACCTGCTTACTTGTGCCTCAGGGTCATATGCCATACCCATACCCCTGCTACTATGTGCCTCAGCCCAGTCAGCTCAAAGACCTTCTGCTCAGCCACCACATGCTCTCCCTGAGCCTCAACCTTCCCAATCTCATCATCAACCCCAACCTCAACAACACAGCTTCTTCACCCAGGAGTTGTTGACTGGAGTAGTCTACCAGATGATCTATCTGGTCAGGAACAACTATTCCAAGGTGCTGGTCAACATGGTGGTGATCATCCATTTGGGAATCTTGCTCTAATGGCCTTTGAGTCTGCTGATGGGTTATCATCCAATGCTTCATCACAGGTATCCTCTGAGGCTAAAGCCAAGCTTTGTTCTGATTCATCCATAGCAGCATTTGCTTCTATTAGAGAAGCAAATGTAGCATTAATTGATAAAAACCTTAAGCTAGAGCAAACCATTTCCAAAAGAAAGCTGAATTTGAGGCTGCACTTAATGATAAAAATGATGAGATTTATAAGCTCAAATGCCAAATAAAAGATGATAAGGCTAGGGAAGATGTACTTCTAGAGAAGTACAGAGACCTCAAGGAAACTCTTGCAACCACCCAAGTAGAGTGTGATCGATGGGTGCAATCCTGCAAGGGTTTTGAAATGCTTCTTAGTAAGCAATCAACTTCCAATGTGAAGTTTGGCATTGGTTATAATCACACTGCTCCTCCTACAGATTTCACTTCAAGAGCAGAAGTTGAATCTGATGGATAGAGCAATAACCAATCCTTCTCATCATGTGACTTACTATCTGATACAGCATCATCGGAGGTAGAGGCCAGCATTTCCTCCCAAAACCAATCAGCTGATGCTACAATAGCTGATGGTTCAAATACTGACTGTCACATGATTAAGAAGTTGATCAACTAAGGTGTTGTCTCTAGAAGTACTGAAAGTACTGGAGAGCAAGTGATAACACCTGAAGTTCAAAACCCAACACTTGCATGTACTGAAGAGAAGAAAACTGCAAGTAGAAAGGGTTTGAAGCCTAATGAAGAGGATGTCAGGAAAGCAGGTACTACAAGGAAGAAAACTGCAAGTACTAACAGCAAACAGCTGAAGAACAAGTCTTCAGCAGTTTCATCCTCTTCAATAGATGATCAACATAAGATGAAGAAGAAGCCATGTGAGATATGTGGCTTGTTCAATCATCTTACTGATGATTGCTGGTACAAAAGAGGTTCCAAACTCAAACAAAAGGAGAAAATTAAAGAGCACATGAATACAATGAAAAATGAGTTTGAGACCAAGTTTGTACTAGCAACATCAAATCCTGAAACCCCTAAGCCCAAAAGCAAATCCAAAAAGAAGGTAAGGGTTACTCAAGCAACGGCTGAGGTTGCTCAAAAGAAGATGGTGCAACACAGGAATCCATCATCAGCAAGCCCCAATGTGTCTGAAGAGCTGAAAGCTTTATCACAAAGTCAGACACAACTTGTGATGATGGTTCAGCATCTAATGGGAAGAGTCAACCAATTAGATGCTCATGTGTTGAAACCACAGAAAAGGGAATCCAAGCCAAAGGGTTCCTCATCTATACCATCTCCTTCACCTCAGGCTATCACACATAACACACCTGTTAGTGTTGCACCTGTTGTTGAGAACAGACCCAAAACCAAAAAGGTTTGGGTCTCTAAAAACTAACTAACTTGTTGTTATGATTGCAGGGTTCTTCAACATGCCAAAGAAGCATCTGGTATGTAGACAGTGGAGGATCCATGCATATGACAGGAAGCAGTTCCCTTCTTAATGACTACTCTCAAGGAAAGAAGGGATTTGTTTCCTTTGGCAATGATGCAAAGGGTTACATCATCGGAAAAGGCTTTGTTTCCAATGGGGAAATAAGGTTTGATGATGTTAACCATGTGGAGAATCTCAAGTACAATCTCTTGAGTGTAGTCAAATGTGTGATAAAGGCCATGTTGCCCTTTTCACAAGCCAGAACTGTCGGATTCTGTCATCCAAAGCTCTAAATTTGATTGACAAGGTGTTGGATGAATATACTCTCCTGAAGGCCAACAGGACAGGAAGAGTATATGCCTTAGATCTTTCCAAAAAGATAGATCTAAAAGGCCATCCTTGCCTATTCTCCAAGGCCACTCCTCAAGAGTCTACTCTATGGCATAGAAGGCTGGGGCATGTTAATCTCAAGAACATGAATCAGCTGATAAACCATGGTTTAGTAAGAGGATTGCCATTGAAGGAGTTCAAGTGTGAAGACAACTGCACTGCTTGCTTAAAAGGAAAACAACACAGAGTTTCATTCTCTCCAATAGAAGAACCAAAGTCCACTGCCTGCTTGCAACTCTTGCACATGGATCTCTTTGGTCCTGTCAGGGTGATGAGCATGGCAAAGAAGAAATACTATCTGGTAATTGTGGATGATTACTCCAAATATGTATGGACTTTCTTCTTGCACACCAAGGATGAAGCTGCCAAGGCTATTATGAACTTTGTGTTATTTGTGGAGAAGTAGTATTCCCTGCAGGTCAAGTGTGTGAGGAGTGACAATGGAACAGAGTTTAGAAACCACACACTTGATGACTTCTACCTGTCTAAGGGAATTAAAAGGCAGTTCAGTATTCCCAGAACTCCTGAACAGAATGGAGTGGTTGAGAGAAAGAACAGGACTCTCATTGAAGCTACAAGGTCAATGTTGGCTGACTCGGGATTGCCACTGACCTTTTGGGCTGAAGCTGTCAACACAGCTTGCTATGTGCAGAATAGAGCATTAGTGAATTAGAGGTTGATGAAAACTCCTTATAAAGTACTTCATCATTTGGCCCCTCTGATTTCCTTCTTTAGAGCCTTTGGGTGTCCATGTTTCATTCTCAACACTAGCAATCCACTCCAGAAGTTTGCTAGTAAGGTGGATGCAGGGTATTTTGTTGGTTATTCATCAACGTGCAAGGCATACAGAGTTTTCAACTGTAGGACAAAGATGGTTGAAGAAACTCTGCATGTTAAGTTCAATGAATCTCCAAAGGACAAGATTCCACAAACCTGTGGAGTTGTTTGATCTGGACATACTGCAATATGTTCCTTATCAACCTCCAGCTGTTGTGCCTGTCAACAGTTCTCCACCTGGTGGTACTGATGATGATGTAGCCAGTACTTACCTTTTTAGGTTTAGTGACCACCTGCATGAGTCCACTAAACCTGATGCTCCTGTAGCTTCAGCAGCCCCATCCACAACAAATGCTGATGAAATTTCTGCATGCTCTACTTCATTTGAGCTACCATCTCCTACATGGTTTCAAGAATCTTCATCACCATCTGTTGCTGCTGAAAGTCCTACAAACACTTGCACTGATCTTATAGTCTATCAAGAGCTGAAGAATCACCCCACATCTCAAATCATTGGTGATATCAATGCTGGAGTTTCAAGCAGAAGTCAATTGTCCAACTTCTGCTTCTATGCTCTCTTCATCAGTCAGCAAGAGCCTAAGAACTACCATATTGCACTCAGACACAATGGATGGGTTGAAGCAATGCAGCTTGAGCTTCTTCAGTTCAAGAAACAGCAAGTGTGGGAGCTTGTTCCTTTACCCCAAAGTAAGTGTGCAATAGGCACTAATTGGGTATTTAGGAACAAAACAGATGAAAAGGGCCAAATAATTAAGAACAAGGCCAGGCTGGTTGTCCAGGGGTTTGCACAAGTGGAAGGTATCGATTATGATGAAACCTTTGCCCCTGTAGCCAGACTGGAGGCAATTAGATTGTTCTTAGCTTATGCTACCTATCATAGTCTTAAGGTTTATCAAATGGATGTCAAAAGTGCATTCTTATATGGTAAAATAAAGGAGGAAGTTTATGTGTGTCAACCACCAGGGTTTGAGGACAATAAACATCCTGATTGGGTGTATAAGCTTGATAAGGCTCTTTATGGGCTGAAGCAAGCTCCTAGAGCCTAGTATGAGACAGTCTCAACTTTTCTTCTAGAAAATAAGTTCACTAGAGGCACCATTGATAAAACCTTATTCATCAAGATTGTGGGAAAACATAAGCTCCTTGTTCAAATTTATGTAGATGACATAATTTTTGCATCCTCTGATCCACAATTGTGTGATGAATTCACAAAGCTCATGAAGCAAAAGTTTGAAATGAGTGTTATGGGGGAATTACAGTTCTTTCTAGGTTGCAAATCAAACAAAGGGCTGAGGAATCTTTATTCATCAGTCCAAATACACCAAAGAGTTGTTGAATAAGTTTGATTTACAAAACTGTAAGTCCTGTTCTACTCCCATGAGCAGCATCACACAACTGGATGTAGATCAGAAAGGTAAAGCGGTTGATGAAACCCTTTATAGATGTATGATTGGGTCCTTAATGTACCTTACAGCTTCTAGACCAGACATCATGTTTGCAACATGTGCATGTGCTAGATTTCAGGCTGTACCTAAAGAATCCTATTTGATTGCAGTCAAAAGGATCTTTAGATATCTGCAGGGTACCCAATCACTAGGTCTTTGGTATTCAACTAGGCATTCTTGCAAATTAGTTGCTTTCTCTGATAGTGACTATGCAGGATGCAAAGTCACCAGAAAATCCACTTCTGGTGGTTGCCAATTCCTAGGCAATTGTTTAGTTTCTTGGCAGAGTAAGAAACAAACATCAATTGCTACATCCACAGCTGAAGCTGAGTACATTGCTGCTGCAAGTTGTACTTCCCAGGTACTCTGGCTTCAGAACCAACTCTTGGATTATGGCATTATAGAGACTAAGACTCCATTACTAATGGATAGTGCTTCAGCTCTTTGTATTGTTAAAAATCCAGTCCAGCACTCTAGGACCAAACATATAGAGATCAGACATCATTTTATAAGAGATTGCTATGAAAAAGGTCTGATTGATCCAAAGTTTGTGCCTAGTGCTGATGAGCTTGCAGATATCTTTACTAAGCCTTTAGATAGTGCCACATTCCAAAATTTGGTACTAAGGCTTGGTATGCTGCAGCTAGAATAATTTGAATAATACTGATGCTCTCAGTTCACAAGTACTGATGAGCATTGATATGCAAAGGTCAAATATAAGTACTGATGAATAATTTAGTCTTCAGCATTTTCACAACTACTGCAGACTAAAATGATTCAAAGTACTGAAGTACATTATTTGTTGAAAACAGCTGATATAGTTACAACTACTGATGTGGGTATAACTACTGTTGTACAATTTTCAAACAAATAAGTACTGAAGAACAAATTTTGTCCATAAGTACTGATGTGCAATCTTACACAAGTACTGAAGACAAAATTTGTTCACCAGCTCTGAAGAATAATTATTTCATCAGCACTTATGAACATCTGATCACAAGAGCTGAAGAATAAATATTCACAAGAGCTGAAGGGCCAATGAAACATTTGAAGGTCAGTCAAAGAGCTGATGAGTAAATGTGGAGGTCAGAATGAAACAACTGAATTGACGAAATCAGCTGATGATTAACTTTACTCTTCAGCTGATACCTACATCTGCTGTTTCATACCCAAACAACTGAAGGACAAAACCATGTCTTCAGTAGTTTCACAACTACTGATGACTAACACCAAGTCCTTAGTTGTTTACAACAACTAAAGCAAAACCATGTCTTCAGTAGTTTATAACTACTGATGTCAGTAGTTTACAACTACTGAAGACCAACACCAAGTCTTCAGTTGTTATAACGTCTGAAGATGAAAACCATGTCTTCAGTAGTTTATAACTACTGATGACTAACAACAAGTCTTCAGTCGTTTACAACATCTGAAGGACAAAACCAAGGTCTCAGTAGTTTCAACTACTGATGACTAACACCAAGTCTCAGATGTTACAACTTCTGAAGGTTAAAACCATGTAGTCAGTAGTTTCAACAACTGATGACTAACACCAAAACCTTGAATAGTTTTCTTTTACCCTATAAATACCCAACCAAACCTTCAGAGCTTTTCATTCTCACTTGACCTAACTTTCAAAAACCTCTGAAACTTCCCATACACCATTAATGGCAACCATGCAACTCAAGCTCCGACACAACTGTGTCGCATACCTTACTAAATCGCCCTTCTGGTCAAAATTTCACAATGCCATTGATCTTATGACCGACTCACCATACCAAACGGCCTTCCTATTAAATCCAATCATTCATGCTAATTCCCTATCAGAGTTCTGGACGAACGTTACCACTCAATCTGGAGAGAACGACGGCGAGGTCTCTCTCCGGTTGTCCGTGAACAACAAACTCGTGGTCATCACTCCAGCTATCATACGACAAACCCTAAAGCTGGAGGATGCCACCTTCCCAACTGCCTACCCCAAAGGCACCCTTGATCTCTCTTTCACTTCTCATGATTATCAGGGTGACCTCTCTGCCTCCACCTTGCTGAAGAAACATTTCCCTGATCCACAACGTCTTATCTTCCACATGGTGAATGTTTGTCTGGCCCCGAAGACATCCTCATAGGACTAGATGTCCACAAGGTGGCAACAGGTATTGTACTCTATCTTTGAGAAACAGCCATTAAATTTTACTGAAATAATATTTTGGAACTCAAAGACATGGCCTCGAAACCATTTGCAAACCGTTGGATTTTATATCCACGGTTCATTATGGCCATGATAGAGAGCCAGCTTAATGCTGAGGGACTAGTTGGCACTGGAGTCCCTGCCATGGCTGTATTAGCTGAGGTATACTCCAGGCATAACACCGACCAGACACTCAAAAGGCAGCCAAGCTGCGCAAACCCACGCAGCTAGAACCCACAGCCTCCACCTCCAAGTCTAAAGTCCCCACCAAGCCCAAACCCAAACAGAAACCCACAAAGGATACTCAGGGAGATGAGTCCCCTGAGGATGCCCCTGCAACACAAACGCAGGAAGTGACTGCTGGCCAGATTCTCCCTGCAGTCACCACAACTCCACCTACCACAACCGCACAGGTTACCTCTTTACAGGAGCCTGATGCAACCATTTCAGGGGCTGCCACACATCTGGAACCTTTCTCAATTGAGGAGGTTGCCATTGAAGAGCACATTCCTCCCCATGTGCAATCTGCTTCTACCCCATCTCCCACTGCAATCGCCCCTAAAAGCCCTACTTTAATCATTGCAGAAGTGTTGACCCATCTGACACACTCCACCCTCTCCCCAGAAACCAATTACAACTGGGGTATCTCCAACCGAAGAGAGGGTGAAACAAGTGTTAGTGGGAGCCCACAACACCGAGAATCACATGTCTCATCTCCCAGTGTGGCTAGGGAGATAAGACAATCTGGTGAGGCTGCCACTTCCCCTGCATCAACATCTGAGCAGGAAGAAGCTGGTACCATCACTAAGACCTCTCCAGAGGCAACTGCCGATGATGGATCCAATCCGGAGGCTGGAAGTCCCCAGAACCAAGACAAAGGGGCACATGCAACTACTGAGCCACACTTAGTGCATGTACATCCTGACACAGTCAGGAGGTCAGGTGATTCAGTGCAAACTGATGATGACTTGAGCTTCTTCTTTGATGTAGTTGCTTAAAACATCATTCTTGAGGAGGAGGTGAGCAGACTCAAAGAGCTGCTCGCCAAATTCTCCCAAGAACAAAGTCCATCTGCCACCATTAACCCACAGATGGCACCTTCACCTCAAGGTCTCACATATACTCAGCCACTCCAACAAACTCAGCCACCTACCTCTGCTTCTGGCACTAGTTCTCAGGAACAGAACCCTCCAGAGCAATTAGTTGCTATCTTCCAAAAATCCCTGCCTCTCATCACACCAATAATCACAGACATTGTGATGAATACCCTTTATGAGAGGCTTCCCTCACAAATACAATCCTTGGTGCAGGTTGCTGTAGCTAAAGCGCTTTCTGATAGTCAAACCCTAACCAATGCACCCAAAAAGGGGGAGACATTAGTGAAAGCAAAGAGGAAGAGGGTAGAGGTGGAGAAAGAAGTGGTGGAAGAGGTGGAAAACGAGAGGGATGTGATTGAGGAGACTGAGAGGGTGAAGGGAAAGGAGAAGGAGAGGGAGGAGAGAGCTGAACAGTTCAAAGTGGCTGAAATCCAAAAAGATTTCAGGGTCACTTACAAAAAGAAGAAAGGAGAGAAGGAGGGAGAGAAGGTGGTGAAGGAAACTGATCTAGCAGTCCTGGTCAAGGAGGCTGATGCTGAGCATAGCCGATCAATGGACTCTATCATTGATCAGCTGTTCAGGCAAGGCTTTGACAAGGACACTGCCATGCTAGATCAGGAAATTAGGAAGTTGGAGATAAAGGAGATAGAATACCGATGGACCAGTTATAGCCAAGAGGAGAGAAAGAGACTTGATGCTATGACTAGGTTTATTTCGAAGTACCTGGGGAGACCAGTCCTAGATGTGAAGGCTTGGACCAGGGACAGAATCTTGGCTATAGCCACCAAGATCTGTTCGGCTGGTGAATTAACCAAGGGACTGGTCGCAGAAGCCCTCTCTGAAGCCGGTGCTAGGAATAGGACTTTTCTAGCAAAACAAACCAAACCTTCACTCATATCTAGATTGCTAGCAAAGCCTGCCCAATCTCCCACACCAACACAAACCCAAACACAACCCACAAAACCAACTCCCTCACCATCAAAACCCATAGCCGATGATGCACCCTTGAGAAGAAGAGAAGGGTATTGAGGCTACAAGAAGAAGAAGAAGAGGATGATGAGGAAGAAGATAGGCTGCCTCTCTCTGTAGTTTTATCTTTGCCTAAACCCAAACCTTTATCCATCACTCCCATCACTCCCACCTCACAGACGGAAGCTGTGAGGGTTAAGTTAGAAGAAGAAGAGCAGCAAAAGCTTCATGATACTGAAATGCTGAAATCAATAGACCAAGCTTATGTTGCTTCCTCATCCATTGTAAATATGAGGAAAGAAGCTTTGAGACTCCACACTCTTAGGCAAACCTTCCAATATCAAAGAGAGAGTGTGAGGACTTGGCCTGATCCTAGGGTGGCTCATAGGATTAAAAAGATAGATATACAAGTGAGATACAAGGGCCAAGTTAAGAGGATCGTAGATGAAGTGATCACAGTGGCCATTGTAATTCCACCCTGGGAGATTGTAGAAGATTTCAAGAAAGCCTATCAGACTAACCACCCACCCCAAAGATGTTGGAGAACAGGGTGATCAGAAAAGGGTTAGTCTACAAGAGGCTTGAGAACTTCAGGAAAGATGAGCTCAATCTGTTACTTGAAGGCATTCACCCAGATGAATTTGCCTACAGACAGATAACAACAGTTGAGCTCAAGAATGACAAACAGGCCAAGTATGTCTCAGAGCTGTATGGTTGTGAAGGATTATTTGAAGGTGAGGCTGAGGACCTATCCATAGAAGAACAAATTGCATTCCTCAGAGCCTACACCCGAGAATCCTACAGGCTTATACATGGGGAGTAGGTCTCATGGATGGGACAACAGCCCTGTGTCCAGTTCCCCATGACAGGGTTCCCATCCATACTATGCCAATCAAATCTCAGAGACCTCTTCCCAGGCCAGTCCTTATTTGGGTCAACTTCTGATCTAATCTAGAAGGAAATAGACCAACATTTCTGCCAACAATAAGTGGGACAATAAATTGATTAGAGGTTTTGGCTGCATTGGTTTAGGGGGAGTTTGTTGGACCAAAAGAACCAATGAGCCAAGATCAGGAAAACCTCTAAGTCCCACATGACATCACAACAACTGCTGAAGGCTTCATCAGCAGTTTAACAAAGACTGAAGACTCAATAGCTGAAGATCAAAGATCTGAAGAACAACAGCTGAAGATCCCAAGTACTGAAGATAAGTACTAAAGTCTGAATTACTGAAGAATACAAGTACTGAAGACTTCAAGTACTGATGACTCAAATGCTGAAGATCAACAGCTAAAGAACTGAAGAACTGAAGATCAATAACTGATGCACAAAGTCTGAACACAAAGACTGAAGACAAAGACTGAAGACAAAGACTGAAGACATCAGCTGATGACAACTACTGAAGTCATCAGCTGATGAAACATCTGAAGCCCAAAGTCTGAAGACCAAGTGCGGAAGCTTCAGAGTTTGTCACAACAGCTGAAGAAGTCATCTTCAGATGTTGTGATGGTTTTTCTCTTTCATTAGTTTGTATTTTTCCTTTTCAGTAGTTTGTACAACAGCTGAAGAGTTTGTTCTTCAGTTGTTATATTTCAGTAGTTGTAAACGACTGAAGAGTCTGTTCTTCAGTCGTTGTAACTTTCAGTAGTTTCTTGTTTCTTCAGTACTTGTAATAAGTAGAACACTTAGCTATTTTGTAAGAAGATGTCAGCTGTTTGACATCTTCAGTAGTTTAGGTGTTCTATCAGTAGTTTGTTAATGACGGTTTGATGTCACTATCAAGTGATATCAGCCTACGTCCTTCTTCCTTTATAAAAGGAAGATGACCTAATTGTAACCGTGCCGAAACATGTGAGTAATAGAAAATACCTTTTTGGCAGAATTGTTCTCTCTCTCTATATGTGTACTGTTACATGCAAAATCATATGTGTTCTTGCTGTAATTGCTAATTCTCATGCTAAATCCACTGCGAATACAACCTAATTGATCAAACTAGAGGCTGAGATCCTGTCAGTTGTGGTATCCTTATGATGATGACTTTGAGTTGACAGCATATAATGACTCGGATTACGGTGGTTGCAAGGTGAACTACAAGTCAAAATCACAGGATGTGAGTTCTTTGGAAGACGGTTAGTCACCTGGCAGTGTAAGAAGCAGACGTCGACAGCTCTATCGACATGTGAAGCCGAATACGTTGCCGCGGCAAGTTGCTGTTCTCAAATCATCTGGATTCAATAGCAAATGCGAGACTACGGTTTGCAATTTTCTAACACCCCTATTTATGTTGATAATTCAGCTGCAATTGCAGTCACTAAAAATCTGATCCAACACCCAAAGACAAAACACATCGGTATTAAATATCACTTTATACGTGACTGTTTTGAAAAGCAATTAATCGATGATGTTAAAATTAATACGGATTTTCAACGTGCCGACCTCTACACAAAAGCATTTAATAAACCTCGGTTTTTATCTCTTAGGTCAATGGCGTCAAAAAGAAAAGTGATGTCATTCCAGATGAATCTAGTTCGTAGTCCGTCCTTACGTTTTAATTTTTATTTTTATTTTTTCTTTATTTTATTTTCCTGTCTTTAAAAATCCAAAAACATAAAAAGATTTTTGGTTTTAGAACTTTAGGGGGAGAATAGGTTTAGGATTAGTAGTTAATATTTAAACTATTTAAAAAAACAAGGGCGGGCAGAAAAGCAGAAAAGCTGAAAAGCAAGGACATCAAATCTGTGAGATTGATTCAAAACTATGGAATATGATAGTACATAGGGAATAAATTGTTTGGGACATCAAAAGGACTTAAAGGTTCAAACTGTTACATTAAAACTACGAGTCTGAGAAAATAAACCAAACAAAGGAAAAATGATAGTAAACTAGCATGTTACTGAGGAAACATAGAGAAAGTAGGCCTAGAGTTTGTTAGTCTATTGTATGATGTGTCGGTAGATTCAACACAATAGACAAGTAGACCTCATTAGTGAAACAAATCAAAACTAAGAAGTTCAACTAGCTGTGGACTTCCACCCTATCCCTGGTTAACACAATCAACGCATTTCCAATAAGGGGTGACGAGCAAATTAAACGCCACAAATGTGTGGGAACGACCTTATAAATCAGCAAAGCACATGGAAAAATTAATAAACGTAATCAAGCTAATGACTAATGTTATTGGTGCGAAATGTGCAAAAGAAAAATGCTCAAACAAGAAGATAGGTTGTGTGTGTCTCTGTTATGCGATGGCACTGACCTGAGGATAAGCATAATCTAAATATTCTAGAATTCATTGTTTGTTTGCGCCTCTCTGCTGTACGATGGCACTGACCTGAGGCTTGACATCTCTTTGAAAGCTCTTAGAATAGTTTCTTCTTGTCCAAACCTGTAGACCGCTCAAAAATCTCCTGAGGAATGTTGATTACCATATAAGCGTGGGATCCACAAATGCTGGTTGAAATAACAAACCTAACTAATTACCAATATGAGTCAAAAAGTCTGTGTACGGATTTAAGTGGACAAATATACTAACAATCATCGTGGCAGCAATCCTTGACAGTCAAAATCATTATGTGCCTCTTACAGTTCTAGTATGATTTCCTGTTAGGACTTTGAACTCTCAGACAAATAAGAATAGGTTAAACAAATATATGCTGAAGGGTCCCAAATGATTATGTTTATGCCTGTATGATTCCATAAGAGACTTTCTAGATAAGATGTAAATGTTGGATGCTGTCCTGTTCAGAGGGAGAATTCGTTTAAGGAAAATTAAAATGTATTCTACCCACCTCAAACAAAACCACAAAAATATGTTCTGTTTTACTTCAATTTATGTTGTTTTCTATTTTATCTATCGATTAGGTGTCTATGTCAGACTATGTAGCTAGATGAACTCTGTGAATCATAAAATTAAAAGGGTCACGTCTGAGGTGACCAAACTGGTATGAGTTTAAAAGGATCATGTCTGAGATGATAAAGTTTTAAATATTTAAAAGGGTCAAGCCTGAGGTGACCAAACGATTTCAACTAAAAGGATCACGTCTGAGGTGATCAATCGGTTTTAATTTAAAAGGATCACGTCTGAGGTTATCAAAGGATTTATGTTAAAAGATCATGTCTGAGATGATCATTGGTCATAATGTTTATAAATCAAAATTTAAGTTTGAGTGTGTGTGGAAATGGATGAAGTCATACTCATAAGTATGACCCAATCGCACGATTTGACCATGAGTATGGACCAATCGCACGATTGGCCCATAAGTATGGACTAGTCGCACGACGGGACCATAAGTACGAGCAAAGCACACGAATGGATCATGTGTATGAGTAGTCACACGAATGGACCATGAGTATGGGGAAACCATGCGATTGGATCATAAGAATGAACCAATCGTACAACTGAATGAAGGAGTCTGAGTCAGTCGCACGACTGAACCCCAGTCGGACGATTGAATCATGCGCATGGGTCCAGTTGCACGATTGAGGCATGCGTATGGGTCCAGTCGCACAACTGAACCCCAAAACAGTATAAATAGAGACTCAGTTGGTCGTAATCCCCATCACTTCAAAAATTCTTAAAAACCGCCCATTACCCAGACATCCTGCCAAAATTTCCAAAATCTGCGATTACACTCCGATTTCATTTCTAACCAACTAGCGTTCATCTTCAGGTACTTTGCAGACGAAATCAGGATCAAATGACAGATAAATCGAACTTAAATGGGTCGTAGTTGATAAAACAAAGAAACGGGACTAAAAACCTAAATAGGCCACTTAAATGTAAAATAAAGTTGATTTAAATGACATTAAGTGTTGTTTCGGGTCCCTGCAAACTATATGAACCTAAACACGAAGTTTAATTTAACGTTTTGATGAAGATTCAAATTTAAATGGTTTGAACAGTGCAAGACATGAATGGATAGGTTGATGAACTTCAGTCGCACGATTGAGCCAGTCGTATGACTCAGTCGCACGATTGAGCCAGACGTATGATTCAATCACACGATTGAATCAATCGGTGACTCAGTCGCACGACTGACTCCACCGCACTGGTATAGCATACGACTAAGTTTAGTCGCAGGCTCAATCGTACGACTGAACTCAGTCATATGGTTCAATTACATGATTGAACCAGTTTGTCTAAATCTATTCCAAGTCAATTGTTTATCTCATATGAATAGAACTAATGTGTTGGTTTCTTGTATTGCAGCAAAAATGGCTGAGAGATAGACGATGAGCACCAAGCATAACATATGCGCTTATCTAGACACGACATCCCGGAATGCTGCTGAGTTCACCGGGATTATAGCCTTCCTACGAAGATTGAGGATCTTCAAGGCTATTTCTACTCCTTGCACTCCTTATAGGTCGATCCAGTAGGCATTCTGGGAGAATGTTGTTGTCGACCAGTCTACTGAGCCTTTCTTCATCCGGAGTTCTATCTTCGGTCAAGACATAGAAATGGTGAAGACGACCTACGGCGAGTATTGGAATTGGGTGATGATGGATCACACCCAACCAAGCTGCATCCCCTAACGGTACGGGGATGCTTTCTCAGGATCAAGTACGTCGGCGACATCAATGTCGGCGTGCTAAATAAGAGCAACATGTGCCCGCAATTCATGTATCTAGCACATGTGATCCTGAAGTGCATAGCCTCCAGGAGAGGAGGATTTAATGAGCTCTCAGACCAAATCCAGAACGCATACATTGCGCTGGTTCTAAACCACCCGTTCAGTTTTTCACGCATGTTCTTCTCCTACCTGACGGAGAACATTGAGGCTAAAAGCAAGGAAGACTTCTGCATGTACCCAAGATTCTTGCAGATGATCATTGACGAGAAGCTTCTATGCTGCCAAAGGAGGAGGATGATACTGTGACCCTAGAGGTGATGATTGGTACCACCCTAGGAAGGATGAAGGTCTACCGGGGAAAGAAGGTGAAGCCCCCGGTGAGGAGACTCTTCAGCCATCTAGCCAATAAGGGTTATGTGGCGCCAGCTCGTAAGAAGTGGCGTCACGATGACAGTGACTCTGACGTCGAGCGGATTGTGGCTCCTGACAACGACGACGACGCTGATGACCATGATGATGGTCAAGGTGGTAGAGATACAGGCCCCAGTCAATCACGGGCCATAGACACGTCCACTATATCTCCACCACCTCCACACAGTAGTACATCTGCTCCCGGTGGATCGAAGCAGGCTGCCATCCACCGGGACTTCTTGGTTGATGAAGAAGAGGAGAAATCGGATGAGGAGCCTCTAACGAGGACAGTCGGTAGCCGTGTAGTGGCTACCGAGAGGGGAAAGGAGGCAGTTAGAGGACGCCTGGTTGTTAGGACTATGTACGGACAGAGTAATAACTGATTTAACATGAAACCAGATCAAATAGTGCGGAATCCTATTTGATTGGCGATCCAATCAGGGAGAACGTTAATCCGATCAAAACCAACGATGAGAATACGTTAAGAATTGATTGGGATCGATCAGAAACGTTCTATGAAGTTGGAAGAGACTCTCTGGACAGGAATGGATAGGGTTGATAATTCTCGAAGTGTTACATTTTTCCACGAATTAAGAGGTATTTATAGGTTATAGCTCTCATTCGTACGACTGAGCCATGCGTATGGCTCAGTCGTGCGACTGAGTCGTACGAATGATTCATTCGTGCGACTGAGTCAGTCTTATGACTCAATCACATGGTTCAGTCGTGCGACTGGCCCATTCGCATGGTCCAGTCATGCGACTGAATCATGAGACTTAGTTAAACATATTCCTGAACCTTTATTGATACAGAACCATGTTTAACAACTGTAAACCTATATAACATGTTCATATAAGTGTGTAACAATCAATCATATTAATAGATATAACATTCAACAACCAATAAACATTCAAGAAGAGTTTTTCATTTCATATATCAAACATTACATAAGTGTTACAAAATGAAAGTCAATTACATTTGAGCTCACTAGAACTAGAACTAGGGACATGTGTACCAACAAACTCCCCCTTGGACCTAGTTCTATCTAATCTCTGACTTCCTTTTTAAACTCTTCAAACCTCTTAGCTCGTTCTTCTTTAGAGACTCCAGCATGGATATTGAGTGCAAAGCATAAACGTATGACATGTTGGAACTGAAGTACTTGCACTATATCCTACGTATCAAAAAATAATTGCCACTTGTACAAGATGTAGACATTAGAAGCAGACAAGTTTGTTAGCCACATAGGGTCAAATACCCTTATCCTCTCTACCTTCCCTTCCCTATCCAAACTATGACGGCCTCACCAGTGCGCCAGTCATAATACCACCATTTGAAATGGGGTGCAAATCTTGTAGCATCTCCCTCAGTGGAATACGCGACATTATGCACGGAGGGTGCTATTTCAGGACAATCTTTGGTCTTCTAGTGATAGGGTTTACCTCAGATCTTCTGATGTACCTCATAGCCTGTTGAGGTTTGAAGTTCACCCATCTGGTAAGATACTCATGTTTCAGCGCAGCCTCAAACCAGCCTGACATTTTCTTCGTGTTAGCATACGCAGCTTCAGTCTTGCTAGCTGGTTGAGCTCAAAACCAGAGAGAGTCTTTAGATCATGTGGGAATCTAAAGTACTCGATTCCCCTCTCCCTCTTTACAGCGTAAATGTTGAGATCCTCAAAATAAGCCCACGAAATAATCTTCCCTGACACCTTCTGATGCTTCTTCACTTTGTAGATCTTGGTGTAGGTACTAGGCTTAGCTGCAGCTTCCTGGGCTCTGATATCTGAGGAGCAAGCCGCCCATTCAACCTTTCTGATATCTACGTCGGCGTCCGAGGCTGGGGCTTTGCTTGTAGATGCTTCTGCTTCCTTTTCCTTCTGACTCGGCTTCTCCAAAGTATCACTACCGAGATTATTACCTAGATCGGGAAACACATTTCCCTCTCGGTCAATATACTCAGGATAATGCTGAGTCGTGACGTCCTCTATCGCAATCTCGTCTATATTGTTCAGCTCCTCGTCACTATCCACATCGAAGGTAGGAGCATCCTTCACAGGATTCAGCTAGAACATTTCAGCAAGTTGCTCATCAGTGAGGTCGTGAATTATTTCTCCTTCTTCAGGAGTATAACTCACGGTCCTCCTAACGATCCCTTGCAAATCAAGTATCATAGTCAGTTGAGACTTGATCTGCTGTAAGGGAGCAACATCGTACTCATCTTGCTGAAATGCTGGATCTGCTTGATTTAAACATGTAACACAGTAATAGTTAGTATGTAATCAAGATAATCAAACACTAAATAATAAATATATACATTAATTTCATAACATTAATTGATGATTTCAAGTACAAAACTTGAACAAAGTAAAACATCTAATCTTTACTTTTGCCTTGAATCCTCTCTGCGTCTTCAGCTGAGGGTGAGGTAGGCGGGACAGACGATGATGCTCCCTGGTCTTGTTTCTTCTTTGTCCTTTGCTCTTGACCAAGAGCAGAGGCAGATGCAGCTGCATCTCCTTCATTGTCATCATCGTCATCCTCTTACTTCTTGCCTTGCCATCACCCTCCTCATCATTATCATCACTCTCATCCTCTTCATCATCATCCTCATCATCATCACATCGTCATCTCCTTCCCTTATCTTTAGAGGCTCATCTTGTGATCCTTTAAGCTTGACCATGATCTTCTTGTTAGCAGCCTCCAACTCCTCCAATCTCTTCACCGATTCCTCTTTGTGCTCGTGGAGTTATGCAATCTGCTCAGCCTGCTGAGAGATCTGCTGAGCTTGAGAAGCATTTAGCTATTCCAGCTGATGTAGTTTAGCCGATTTCTCCTCATCTGCTGCTAACAGCTTCAGCACCATCCTGTTGAGTGCTGCATGCTGTTCCTCCACTCTAATAGGAGGGAGGGATGATCCGGTGGGGAATGTGGAAGGGCTAGCTTGGTGGCTGGCGGTGGTAGCGGTGGCTGAGGTGAATATGGGTGGTGAAGTATCAATGGGTGGAATGGTATGATGGGTGGCTGTGGTAGGTGGTGTAGTGGTGGTAGGTGGTGTAATGCTGGTAGGTGGTGTAGTGGTAGAAGTGGTGGTGGAGGTAGTAACCAACGTGATCCTCCGTCTCTTTGGCTTCAGCCCATGTGGCTGAGCCATCCTCTTCCTCCGAGTCGCCCTGGACCCGGAGGCTTCCCCTTGCCTGCTGGGATGGTCTGGGGTGTATGATGGATCTGTAGTAGTCTCCCCAGACCTGTCGGACGTCCACTAACTGTCCTGATCCCCCTCTCTCGGTGGCAACCACCCTCTGCCCACCATCCTGGTCAGTGGTTCCTCATCAGACTCTTCCTCCTCATCAGGCTGGAAGTCCTGATGGAAACCAGCTGTCTGTAGATCACCGTGTGGAGATGGTGGAGATGTAACCTCAGTAGTAGTGGTCTGTGAGTGAGAAGGACCTGTATCTCCACCATCACCACTATCGTCGTCGTCTGAGTCATCATCAGGAACCGCTATCGGCTCAGTATCAGAATCACATTTGTCATGGCGCCACTTCCTCTTCGTTGGCACCACATAGTCTTCCCGGGCTAGATGCCCAAATAATCTCCTCACCGGGGGCTTCACGTGCTTCCCCGGAACACCCTCATCCGTCCTAGAGTCATGTCGTCCATGACCTCCAGGACCACATCATCCTCTTTCTCCTTCGACAGCGAGGGGAGCTTCTGATCTATGATCATCTGTATAAACCATGGATACATACAGATGCTTTCCTTCCCCTTCGCCTTGATGTTCTCCACCAGATAGGTGAAGATCATCCTAGAGAAGCTGAAAGGATGATTCAGCACCAGTGCAGCATATGCGTTCTGCATCTGGTCTGAGAGCTCATCGAATCCACCCTTCCTGGATACTATGCATCTCAGAAGTACATGGGCTAAGTATTTAAACTGGGGGCACAAGTTGCTCTTGTTGAGCATACTTGCGTTAATGTCCCCAGAATACTTAGCCCTCATAAAGCAGCCGCGAACAGTGAGGGGATGTAATCGGTGTGGAACAATCAGAATCATCCCCAAACTCCAGAACCATCCTGATATCCTCCTCAGTAATCTGGATGGCCTCCCTAAAGATCGAACCTGATAGTATATGGCTCAGTGGACCTATCTACAGTAGCGCCTTCCTAAAACGCCTGCTTTATGGATCTATAAGGTGTGCATGGCATAGAGATCGCTCGGAAAATCCTCGAGCATTGTAAGAATGTGTGATGCCAGGAAACTACGCAGCGTTACGGGAAGAGAGATCGAGATAAGCACATATGTTGTGCTTAGTGCTCATCGGCCACCGACTAGCCATCTGTGACACAAAGTAAATAAACATTAGCACGTGTCAAAGAGTACCAATTTGTTTCATGAACTTTAAAATTTTGTTCAGTCATGCGACTGAGCTGAGTGATTGAATCTAGTCGTGCGACTGAGTTGGATGACTGAGATCTAGGCATGCGATTGAGCTCATACATACGACTAAGTCATGCGACTGGACTTAATCGCATGTTCGCACATGTGTTTACCTCAGTCGTGCGATTGAGCTCAGAAGCATGGTTCAGTCGTACGATTGAACCATTCGTCCGTCTCATTGTGCGACTAAGCCATTCCACTTCGCTCAGTCGTGCGATTGAAGTTCATCAATGCGTCCAATCGCATGTCCGACAGTTTGTTCATTCAAATTTGATATTTGAGCAATACTTGATGTAAAACGTTGAGGATTGGCTCATTTGGTTCGCATATGACCGACTAAAACCCTAATAACTTTAATTTGTTAAAAAAGCTTAGTTTTAGTGGTTTATTTGTCATCTTTGGTTTGGTTTACATTTGGTCAATTTTTCAATATTTTCGACGTTGTAGTAACCGGTTATTTAGCCAACTATTGTCGTGTAGAACCTATAGAGTCTAAACAAACAGTCAGAGAGTGTCAGAAATAGGTCTACTAAGATCAAATGAAATTTCGGCAGTATATGGGTGTATCCTGCGTTTGAAAAGCGATTTGAGTGAATGAAACGAATGAGACCGACTCCCCCTCAATTTATACTAGCGCAACCTTCAGTCGTGCGACTGAACCTAGTAGCATGATTGATTCGTGCGACTGGGCTTTAGTCGTACGACTCGCCCATTCGGTCATCTCCAATCGTAAGATGGAGATTCATTCGTGCGACTGTCACAGTCGGTCACCTCCAATCGTGTGATTGGGCTCATTCGTATGATCCATTCGTACGACTGGTCCATACTCATGGTCCAGTTGTGCGAATGGGTTCATTCATATGGTCCAATCGTGCGACTGGTCCATATTCATGGTCCAGTCGTGCGAATGGGTTCAACTTGTGAAATTTTGCCTTTTTGACCCTTGAACACTTATCCCTTATAACAGTAGATAAAACATTTTGAGCATTTTATCATCTCAGACATGACCAATTTAAGATTAAAACCTTTTGATCACCTCAGATGTGATCCATTATCCACCTGATCATCTCAGACATGATCCATTTATCCACCTGATCATCTCAGACATGATCCATTTAACCACCTGATCATCTCAGACATGATCCTTTTAACCACCTGATCATCTCAGACATGATCCTTTACCTTTTTCAGAAACAATTTGTTTAAGATTAACGTTAGTTCATTTTGTGACATTCACAGAGATGAATAACATAGCGAAGTCCGACACTGACACACTTTACAATAACTTTAAAAACTAAACTAAGTAACCAACTAAACATGTTTTTTTTGATTTTTGTTAGGGTAGGGTAGAATAGCCAATTAGCATTAACATCATCACTAAGACAGATTCATATGGAATCAGACAGGCATTAACTCAATTACTTGGAACTTTTATATATATAGAAAAAGGAAACTAACATATTTACATATCACAGTTTCTCATTCATCTGAGACTTCTAAGTTATAACTGGGAATCATGCTTGGTCTGATATGTAACACACATTGATTTTGAACATCAGGCGGTGCAGCCACAACGATTGTCAGTATACTTGTCAACTTAAATCCATACACAGACTTTTGACACATATTAGAGATGTATTAGGTTATATTATTTCAACCAACCTTTGTGGATCCCAAGCTTATATGGTATCAATGTTCCTCAGCAGACTATTGAGCGGTCTACGGTATTCTGACAAGAAGAGACTATTCATAGAGCTTTCAAAGAGAAGCCAAGCCTCAGGTCAGTGCCATCGCACAGTAGAGAGGCGGCAAACAATAATGAATTCTAGAATATCTAGGTTATGCTTATCCTCAGGTCAGTGCCATCGCACAGGAGAGAGGCACACAACCTATCTTCTTGTTAAAGCATCTTTAAATTTTTCTTTTGCCTATAACGCACCAACAACATAGGTTATCAGCTTGATTGCGTTTATTTTCAATTTTTTTCGAGCTTTGCTCTTTTATGGTCATCCGCACACTTTTAGTGGCGTTGATTTGCTCGTCACTCCTTATTGGAAATAACTGATTGTGTTACCAGTGATAAGATGGGAACCCACAGTCAGTTGAATAGATTAGTTTAAATTGAGTTCACCCAATGATGTCTACTCGTCTATTGTGTTGAATCTACCGACACATCGTATAATGAACTAGCACCTCCCTAGACCGACTTTTCCATGTAATTACAGTTACAAACAAGCGTACTATCATTTTCCCAATTTGTTAGACTTAGAATTCTCTGACTTACAATTTTCTATGATTTAGTTAAACTAAAATTGCAAAAATTGAAAATCATTTTGGTGTTCCAAGTAACTCGACGCCTGTGTACTATCACTTTCCATAGTGTTGAATCACAGTCTCAAATTTGTTTGTTTTTGCCTTTAGCTTATCTGTCCCTCCCCCCCCCCTTTTTTAAGTAAATAAATACTGAAAGTAAACTAATCTCCCCCTAAAATTCTAAATGAAAAAAAATCTTTTTGTGTTTTTGGATTTTTATAAGACAAGGAAATTAAAAAAATAGAAATAAAATAAAAATAAAAACTAAACGAGTGTCGGACTAAGCGTCTGTGTCTTCTGAAATGATGTCACTTTTCTTTTTCACGCCGTTGACCTCTAACAGATAGAAAAATCTGGGTTTATCAACGGTTTGGTGTAGAGGTCGGCGCGTTGAAAATCCGTGTTATTTAACCACATCAATTAATTGTTTTTCATAGCAATCGCGTATGAAATGATACTTTATGCCGATGTGTTTTGTTTTAGGGTGTTGAACCAGATTTTAGTTATAGCTATGACAGCAGAGTTATCAACATATATAGGGGTGTTAGAAAATTGCAAACCGTAGTCCCGCATTTGTTGTTGGATCCAGATGATTTTGAGAGCAGCAACGTATTCATCTTCACAGGTTGATAAGGCAACCGAGGTCTGCTTCTTGCATTGCCAGGTGACTAAACGCCTTCCAAAGAACTGACACCCTGCTGATGTAGACTTGAAGTTCATCTTGCAGCCGCCGTAGTCTGAATCACTATACGTTGTTAGCTCAAAGTCATCATCATGAGGATACCACAACCCCAGTATTGGAGTACCCTTCAGATAACGAAAAATCCTTTTCACCCCAATCAGATGATTACTTTCGGTTTAGCTTGATATCTGGAGCATAAACATGTGGCATACATGATATCTGGACGTGAGGCAGTGAGATACATAAGAGATCCGATCATCCCCGATACATAGTGGCATCCACCAAATCCCCATTCTCATCAGGTGCCATGTCATGATTTGTGGCGAGTGGGGTACTGGAAACAGTGACGTTTTCCATATCAAAACGACTTAGAATGTCTCCGACATACTTAGTCTGATGCAGAAAAATACCGTTAGGTGTTTGATCTACCTGTAATCCCAGGAAGAACTTCATTTCTCCCATGGCACTCATTTCAAATTCTGCCTTCATCACAGATTGAAATTCTTTACATAGATCTTCATTTCGTGAACCGAAGATAATGTCATCCACATAAATTGCACCATCAGTAAATCTCCATCTCTCTCTTGATGAACAACGTGCAGTCAATCACAGCCCTGCGAAACCCATGTTTCAGCAGGTGGGTGGAGAGCTTTTCATACCAAGCTCAAGGGACACAAAAATCTAGAAGTTTGAATTTCTTTACACTAACTCCCTCAACTAGGTTTTATGAATCAGATGATTCATCTTCCTATGATTTATGTGTCCCATTCTCCTGTGCCATGATGATGGACTCCTTCTCTGTTGTTTTTGATAAAAAGCACTGAACAGTAGACTCAGTAGTAGAAGCATTTGACATGTCCAAGACGTACAGATCATTGTACCTTGATGCTGACATTAAGACCTGCTCCTCAGGAATCTCCATCTCCTTCTTCAGAATGTAACACTTCCAATTGTCAAACATCACTTTAAAGCCCTTGTCACATATCTGAGACACTGAAAGCAAATTGTTTTCCAATTGTTGAACATAATTCACTTTATCAAATTTTACATGTCCATTATCTACTTCTTCTTGTACGGTAATGTATCCTCCTTTGTTTCCAGCAAAAGAAATGTGCCCCCTTTAATTTGTTTTACATTGAAAAGGAGAGACTGATTTCCCGTCATGTGCCTGGATGCTCCGCTATCTACTATCCATGTGTTGGTAGAAGCACTATAGCGGACAACCTGCACATAATAGAAATAATTAGTTAAGGAGGGGGACCCAGGCCTTGACTAGCTTGGGTTTCCCAGAGGCATCACACATTACAAACTCAACCCACGACCTTTAGTAGTTGGAGAGACCTCATCCTTCAGCTTATCAACACTATCAGACACATTAGATGTTTTAGCTTTCCACAGACCATCCTTGTGTAAGGATTGTTTGTGCTAAACCGATGACTGATTTACTGTTTGAACTTTAGGTTTGTTTTCAAAAACATGTTTCACCTCAGCTATCACAGACTTGCCAGTGACTTGTCTGTGTTGTCTGTGGTGTTGGGGAGGGGTAAAAGACCTAGAAGGTGTTTTAGACCTAACAGGAGTTTTAGATCTCTGTTTTGAAGAAAACTGCTTAACATCTTGATCTAGTTCAGCCTTAATCCTAGGTGTCTGATAGCGAGGACAGTTTGAAGAGATGTGACCTCTTTGTCCACAAGTATAGCATGATCTCCTCTCAACGGGACTATGAGATCTCTTGTGGGGTGGGAGCATACTTCAGGTTTGGGCTTTTTGGTCTCAACCATTTAAGTTTCACCTTCTTTGACAAATTTTACTTGTTTAACATTATGATTACTTTGTCTTTTAAGATGATTTTGATCTTGCTTAACCGGTTTAGATTGAGTGGTTTTTGAAATCTTGGGTTGTGTGACAGCAGATTTTGAACCCAACCCAAGAGATACTTAAACATTCTCTTCCACCCGGTTCTCAATGATGGTTTTATCCATTTTGCCTGAAGTTGATGTCTTCTGATCAGCAACCGAGGAGCAGGTTTAACTACAGTGTCCGGATCACTAACCAGAGGAGTAGTCACCACATGGTCCTTGATGGGATTATTATTAACAGGTCTCTGTTTGGTGACTTTTGACTTGTCGAATCCACACGTTGTATCCTTTGTAGCCACCAGGTTCTGTCCCGTCTTTTAACGAACTTCTTTGCTCTACGCACAGCACTAGCGAGAGCCCATATTACATCCATCCATTCAAGCTCTTTTTCATCAACCTGTTCATAATCTTCATCTGCTAGATAGCAATTTCCAATCTTACCTGCAACTAACCCATCATAAGAATGTACCACAGCAGCTAGTAATCCATATGCTCCTTAGTAACTTCAACAGTTACGTTGCTCAAATTCTCTGTATTTAACTTCGTCGATTGAATTTCTGGAGCATTGAATGGAATACTTGAAGATCAAACTTGTTTCACAACTTGAGGAAGTACTTGGAATGCTAGCAGATGTGTTAGACACGAAAGCAGTCTGCAACGAAGCACTCGAAGACGCTGTAGTAGGAGGCATATTGTAGAGAGAAGGATTCTGAGTGTAGTTACCCTTCTTAGACTTGTACTTATTTCGAACCTCTTCCTCCCTCCCTCAATCAGAATAAAGTCATTTATGTCCAAAGTCTCCAACATAGCATTATGTCTCAAAGTGGAAACAAATGAATCCCACTTATCAGGTAACCCATCAGCCAAACTTGCCACCTTGTCTTCCATGGACGTTTTAACCCCATGAGTGTGCAGTTCACTCATCAAATGATAGAAGAGTTAATCACATCATCCAAGCTTTCATTCCAATAGACGAGAAGTTATCAAATTCCTTTTTCAACGCTTTAGCCTTCAGAGACTTAAGTGTTGCATTTCCCTCATATCGCTTCTCAAGAGCCTCCCATAACTTTTTGCACTGCTTGTGTTCTGAGAACTGATGGAAGATGTCATTAGGATGGACTGTGTCAATAATGCATAGGCCTTCTTTTCAGCATTGTACGTAGTCTTTTATGCCACAGTCAAACCACTTAGTGTCAGTGGAACACCATCAGCTCCAACAGGCAAAGTGTAGCCAGTCTCAATAGTGTTCTAGAGATTTGTGTCTACTCCATTCAGATGAATCTCAAACCGTTGCTTCTAATGAGGATAATCGTCAAGAGACAAAGCTTTGGTGGTTATTTATGATTCCTAATCTCATTCTCCAAGAGCAATAGATTCTGGATCCTGGAGTCCTTCCTGCTGAGAGTGCAAAGTTCTGTGTGTCCATAGTGAATTAGTCTTAAACTTGAAAACCATTGTTTATACGACTGGGGATGCGACTGGGGTACAAATGAGACTCAACTTGGCGATTGAGCTTAGTCGTGCGACTGAGCAGACGAATAGGACAGTTATGCGAATGAACAGACCGACAGGGCCAATCGTGCGATTTGAGCAAGCGACTGGGCCAATCGTGCGATTGAGCTGAGCGCGATGGAGTTCAGTCGTACGATTGAGTTAATCGTGCGACTGAGACCTGTGACTTTCGAAATTTTTCAGACTTTTCACGCAATTCGCACCCAAAAATACAACTTTGAAAACCCTAGTAGGCTGAAACTCGAAAAGATTAACTTTTGAACACATACACTCATAAAAACTAGATTTTTATGCAAAAAGAACAGATCTTTTGAATAAAAAACGTTGACTTTTTCAAATACGCGATTGAATCCATGAAGAATCAAGAGCCAAAGCTCTGATACCACTTGTAGGACCGTGTACAGATGGAGTACTAACTGATTCAACGTAAAACCAGATCAAATAGTGCGGAATCCTATTTGATTGGCGATCCAATCAGGGAGAACGTTAATCCAATCAAGACCAACGATGAGAATACATTAAGAATTGATTAGGATCGATCAGAAACGTTTTATGAAGTTAGAAGGGACTCTCTCGACGAACAGGAAAAGCTAGGGTTGATAATTCTCAAAGTGTTACGTTTTTTCATGAATTAAATGGTATTTACAGGTTACAGCTCTCATTCGTACGACTGAGCCATGCGTATGGCTCAGTCATGCGACTGAGCCATGCGTATGGCTCAGTCCTGCGACTGAGTCGTACGACTGATTCATTCGTGCGACTGAGTCAGTCTTATGACTCAATCGTGCGATTGACACAATCATTTGGTTCAGTCGTGCGACTGGCCCATTCGCATGGTCCAGTCGTGCGACTGGCCTATTCGCATGGTCCAGTCATGCGACTGGCCCATTCGCATGGTCCAGTCATACGACTGAATCATGAGACTTAGTTAAACATATTCCTGAACCTTTATTGATACAGAACCATGTCTAAAAACTGTAAACCTATATAACATGTTCATATAAGTGTGTAACAATCAATCATATTAATAGATATAACATTCAACAACCAATAAACATTCAAAGAAGAGTTTTTCATTTCATATATCAAACATTACATAAGTGTTACAAAATGAAAGTCAATTACATTTGAGCTCACTAGAACTAGAGCTAGGGACATGTGTACCAACACAGGATGGGGCTGCAGGTCCTGAGACTTCAGATCCTACTTATACACCTCCCTAGCCAACTAGCCTAGGGGGAGCCCAGCTTGCAAGGGGTTCGAGGCTGAAAACAATGGCCCAGCCCACGGCAAGAAGGGCAAGAGATGGAGGATTGTGCTGATTACTTCCTCCACCACCACAACCACAACAGCCACCGCCACCACGACTCCTACCACCACTACCACTACTCCTACCACTACCACCACCACACCAACCACCACTACTGCCACCACCTTAGCCACCACTATTCCTACCACCACACCACCATACCCATATCCATTCCATCACCATTCACATTCATCCCCACTCTCACATACACATCATCCACCACCCATCTACCATGGCCCAAACCGCCCTTCTACATCGTGATCCGTCCACAGGGATCTCCTCTGCCCACTATCGGGCTAGAGGAGCAGCTGGCTAGCCTCAACCGTCTGGTTCTCAAATTGCTCGCTACTGATGACATCCGAGCGAACCAGATGAACTCGTTGATGGCAGTCAACACTGCACAGGGCAAGCAGATTGCCCTGTTGACAGAGAGGGATGCAGCTCAGAGTCAACAGATTGCCCATCTGACTGAGAGAGATGCTACCCACGAGAGAGCCTTGGCTAGAGCTCATAGTGCACTGACAGCACAGAATAAGCTGCTGATGGCCTCGGTCAAGAGGATAGAGGAGGTCGAGAAGAAAACAAAAAGCTTCTTCTCAAACTCAAAGGGACTAAGGGTGATCCCCTAAAGATCAAGGGTGACGATGATGACGGAGATGATGATGATGATGATTCATCCGATGATGAATCGATGATGATGATGATGAAGTGGGTGAGGCTGAAGGCAGTGGAAAGGACAAGGATGGGGGAGATGATGATGAGCCAGAGCATGAAGGTAATGCATCTGCATCAGCCTCAAATCCATCGGCTCGGGAGAGGCGCACCAAGAGGAATCAAGATCCGGACCCTCCACATCAGCTCCCCAAGCTGAAGAGTCGAGCTCCCAAGGAAAATTAATGATTAGCAAACACATGATTTAAAATACTTTTGTACTTGAATTACTTATTACACTAATGTAATTAATGTTTATTAATGTTTAATTATCCTAATTACTGATGTGTGTGAGATTGTGTTTTAAATGTTTAATCAAACAGAGGAAGCTGAACAAGCAGACGACTATGACGTCGCACCCCTTCAGCAAATCAAGACTCAGCTAACAATGATTATTGATTTGCAAGGGATCGTGCGATGATCTGTGAGCTACACCCCCGAAGAGGGAAAGATCATTCATGATCTCATAGACGAGCAGTTGGCCGATATGTTTAGACTCAACCCAGATGAGCTAGTCAAGGATGATCCCGAGGTTGATGTCAAAAGTGATGAAGAGCTGCAGGGCGTCGATGAGATTGATATCGAGGATATCACTGCATAAGAGTATCCATACTACACTGACCAACAGGGAAATGTTATCCCTGATCTGGGTGAAACATTTGGTAGTGATACGTTTGGAGCTCTTGATGCAAAAGAGAAAGAGAAAGAAGAAGGCAAAGCCCAAGCCTCAGACGCTGATGTAGATATTAAGAAGGCTGAGTGGGTAGTGTGCCTAGAAGAAATGAGAGCCCAGCGACAACCGCCAAAGACTAACGCCTACACCAAACTCTACAGAGTTAAGAAGCATCAGAAGGTGTCTGGCAAGATTATTAGCTAGGCGTATTTTGAGGACTTGGATGTCTACGCCATAAAGAGGGAGAAGGGGATAGAGTACTTCAAATTCCCTCATGATCTGAAGACTCTTCCCGGTTTGAGCTAAACAGGCTTGCCTGTTTAGACATTTTGTACATCAACCCCAGAAAGATGTTGGGGTGGTTCGAGATGACGTTAAAGAGGGAATACCACACCAGGTGGGTCAACTTCAGGCCTCAACAGCCTAAACGGTTCATCAATAAGACCGAAGTTGATCCTCACACTTGAAAGCCTAAAGTAGTGCTGAAGTGGAGTCCTCCGCGCACAATGTCAAAGATCCCATTACGGGAAATGCCTCAGGACTTCACTCAACACTTTAAATGGTGGTATTACAACCGGCGGATGGGAGAAGCAGTCATAGTTTTGCAAAAAGAGAGCAAGATCGAGACTATCAGGGTATTTGACCCTATGTGGCTAACCAACTTGTCAACTGAAGATGTCTACACACTATACAAGTGGCCACTATTCAATGACTCGCAAGACATTGTACAAGCTCTTCAAATCCAACATGTCACACGACTCTGCTTCGCGTTTGAGATTCACGCGGGAGTCACAAAAGAAGAGAGTACAAGAAGTTTCAGGAGCACATGAAGATTGTTAGACATTAGCTAAACTAGGTCCAAAGGGGAGTTTGTTGATACATATTCATGTACCTAGTTTATTGTTCTGAATGTAAAAGTCTTCATGTTTTACACATGTGTAATCAAATGTAATTAAGTGATTGTTTATATATATATGATGTTTTATATGTGATTGATTATTTCATGTTATATTTATATTGATTGTGATTCACGTATATGAACTAACTATATAGTTTTGATGTTGATTTTACATAGTTCTAAGTCATTAAACACATTTTGTAACGTGTTAACTTAGTCAATGGACATTCATGCTAACGGACCATACTTATGACCATACGCATGAATGAACCATGCTTATGGACCAGTCGCACGACTGAACCAGGTGACTGGATCAGTCGTATGATTGAGACATAAGATTGGTTCAATCGCACGACTGAACCTTCAGTCGTGCGTATGAGTCAATCGCATGCTTCAGTCGCATGACTGAACCGTGCTAATATTTCAGTCATACGAATGAACACTGATAACCTATAAATACAACATAATTCATGGAAAAGGAAACACTTCGAATTACTTCATAATACTTCATACCCTAGCCGTCCAGAGCGTCCCAAGTCGTAAATCCAAGTTCATAGATAGTTCCTGATCGATTTTAATCCATTCTTAATGTTTGTTTCATCGTAAGATCGATCGGGTTATTCGTTCTCACTGATTGGATCGCCAATCAAATAGAATTCCGCGCTATTGATTTGGTTTCACGCGGAATCCGTTAGTACTCCGTACGTACACTGTCCTAACAAAACCTCTATCTTGATTGTGACTCACAAGACTTGTTATTACATTCATTCCGATGTGGACAAAAAGGATCATGAATTTCCGCGATTAGTATTCATGGTTTGGCATAAAGGAAAAGTGGACATAACTTGGCATATGTTCAATTGTCTCGTATATATTGATGTCATTTGGTGCATTATTGACCGATTGACTAGTTTCGCACATTTCATATGACTCATGTGAGATAACAAGTCGAGAAATTGACCTGTACCTACCTTAAATAGTCGGTCATCGTGGTGTGTCGTTAAACATCGATCGTTAATTCTGATGATCGATTCATCTTCTGTTATAAGCAATCTCTCTAATCATCTTTGGGAAACCATCTCAAAATCTCAGCATATCTGATGTGCTTCAAATTATACATAAAATACTATCAAAAGCACATCAATTGTTCATTAATATCTTCCGTAAATGATGATTTGATACCTAAATCGTTCACATTGTGTTTTTCAGGCTTGCAAAAGACCAAGATGAACAAAGGAGCATAAATAAGAAGAAACCAAGTTTTGGAATTCAAGCATGGGTCGTGCTTCATGAGGCACGCCCCCATGCCCAGCCTGAAACACACCCCCCGTGCTTAAATCACACACCCCCGTGTTTGTTGGTCCGACAGGACAAAAAGTATGGTTCCCCGAACCGAGGCACGGGGCGTGCCCCAGGAGGCACGGGGGCGTGCCCCAGGAGGCACGGGGTCGTGCCCCACCACAAACACGGGATCATGCCCCATTTAACTCGGGGTCGTGCCCGACAACCTCTGAGCGTACAAGCCGACCAACTTTTACGTACATTGTACTATCACGGGGCCGTGCCTTTTAGGCACGGGGCCATGCTTAAACACTCCAGAAAGCCTATAATAGGACTTCATTTGCAACTTTGAGAGGAGCTTTTGGGAGGTGAAGTGCTGTGTGTTCCCTCTCGGGAACCTAGCCTTTGGAGGTCCTTAGAAGGTTTTGGAGGTCCATTCAACACCTAGAAGAAGTTCGGAATTGTTTAACATCATCCATAGTGAATCACCGGTTTGATTGTTCTAATTTATCGATGATTTCATTACTATCTTCTATCCTTGTTGTTATGTTCAAGCTCATTATGAGCTAAACTTCATTTGTTATCCTAATTTAGTGAAACTTTATATGACTTGTGATGAACTAATGGTGTGATATATATTATGTTAATGTTATGGTGGTCTTGGAAAACTTTCGATGGCTAGCACCTATATTTGAATGAGAAGTTATAACTTATGATTTGTAATTGTGATTGTCATACACGGTTGAAAAATGTATGATCAACTTTTATTCATAACAAATCTATGGCTAATTAACTAGAGATGGTTATTAGAAATCATATCACCTTAACTTTCTGATCATTTACGGGTTCCCTTTTATTAGTCTGAGAAATCTACAGCAATTGTTATGGTTTTCTAAAATTAATGGTATGTTGGAAAGGAACTTGATCAACTCTCTTCTTACATTAAGTTATGTTTTCAGAAATCGTATGTCGAAAAGGACACAAAAGATTTACCTACATTACTAGGGCTTTGACCTAAGCAGTAAATCTCAACCTGACGTGGTCCTAGTCACTACGGAGCGATAGACGAGAAATCGCTCCAGCTCATCTTTATAAACATTAACATAATTACTTTAATCAATATCTTTAATCACACCACCAATTCATCACAGTTGCATAAGTGTAATCTAAATTAGGATAACAACCTTACTTCACTGAAAGAATCACCAAAAGTCTCAATCTATCTTTATCTATCTTTATTTATTGTTATTTTGTTTAACTTATTATTTTCTAAATCAAAACTGATAGTCAATTATGAGGGTTGTTTGAGTAGGCTTAGTGTGTCCACGGATTGATACTAGGTTCTTACCAAAACTATATTACCTCAAGATAGGTACACTTGCCTTTTGTGTGTGTAGTTAGTATTAGTAATAACCATTTAAAACTGAATCTGTGTGAAAAAGTTTTATCAAATACATATACTATCCACACGCATCAAGTTTTTGGCGTCGTTGCCGGGACACATGATAGTTTGAAATACAATCCAAATTTTTATCTATTTTGTTTTATTTAAAAAAACAATTATTTCAAAAAAAATTATTTCAAAAAAATTGAAAATATATAAAAAAATGGAAAAAAAGTCTATCCACATAAAGCTATCAAAGTTGAAAACAATGAGGGATGAAGCTTCAAAGTCAATGGTAATCGGTTATTTGCCAAATTGATATACCAAATAATATTTTCTTGAGGTGATAAACCTCCACCTCATTAAAAACTAAGTGTGGGGAAGGGTCTAGCCAAGGACCCGTAACCAAAACATGGCTCTATGTTACTTTCAGTCTATTTATTTTTATTTTGTGTGCTTAGGACTTTAACTTTCTGCTTAAATAAATTGGTGATGTTTTAGATTATTCCCGATGTTTTCTTTTAAGCTTTTTCAAGGCGGCTGTGGAAAACGATCGCACGCATTCGACTCATCATTTTTAGGGGAGTATCTCATTACCGTTCCTTATTTTATATTATTGATCACATGGGAACAATGTGAATTTTAAGTGTGGGGATGGGATTAATTGAGATACACATTTGATACTTTGCTAAAAATAGGTCCAAATTGAAAATTTTTAAAATCACTTAACCATTAATTTTTATGACACGAAACTAAAATTTAAACAATTTTTGATAAACCAAATTATAAATATATGTTTTCGGGAAATAAATAAGTAAATAAGAAGAATCCAAATAAAAATTTTAAAAATGTCTTTTTGTGATATCCTTAAAAGCAATAATCCAGTAAAAATATTCAATCATGTAAAATGAACACTTTCACCCAATTCCATCTGTTTGTGAGTTATTTTTTAGCCTTAAACTATTTTTACAAACCTTTGCAATTTTACTTTCATTCTGGATTCAATTGAGGGTGTCTTATGATATGTGTAATTAGAACTTGCTTTGGGTATACATTTCAAGACCTTAATTAGTATTTTCTGTATAAAATGAGTTAGGCACTAGGAACCTTAACCATTCAAGCCCCAACCCTTTTATTTTAAATTTCCTTACCCGAACATCAACCCTAGTTAGCCCCGTTGAGCTTAAACGTTTTTATTTTGATCACCCGAATCACCAAGTCACTTAACCAAAAAGCCTTCAACAAAACCCGTTTTTCGTTAAAGACACGATTTTGGTTTATAAAAAAAGAAAGAAAAAGAGAAAAAGAAAAAAAAATTAGGTCTTTTACCGGCAGACCTAAAAGAACTGGAATGCATTCTTTTGATTTTAATTTGCTTTGTTGCCTTCATCACGCAAAACCGGAACTTCCACCGGAAATCCGCGAACAATTTTCAACCTCTCGTACGACGCAATAAAGAAATGGCGAAAAAAGGAACAAGTTCCGCCATTTTGTGGAATTTCAAAAAGCGCTATAAAGAGACGGGCAAAAAGATACGAAAGGTGCCCGAATTGTGGAAATTGGTCACACGATGGAAAATGCAAAAAGAACCAAACTGAGTCTCAATACGAATACACAAAACTGATCCGATTGGGTGCTATTAGGCTTCAAGCCGAACGATCATTACGAAAGGATAGTTTTGTGTACCTTCGAGTAAAGGATGAAGTAAGGATTCTGAAAGCAAAATACGGTCTTGACAATCTGACCTTAAACGAGTCCTCAAGTTAGCATATCCCTTCTAGCTTGAAGTATTGTATAGGGAACTTTTTCCTGTTTTCCTTGTAGTTTATGTTAGAAAAATAAGCCAAGACTGTCGTCTTTAGCATTTAGCCACTTTTTCCAAATATTCCATACCCGAGCCCGAGCCAAGTTACAATCCATCAAAGACCTAATGATTTATGTAAATAATATCTAAGTAGGTGGAGAATTGATCCCTTAACAAGCATATGATTTCACACGTATTCATACTAGGCAATTGAGCGTATTAGTCATACTTCATCTTATGTATGATTCCATATATTTAGCCGAGTGTGAGTGCATCTTGTGAGAAGTGTGGATTTTTACATGATTATATCCTTACTAACAATCCCATTGCTTGCTAGGATTTCATTCTATACATGCCTAAAATGTTTGCATTTGGATGAAATAATTTTTACTTGCATATTTCCCGAAACATATTTATCTTTTGATTTATTTTGGTTTTTGGTGGAATTGTCATTTTAAGTGATTTTTACTTGAGGACAACCAAAGTTTAATTGTGGGGATATTTGATGTGCTTTAAATTATACATAAAAATACTATCAAAAGCACATCAATTGTTCATTAATATCATCCATAAAATGATGATTTGATACCTAAATCGTTCATATTGTGTTTTCAGGCTTGGAAAAGAACAAGATGAACAAAAGGAGCATAATAAGAAGAAAATGAAGAAAACCAAGTTTTGAATTCAAGCATGGGGCCGTGCTTCATGAGGCACGCCCCCATGCCCAGCCTGAAACACACACCCCCGTGTTTGTTGGTCCGACAGGACAAAAAGTACGGTTCCCCGACCCGAGGCACGGGGGCGTGCCCCAAGAGGCACGGGGCCGTGCCCCACCACAACACGGGCCGTGCCCCATTTAACACGGGGTCGTGCCCGACAACCTCTGAGCGTACGAGCCGACCAACTTTTACGTACATTGTACTATCACGGGGCCGTGCTTAAACACTCCAGAAAGCCTATAAATAGGACTTCATTTGCAACTTTGAGATGATCTTTTGGGAGGTGAAGTGCTGGTGTTCCCTCTCGGGAACCTAGCCTTTGGAGGTCCTTAGAAGGTTTTGGAGGTCCATTCAACACTTAGAAGAAGCTCGGAATTGTTTAACATCATCCATAGTGAATCACCGGTTTGATTGTTCTAATTTATCGATGATTTCATTACTATCTTCTATCCTTGTTGTTATGTTCAAGCTCATTATGAGCTAAACTTCATTTGTTATCCTAATTTAGTGAAACTTTATGTGACTTGTGATAAACTAATGGTGTGATATATATTGTGTTAATGTTATGGTGGTCTTGGGAAAACTTTGGATGGGTAGCACCTACATTTGAATGGGAAGTTATAAACATATGATTTGTAATTTTGATTGTCATACACGGTTGAAAAACGTATGATCAACTTTTATTCATAACAAATCTATGGCTAATTAACTAGAGATGGTTATTAGAAATCATATCACCTTAACTTTCTAATCATTTACGGGTTCCCTTTTATTAGTCTGAGAAATCTACAATAATTGTTATGGTTTTCTAAAATCAATGGTATGTTGGAAAGGAACTTGATCAACTCTCTTCTTACATTAAGTTATGTTTTTAGAAATCGTATGTGGAAAAGGACACAAAAGATTTACCTACATTACTAGGGCTTTGACCTAAGTAGTAAATCTCAACCTGACGTGGTCCTAGTCACTACGGAGCGGATAGACGAGAAATCGCTCCAGCTCATCTTTATAAACATTAACATAATTACTTTAATCAATATCTTTAATCACACCACCAATTCATCACAGTTGCATAAATGTAATCTAAATTAGGATAACAACCTTACTTCACTGAAAGAATCACCAAAAGTCTCAATCTATCTTTATATATCTTTATTTATTGTTTTTTGTTTAACTTATTATTTTCTAAATCAAAACTGATAGTCAATTATGAGGTTGTTAAGTAGGCTTAGTGTGTCCACTGATTGATACTCGGTTCTTACCAAAACTATATACCTCACGATAGGTACACTTGTCTTTTGTGTGTGTAGTTAGTATTAGTAATAACCATTTAAAACTGAATCTGTGTGAAAAAGCTTTATCAAAATACATACACTATCCACACGCATCAATATCATATCTTTCTTAATCTGATATTTTGACCAAAGGAACAATACGTATTCACAAGATATGCGTTAAGCTTGTGTCGTTTTATATAGTGACACTTGGGATTCTTAAATTCCGTCGGTCAAACTTTCATAGAGTTATGAGACTTTTTCATTGGCTTCAAGACGTTACCTTATTACATAATTTCATTCTAGATGTTAAGAGTAGTGAAAGTGACTTATAAGTCTAATATACCTCAGGAACTCATCATCGTTTTCCAATGTTTCATGTGTCAAATCTCAAAGAGTTAGTTTGTCAATGATAACTTTTGCATTCCACTGGAAGAGTCCGAATTTGCATGCATCGTGTAAAATTCGATAATTCGCAAAGTGAAGCACCTCACCCGTAATCAAACGCCAATCACTGTCTGTTAGTACACTTATCTTTCATCATAAGTCTCCTGTTCGTTTAAGTTCATTCTTAATTTCAGGACGAAATTCTTAAATTTAGGGAGACTGTAACCTTTCGTATTTTTGTTAAATAAAAGTTAATCCCATTATAATCTTGTAAGGACCATTGTTGGCATTAATGAAACTATGAGGGTTATTCATGATTGTTTCTTTTATTTGTACTCAAATTCATTAATTAGAAGGGTTAATAATTAAGGTTATTAAATAAGCATAATGATAATGATAATAATAATATTACTACTAATAATAATAATACTAATAAACAATAATTTATTAAAAACTAATTAAACTTAACAATATTCAAAACTTAAAATAATAAGTGTTAAGGGGGCCCTTATGCAAATTTTAAAACTTTAAATGGAAGTTTGGGCATAAAATAATAAAAGATTAAACCGCAGGGACCATTTGTGTAGTTCTGAAAATCCCAAACTCATTCTTTCCCCACCGCCCGTTTTTCTGGCCAGGATTCCGGCCAAGCTCCGGCGAGGCCCAAAACCACCAAATTCAACCGATTTTGATACCTAAACCGTTCCAGATCCTTTCGTACACGTGTATCGACCCTGAATGCAAGAATTAGTGGTGTTTAAAACACGGTTACAAACCCAAACGATTTCATAACCAAAGCTTTTAAACTCATAGCCGTTCGGGCATTAATCTCAATAATAACCTAATTAACCCAACATAAACGATCATCTATCAATCACTAATCGAATACAACACTCAATATCACCTAAAACAAACCCCAGACATCATATTTGATCATCCTCTTCGTCGTAAACCTGCAACTAGTAGAACACCATCATCTGGAGTTCAAAATCTGAAACTGATTAAGGGCTTTGATTCGTGATTGCCCTTTTGAAGATTCACACCAAGTTAATTCGACTATCACCATCATTTGAACATCAATCAAGCCGTACGAAGTCGCGACCTGTTCATCACCCATTCTTGTGTTTAACACTTTGATATCGGGTAATTGATCACACCTACACACTCGATTCTACATGGGGAGTAAAAGCCCCATGTTTATTACAGTAATCGTTATTGTTTTATGCTTCAATTGGATTGAATTCAAATTAGGGTTTATTTGATTTGGGGAACTTCTTTAAATTGGGTTTATAACATTTCCAAACCAATTTAAACCACGGCCACGGCCCTGGTTCACTGGTTAAGACACTTGCAACTCCACCTTGAGGTCCTGGGTTCAAACCTAGGCACCCTCATGTATTTTTTAAGGCCTTTTCAGCCTCAATTTAATTATAGAAATTTTTTAATAAATATAAAAATGATTTTTATAAACATCAAATATTTTTAAAGTCACCTAAATATTTTCTGTAAATTTATTCTTGTAAAACACTTTAACATTTCATTATAAATATTATTTACAAATGTATAACTAGTTATTTTTATAAAAATAGACTCTATATAATAATTTAAATCATTCAATTATTATTGAACCCTTTGTTATCTTTGATTAGGTTTTAATCATGATAATTGTAAAATTTAAATATATTTCATAATAAATTCACAAGTTATTTACAAAGGATTTAATACCTTTAAAATTTCATAATGGTACTTTCCTTTTATTGAACAAAAATATATATAAAAGTTCACTAATAAACTTTATTTATTTATAAAAACCCCCAAATTCTAATACCTTAGTTCACGTTAAATAGTTAATCTTATTATTAACCTTAATCTTGTAATATATACGTTTAGGTGCCTTGTAAAAGAATACGTTGGAATATCGTTTAATCCTTATTATCATCGTATAACATACATCAAGTGAGTTTTTTCATACCCCTTTTATTTATTTTACACTTTAGGATGAAACATGTTAATCTTATGATCATTGCACTTGTAAACTCGTTTGAAACTTGTAAACTCTTGGGCAATTCATCTTGTAATCTGTCAAGGTTTGATTGTTACATTTGTTCGTACATCCGTGGTTACTTTATTCACTAACCTATGACATGAATTGCCATCTTTTACATATATTTATGTATGAAAACTATGGAAAACTCACCAACATTATGTTGACCTTTATTTTTAACATGTTTCAGGACTTGTTACCGCTTAAGTGCTTTTGAAGACTTGATCACATCTAGGATTGGACCTAGAATAATAAAATGACTTATATTGTTACGTGACGCTATGGAATCTTTTGTATTTTTGATTGCTTGAATCTTATGTTTATACTCAATGTATATTATGAACCTTGAAAATTTGTAATATTGGCACTTTATAAATAGCGTTGTGTGGCATGAACAATTTTAACCCTCACATCTCGACGTATCTGCCGTTATGGTTGGGGTGTGACAAGGAGGAAGTAGAAAAAAGAGCTCCTACTTCCCCTGAAAAACAAACCACTCCCATAACTTCATTAATCAGTGCTGAGTTTGCACATGCTCAGCCTAATGAGCTCATTACCCAAGCTGCAAGCCTTCACTCTGAGTCTCAAAACTCAGGTGATCAACCTTCAGGGGACAGTTACCATCCCCATCCTTTAGACTTAACTCAACCAATCCTTGACCTCCAATTCTATGATGATAATGATATGGGAGTCAGTGAGTACCATGAATCTTTCTTCCCTTCCCCTGCTCAAGTAAAGATGAGTGCTTTTAATACCCCCATATCTAGCCCACATCATCCACCCCTAACTGAGGTGGACTTCCCTGAATATGTTTAGGAGGTTCATATGAAAGAGACCTTTACTTTAGAAAGTGATTGTATCAATAAGACCTCAATCATAACAACTCAGCCCCTTGACACTTCTCATGAAGCTGTCATGGAGCATGGGAAATCCAAAGCCCAGTAACCAATATCTGGTGGTGAGGGAGATGAATTCGGTTATGTTCTCTCATCTCCCCATGATTCTTATGATAAAGATGAGGGAGGTCTGCAACTAAGTGTGAAACATGCACCTACTTGGTTTCAAAGGTTAGTCACTTGGAATCTCAATTGGTTATCTTATAAAGGCATGTCCTTAATTAGCAACTTTAGATAACTAATCTCAAGGGAAAGTTAGCTGAGAGGCCTACCAAGCGTGTTCAATTAGATCCATAAGAACCTGTGGATATGGTATACCTAACCTCTAGCTCACCATGCAAGTGTGTGATGCTACCAAAAAGAGGACAGAAAGTATTTACTACAATCAAAGAACCTAAAAGCACTGCCCAAAGTATGAACATTGAGGCCTCACCATCCTTACTTGCAATTGTGCACACTAAACAACCTCCTCAGGCCCACATCGATATGGATGCCTTAATTCAATGATTATTTGAGGAATGAATATCAAAGGCTATGTCTACCCCATCTTATCCTGCTGACAACCCAATAGTTGGATGGAGGTATGATAATGATAGAAGAGCCCTGGTACTCTATAGATTTCAGGGTAAACAAGAGGTTTTCAATTTTTAAACCCTGAGATACTATGAGAGTTTTACTTTAGTTGACCTGTCACTTGCCAACCCAATTCATAACAGCAAGCCGATAGGTTGGCTGAGAGTATCCAACTGAGGGTGCTTGAAGAGTTCAAGAGAATATCAAAGCTATATAGCAAATGCTAGAGGGAAAAAACTGTTGGTTAAGTGGATGTTGAGGCAGACCCTAAGATTTGCTTCAAAGGATAAACCTCAGTTAAAGGCCTAGCAATAGAACCTGTGAACCTTGATGATGTAAATGTTTCAGCACTCAGTACCCTCAGTAAGCCATCATTTGGTGAAGGTGTCTCGCAGCCTCTCCCTAGCCAAAGCTCAAATGCAGCAAGTCAAGAAGGCCAAAACTCTTACCAACCTGAGTCACACAGGCCATTGATTAACAAAGGGAAGAGGATTCTCACCACTGAGATAATTGAGAAGGAGAAAAGGGAAAGTAAGTAGAAGGAAAGGAGAGAGAACAAGAGAGACCCCCAGCTTCATGCAAGCTACAATTAGGGTTGCACTATGCCAAATACTCGAACGATGAGTTAAGGGCAGCCAGATTGAATTATCTGGGGTCTAGGAACCATAACATATATGAAATAATCTCTCCTCCCTTACATGAGTTAAATGAGCTGGCTGACACTGATGTGTCAAAAGAGAGGAAGTAGGCTGAGGCTATAGAATTGCTCCTCAAGATTAAGTAAGAAATGAAAAGAAAAAGATTGTATAAATCCTATCTCCTCTTTCTAGTTCAATAAAGTCCTGAAGTAGAGACCATGACAATTGAACAAGAAACTTAGGTAGGTAGGGAAGAAGATAGACAAAAGATGATAACCTACCTGAGTACCATAGGCCTCTTTCATGCAGCAGCCCTACTCCATCTATCATATGAGTATGTTGTAAGGCCCCGTTCCCGTAAAGCCTCACAGTTGGTTAATCATAGCATAAAATCACTTTATAAACAGAACATTGCAGCGGAATTAAATAAACATTCATTTAAAACTTGGAAATCATATAGTACTCATACATTTGTCTTTAAAAGGAATAAAATATGGTGCATGGTCTTAAATTACAATAAGATTTCATAAACAGGTATGCCATCCATTGTTCGCCAAGTAGCTCGCTAGTGCCATCCTCAGCATCAGCATTTACCTGTCCACTATTATGCATAAAAGTCAGCTTGCTGAGTGAGTTCTAGTTTAATATAATACAAAAATATAAGCTTTATCCTCCATATAATGACCACGCATAAATCATACTACATAACATTTCTTGCATCATATTAAGCATGTTCATTATCTTTTATTCTTTCATTATCTTTCACTTCATCATAAGCGAGATTGCACAAAGCAGAGCTCCATGTTGATCGACAACGAATGTCGATCCCCGTCGGTACACATCATCATGGTAGCTACCCCCCGACAGTTGATCCACACTGCAAGGCACATAGCCCGCTCATGAATACGGATCCATCATCATACGTCAGACTCACCTAAGTGAAGTCTATCATAATGCTTGCAAGACTTTTCATCTCAAACTGGCCCGGGGTAACATTCGTTAAGTTTCACTTCTTATTAGTATTGTCTCCCACTTAATATATAATACGTAACTTATTAAGTACACAACATACCAAGTACTAGTCATCATAACACGTAACCGACCCTCCGTGGGATAGCGGCGGGGGCGGCAGCCCCTGATAGCGGGGTCCTAGGGGCAGCAGCCCCTAATAGCGGGGTCCTATGCATAAAAGTCAGCTTGCTGAGTGAGTTCTAGTTTTATATATAGCATATTTTGTTATAGGAAAATTTATTTTCTTGTTAAAACCGCTTGAAATCCTTACCTTGAAAACCTTATGTTTACTATGCATAATAGCCCCAAAAACATGGAAAACATTTAAATAAGGGGATCTAAAACTCACGTGGATATCATGAGTAACTTCTAACTAAGCCTTCTAGGCTAGAATCACACTACACAGCATGCAGATAAGTTAACACTTAAATGGGTTAATGAAAGGATCTCAGATCTAGTTTGATCAATTAGATTATGATTTGCAGCGAAATAGTATAAGAATTAGACGAAATTAGGCAAGAACACAAATGATATTTCAATGAAATAGTACGGTTATAGAGAGAGAAAGTATTTCTGCAAAATAGAATGTTTTCATTCAACACAAGCTTCGGCCCATTACAATTAGGTCATCTTTCCTTTTATAGGAAAGAATGACGTCAGCTGATGTCACTTGATAGTGACATCTAACCGTTATACAAATAACTACTGAAAATCAACAAAACTACTGAAGATGTCTATAACAGCTGACGTCTTCTTACAATAAAACTAAGTGTAAACTAACACTATAACTACTGAAGCTACAACGTCTGAAGAACAAGCTCTTCAGACGTTTTACATCAACTAAACTGCTGAAAACAAACTACTGAAATTACAAAAGAAAACTACTGAAATAAAACCATCATAACTACTGAAGAGAACTACTTCAGCTATTGTGACAACCTCTGAAGACTTGAACTTCAGACATTGTCTTCAGTTGATACTTTCAGACTTTGTCTTCAGTAGTTACTTTCAAACTTTATCTTCAGTAGATACTTTCAGACTTTGTCTTCAGTTCTTGATCTTCAGATTTTGTCTTCAGTAGATGAACTTCAGACTTTGTCTTCAGTAGATCCTTTCAGACTTTTTTTTCAGTAGATACTTTCAGACTTTGTCTTCAGTAGTTACTTTCAGACTTTGTCTTCAGTAGATACTTTCAGACATTGTCTTCATTCTTGATCTTCAGATTTTGTCTTCAGTAGATGAACTTCAGACTTGGTCTTCAGTAGATACTTTCAGACTTTGTCTTCAGTAGATACTTTCAGACTTTGTCTTCAGTTCTTGATCTTCAGACTTTGTCTTCAGTAGATGAACTTCAGACTTTGTCTTCAGTACTTGAACTTTAGCTGATGTCTTCAGTACAAGTCTTCAGCCTTTGTCTTCAGCTGATGTAGTCTTCTTCAGTTGTTATGATGTCTGTGGGACTTAAAGGTTTTCCTGATCTGGCTCATTGGTTCTTTTGGTCCAACAAACTCCCCTGAACCAATGCAGCCAAAACCTTTAAGATTATTTGAGTCCCACTTATTAGGCAAAAGGATGTCATTTTCTTCTAGATCAGCTCAGAAGGAATCAATATAAGCTCAGGCCTGGGAAGAGGTTTCAGTAGATCTGATTGGCAAATGATGGATGGGAACTCTGTCTTGAGGAACTGGACACAGAGTTGTTACCCCATCCATGAACCTACTTCCCTACAATGAGTCTGTAAGACTCTCTCATATAGGCCTCCAAGAAGACAATTTGTTCTTCTTGTGTGAGTTCTTCAGCTCCTCCTTCAAAGAAGAACTCAGGCCCATAATACTCAGATAGATATCTGACCTGTTTCCCATTTCTTAACTCCACAGTTGTTATTTCTCTATAAGCAAATTAATCAGGGTGATTACCCTCTAGTAACAACTGGAGCTCATTATGTCTAACTTCTTCAAGCCTCTTATAATTAGCCCCTTTTTCACCATTTTGTTTTCTAATAGCTTTTGTGGGGAAGATTGGCTTTATAGGCTCTCTTGAAGTCTTCTAGGATTTCCCAGGGTGATACTACAATGGCCAGCATGACCACTGCATCTACAATCTTCTTCACTTGGCCATTGTATCTATGTGGAATGTTCTTCTTGTGAATTCTATGACTCACCCTGGGATCAGGCCAGATTCTTACTCTCTCTCCTTCTGATATTGAAAAGTGAACCTGAGAGCACATAACCTCTAAGCATGTTTCCTCATTGATAGAATCGATGAAGTGTGAGGAAAATCTTTGTCAACCAAACTCAACAACTGCTCATCATGTTGTTTGTGTAATTCTTCTTCTTTAAGTTTTACTTTCACAGTTTGCATCTTGATGGCAGGATTGATTGTTGTTGGTTGACTCTTGGCCTTAGGCAATTTAATAACAGCTGAAATGGCCGGCCTGTCCTCATCATCATCTTCTTCTTCTTCTTCTTCAAGCCTCAACACCCTTCTCTTCCTCTTGGGTGCATCATCGGCTGTTTGTGTTGGTTTCTTGGGTAAGGGAGTTGGTTTTGTGGGTTGTGATGTTGGTTGTTTTGGTGTGGGAGATTGTACAGGCTGTTCTAGTATTTTTGTTGTAAGAGAAGCTTTGGAGCACTTTGCTAGATCAGTCCTGCTCCCAGCACCAGCTTCATCAAGGGCTTCTATGAGTAATCCTTTGGTGAATGCTTCAGACGAACAGATCTTGTTAGTTATCTTCAAGATACTGTCCCTGGTCCATGTTCAAGAACTGATCTCCCCAAAATACTTTAATATAAATATGATCATAGCTTCCAATCTTTCCTGTTCTTTGTCACTATAGCTAGCCCTCAATGTTCAATCTCCTGAATCTCCAACTTCCTGATCTCAGAGTCAAGCTTAGCAGTATCAAATCCTTGTCTGAATAGCTGATCAATGATTTTATCCATTGACCTGCTATGTTGCTCATCAGCTTCTTTAATCATTTCATCTAACTTCACCTCATCAGGAGTCTTTTCACCACCCTTCTTCTTCTTATATGTGACATGAATGTCCATTTCTTTTATGTCCCCTTCTCCATCTCCTTCTCTTTTTTCATCTCCTTCACATTCTCCTTCTTCTTCTCTTTCTCCTTCTCCTCCTCCGTCTCTTTCTCCTTTTCCTCTTCAACCCTCTTCCTTTTGACTACTTTCACTGACTTAGACTCCCCCTTTTTGGTTGCATTGGATTCAGGAGTTTGAATGTCAAAAAGTTTCTTAGACACTGCATCATCAACCAGGGTTTGTATATTTGATGAAAGCCTCTCATCAAGGGCTTGATTCACAATATCAGTGATGATGGGAGTGATGAGAGGCAGGGAAGATTAAAGATAACAACTATTTGCTCAGAGCAGAGGCTGGTGGTTGAGTAGTTGGGAGTGGCTCTGTGTATGGGAGACCTTCAGAAGAGGGTGCCATCTGTGGGTGAATATGGGCAGATAGACTTAATTCTTGAGACATTTTGGCAAGTAGTTCTTGTAGTCTACTTACCTCATCCTCAAGAATAGTGTTATGGGCTAAGACATCATAGAAGAAGCCCAGGTCATCATCAGTGTTTGCTGAATCATTTGACCTCCTGATTATATTAGGATGAACATGTGCTGAGTGTGGATCAGTATTCACATGTGTCCCTTTGTCTTGGAACTGGGGACTTCCTGCCTCATGATGATGTCCTTCATCGGCAGTTGCCTCTGGTGAGGTCTTAGAGATGATACCAACTTCATCCTATTCATGTGCTGAAGCAGAAGAAGTGGCAGCCTCACCAGATGTTCTTATCTCCTCTTCCATATAGGGAGATAGAACTTTGTAATCCCTGTGCTGTGGGTTCTCAGCAACACTATAATCCTCCCTCTCAGTGGTTGAGGTTTTCCCAGTTATGATAGGTTTCTGGGGAGAGGGTGGATTGTTCAGCTGAGTCAGCACTTTTGCAATTATAAGTGTTGGACTTTATGGGGTGGTTGCAGTGGGAGATAGGGGTGAAACAGATTGCACCTGGGGAGAGTGGTGCTCTTCAATGGTAACCTTCTCAAGTGAGAAAGGTTCCAAAAATGTGTCTACCCCAGAAGTGGTTGCTTCAGGATCCTGTTAAGAGGATACCTAAGCGGTTGTGTCTGGTAGAGTCTTTGTGAGTACTGGGGGATTACTACCAGTAGTTACCTGCTGCCTTGGTGGTGCAGGGGCATCCTCAGGGGACTCAACTCCCTGAGTAGCCTTTTTGGGCTTTTTATGTTTTGGCTTGAAGGGGACTTTGGATTTTGACGATGAGGCTGTGGGTTCCCGCTGCTTGGGTTTTAGCAGCTTGGCAGCCTCTTTTAGGTGGTTCTGAGTTGTGCCTGGAGTATACTTCAGGCAAAACAGCCACAGCAGGGACTCCTAGGCCAACAAGGCCCTCAGCTTTTAATTGATTCTCAATAATGGCCATAAGAAACCTTGGATATAATATCCATCTGTTAGCCATAGGTTTCAAAGCCATATCTTTTAATTCCCAAAAGATAATTTCAGAAAAATTTAGATTTTGTTGTTCAAGGATAGAATACAATACCTGCTGCCACCTTGAAGACATTTGATCCCATGAAGAGGACTTGGGGGCAAGACAGACATTTACCATGTGAAAGATTAGGCGTTCAGCATCACAAAAGTGCTTCTTCAGGATGGTGGTAGCACTTAGGTCACCATCGTATCCATAATGGGCAAAAGATAAGTCGGTTGTGCCCTTAGGATATTCAGTGACGAAGGTGGCATCATTCAGATTTAGGGTTCGTCGGATAATGTCAGAAGTGACGACCACCTTCTTCTGGTTGACAAACGACTGGAGAGTGACCTCGGCATCATTCTCACCAGTTGTGAGGGTGACGTTTGTCCAGAATTGTTTCAAAGATTCGGCGTGTATGATTGGATTCAAAAGAAAGGCCGTTTTGTATGGGGATTCAACCATCAGATCGATGGCGTCATCGAACTTGTTCCAAAAAGCCGATTTGGTGAGGTAAGCTACACAGTTATGGCGTGGTTTGAATTGCATGGTCGCCATTAATGTGGGAGGGACGTTCAGAGTTTTTGAATAGTAGGGTTGTGAGAATGAAAAACTCTAAAGTTAGGGCTTGGTATTTATAGGGTAAGGTTATGAAACGGCTGATGGAAAACGTCTGAAGGTTTTGGTGTTAGACATCAGGTGTTTGAAATGACTGAAGACATGGTTTTAACCTTCAGAGGTTGTAAACGACTGAAGGCTTGGTGTTAGTCATCAGTAGTTGAAAACTACTGAAGACATGGTTTTAACCTTCAGATGTTGTAAACAACTGAAGACTTGGTGTTAGTCATCAGTAGTTGAAAACTACTGAAAAACGTGGTTTTGGCTTTAGTTGTTTTGAAATGAAACAGCAGTTGTTTGAATCAGCTGAAGAGTAAAGTTACTCATCAGCTGTTGTCATCAATTCATAGGCTTCAGTTGTTTTATTCTGACCTCAACATTTACTCATCAGACTTTGTCTGATTTTCAGACGTTTCATTATTCATCAGCTCTTTTGAATATTTATTCTTCAGCTCTTCTGAACAAATGTTCAGAAGATCTGTTGAAATAAATTATTCTTCAGAACTTGTGAACAAATATTGTTTTCAGTACTTATGTGTAAGATTAAACATCAGTACTTCTGGACAAAATTTGTTCGTCAGTACATATTTGTTAGAAATAGGCATCAGGAGTTATAACCACATCAGTAGTTGTTGATGGGGTTTAACATGTTTATCAAAGCTTCATATATCTTGATTATATGAAAAACGCAGCGGAATATAAGATTTAAAACATGTTAAGATCTGATTATAAAACCCATTTTATAATAACCCCAAGCCATGGATCTACATATACAATGCATACAATAAAGATGAAGAACTACAACCTTTGTAGCTGCAAAATTCGTGATTTAGGAGGTGAAAGAGATGAGTTCTTGTGGCTAAACTTCAAGGTAGAAGCTCTCAAGATAGCATACCCCAGCTTGCACAAACACCTTGCTTTGCTAGGATTGTAACACCAACTTGATACTACTCTTGAACTCTTGATTTCCAGCCAATGATACTTAGATCAAGAGCTGAAAAATTCTGCTCTTCCTTCTTTCAAAACCCGTAAGAAAAGAGAAGAAGAGAGATCGAGAATATCCTTTTTGCTCTTGTGTTTGTGTGTGTGTGTAAGAATCACTTTAATGCAAGAAGAGAGAATGTTTTGAATGCATGTCTTGGAACTAAAACCAACCCCTTCTCAAGACAATGGGGCAGCCGTTTAAAGCTCCCAATTTTTTCATTTCCCTCCTATATTAGATTTTATAAAGTTTATAAAATATAAACTCTTGCAATCTAATATTTATAAAATCAAACCATTTTAATTTTATAGCTTTTACACACACACATTATTATATGTCATTGTTTAACTTATTTAAGCAATGAAACAAATAATATGTTATGAACAAATTATCAATATATATATATATATATATATATCTTGTTCATTTACAAAAGCAATGTGTTTAGAAAAGCCGGTTTCTAAATTGGTGCTAATATTTATTTGTGTGATCTTATCAACAATAAATATTTATCGGTGTTTGTTTGGCTTGTTATTGGGTATGACCCGACTTGGATCATATCACACTAGCCACATCAATTTAATATGTATCTTGGGCAGATCAATTCTTTCAATCTCCCACTTGCACAAGATTCATAGAAATTGATGCAAGCAGCAAATAACGCCTAGCAACGGTTTGCTACCCCTAATGTATATGACTAAGTGCCATTCAATAACATCATCCCTTCCAAGTACCTTACTTGAATATGATTTAGGTGAATCAATCATCTATCCTTTTGTTGCAGATGTCATGTTAAATCCAAGAGACACAGAATTGTCATTCTCTGATGATTTAACTTTAACAGGCCTTAGACATCTTACTCTCAACGAATAAGAGGAACAAATTCCATCTTGACTACATACGTCTCTCACAATCACCTCATATCATACCTGAACTCAGCCTTATGTACTGCTAATTTTTCAGAACAGCAAAGTGCTAAGTCAAAGTACAATACTTGGTGAATATCAAGACCCAATATGTATCTCAGGTCTGAGGATACAATGATATTCGCCTTTACTCAATATCTCTTATGACTAATCACAAAGATTCCATGCAGAAATAATTGAGAGCGGGTCAGTCCATATCTATATCCCGTAGATATCAATGAACCTTGGTAGCAACCTCTTGCTTTATATTCATACCTTATGAATATCAACCAATCCAATTTCATTATAGTCTTACATTCATAATTGTTCCCACAAGTATGATCGACTACGGACGTTTAGAATAACTTATTTATTCACGGATTTAAACATGCTAAAATAGAAGAACAAATGAAAATTATAACCATATAATTAAGTCAAATAGCATAAGTTCTAATATCTAAATACAAAATACAACATCAAACCCAGTCACTTGAATATCTAAGTCCCATGGCACAAGCATGGCCTTCATGTTTTGCCCTTTCAAGGAGCTTTGTGAGTGGATCCGCAATGTTTTTATCAGTATGGACTTTGCGAATACATATCTTTCCCTTTTCAACTTCATCCCTTATGTAGTTGAATCTCCGTTCAATGTGCCGAGTCTTTTGATGAACACGAGGTTCCTTGATTTGAGCAATCGCACCCTCGTTGTCACAAAAGATCTCTAGGGGATCCTGAATGGAAGGGACTACCCCTAGATCGGCTATGAATTTCTTCAGCCATGCAGCTTCCTGTGCTGCCATTGAAGCGGCGACGTATTCAGACTCTGTAGTGGACAATGCTACGACTTCTTGCTTTGAGCTTTTCCAAGAAACAGCTCCGCCATTCAGAATAAAGATGTACCCCGATTGAGATCGTGAATCATCTCGATCGGTTTGGAAACTCGCATCCGTGTAACCTCTTACAACCAGATCCTCTTCACCAGACCCGTAGATCAAGAACATATCCTTGGTCCTCCTTAGGTACTTCAGAATGTTCTTGACAGCCATCCAATGACTATCACCAGGATTTTGCTGGTATCTACTTGTCATGCTTAAAGCGCATGACACGTCTGGTCTAGTGCATATCATTGCATACATGATGGATCCTATAGCAGATGCATACGGGATTGCCTTCATTCTATTTTGCTCCTCCTTTGAGCTTGGACATTGAGTCGTACTCAATATTGTCCCTCTTTGAATAGGTACACTACCTTTCTTAGAGTTTTCCATCTTGAACCTTTTCAAGATTTTGTCAATGTATGCACTTTGATTCAAACCAATCAACCGCCTTGATCTATCCCTAGAGATCTTTATTCCCAGAATATAGGCAGCTTCACCAAGATCCTTGATGGAAAAACAACTTCCAAGCCAGGTTTTTACACCTTCCAAGGTTGGTATGTCATTTCCAAATAGTAGTATGTCATCAACATACAATACTAGGAAAGTTATTATGCTCCCACTAGCCTTTTTATACACACAAGCCTCATCAGCGTTTTTGATGAAGCCAAATTTCTTTATCTCCTCATCAAAACGGTGATTCCAGCTTCTCGATGCTTGCTTCAATCCATAGATTGATTTCTTTAACTTGCATACTTTATCAGGATGTTTTGGATCGACAAAACCTTCAGGCTGAACCATATAGACATCTTCCAAAAGATATCCATTTAGGAAAGCGGTTTTGACATCCATTTGCCAAATCTCATAGTCATAATGAGCAGCTATGGCAAACAGTATCCTTATAGACTTTAGCATTGCAACAGGTGAGAAGGTTTCATCATAATCAACCCCTTGAGTTTGAGTGAAACCCTTTGCTACAAGTCTAGCTTTGTAAGTATCCAAGTTTCCATGCATATCGGTTTTCTTCTTGAAAACCCACTTACTTCCAACTACTTTGGAATTAAGAGGTGGTACGACAAGTTCCCAAACTTGATTGTCATACATGGATTGCATCTCAACGTTCATGGCTTCAAGCCATTTGTCACAATCCAAATTGGACACTGCATCATGATATGTGGTTGGTTCATCTGAATCTACCACGTAGCATCCATCCATGAAAAATCCGTATCTTTCAGGTGGATTACTAGTTCTACCACTTCTGCGAACGTTTTGTGTGTATTGATCAACCACTTGATCATTCTCAACATCCTCATGTTGAGTGCTAGTTTCAACCAAACGTGCATCGGGCTATGAATCTTGATCCTCCTCAAGATCCACTGTTCTACTGCTAGTTCCTTCCATAAGAAACTTTGTTTCTAAGAACTCGCCCTTTCTGGCAACAAATACCTTTTGTTCCAGTGGATCATAGAAATAATATCCCATAGAATCTCTAGGATATCCAACAAAGACACACTTGGTGGATCGGACATCTAATTTGTTTGGGGTGGGAGTCTTAACATAAGCCTCACAACCCCAAACCCTTAAATATGATAGGGATGGAACTCTTCCATGCCATATCTCAAAAGGTGTCTTTTCCACCTTTTTGGTTGGGGCCATATTCAGAATACGGGCCGCGGAGAGCAAAGCGAAACCCCAAAATGATAGAGGTAATGTGCTTCTAGCCATCATAGATCGAACCATATCCAATAAGGTTCGATTCCTCCTCTCAGACACACCATTATGTTGTGGTGTTCCAGGTGGAGTGAGTTGTGAGACAATCCCACAACTCCTAAGATGATCTTGAAAAACATCACATAGATATTCACCACCCCTATCGGTGCGTAGAACTTTAATCGTTTTGTTGAGTTGATTTTCTACTTCATTCTTGAAGATTTTGAACATTTCAAAAGCTTCATCTTTGTGTCTTAATAAATACACATACCCATAGCGACTATAATCGTCGGTAAAGGTAATGAAGTATCTTTCACCATTCCTAGTCATTGGCTTAAAAGGACCACATACATCCGAATGTATGATGCCTAATAAATCTTTTGCCCTTTCGTTAGTTCCACTAAAGGGTGTCTTAGTCATTTTTCCTTGTAAACAAGATTCACATACATCAAATGAATCACATTCATTTGTTTTTAAAAGACCATTCTTTTGAAGTGTTTGTATGCGTTTCTTGTTTATATGACCAAGACGACAATGCCAAAGGTAGGTATCACTCAAATCCAATTTGAGTCTTTTGGCGGTTGCTTGGTATATTGAGCTATCATATGTTGTGTTTTCATGAACCAATTCATAAATGCCATTACAAGGTATAGCTTTAAAATAAAATACATGATTTAAAGAAACATGAATATCATTGTCAACAAACTTGAAATCATAATCATATTGTCTTAAACGGGAAACAGAAATTATGTTCCTAGTCAAGCTAGGAGCATATAATACATTACTTAAATAACTTCCAAACCACTTGGAAGCTTCAAAATGTAGTCTCCTTGGGCTTCCACATGAACCTTTGCACCATTGCCCATGAAGAGACTTATTTCCCCTTTATCATAATGCTCATTTCTTCTGAACCCCTGCAACAAATTACAAATGTGAGTTCCACATCCGGTATCTAATACCCATGTGTTAGAAGAAATAACATTCAGCTCAACATGTATCATGTAAATTATACCTGAGGTTTGCCCCGCATCCCTCTTTTCTCTCAACTCTTTGAGATAGACTGGACAATTTCTCATCCAATGCCCTATCTCACCACATTTGAAGCATGGGTCGTTCGCGGCAACCTTTTGCTTCTTCTCCTTGGGCTTCGGAGGTTGCGCCCTAACAGCCATCTTTCCCTTTCCCCTAACATGACCCTTTCCTTTGGCAACAGTTGCCTTAGGAGGGGGTAGAGACTTTCTCTTTTTCCCACCTTCACTTATGATGAGAACGGGTAAAACCCTCTTACCCATTCCCGCCTCAGCTGATTTGAGCATAGAATGAAGTTCATTTATGCTCTTGTCCCATCCGTTCATGTTGTAGTTCATGACGAATGCCTCAAACCTTTTAGTTAGGCCATTAAGGATCAAATCCGTGGCCAACTCTTTTGAGACGGGACAGTTCAGCCTTTCAAGGCGGTCGATGTGGCTTTTCATCTTAAGAACATAAGATGAAACTGATTGGGATTCCTCCATCCGACATGCATTAAGCGCTTGAACCGTTTCGTAGCGCTCCACTCTAGCTTGTTGCTGGAACGTTTCCCGCAACTGAGTGATCATGTCATAAGCTGCATGGAGCTCATACTCCTTTTGGAGTTCGGGTGTCATACTTGCTAACATTAGGCAAGAGACTTGGACGGAGTCTTCCACATATCTAACCCAATCATTATACGCTTCCACATCTTCCTCGTCAGGTTCATCGGGGATGGGGTCATCAAGGATGTAGGCCCGCTTTTCTTGTTTGAGAACAATTCTCAAGTTGCGGTACCAATCCATGAAATTGTTAGGTGTTAGACGATCCCTTTGAAGGATCGCCTTTAGGGATTGGTTGTTTTGGTTTGGTACATCATTATTAGTGTTGTTGTTGTCGGCCATCTACAAGATTTTACAAAGTTCCATTAGTAATCGTTGATATAATTATATTTTATTTATCAATACCCTTTATGTCTCATAGATCATTAATAAATAAAATTTTAGAATCCAACGTTATATTTAAATATTGGTTAGGTGACCTTTATCCCATTATTTAAATAAACAAGGTAGTCATAAATGACAATTACAACCTATTGTAACTTCTAGTGGTATGGGATCGTTTGAACATCTCATGTTTATAACGGCATGTTTATCCCATCAACACCTTTATAAAATATATTTTAGGTGATCCATTCAATATATTTTACAAATCAAGTCGTCCTACTTACACACACGTGTGAGTTTACTATATAAGTGGTTAGGTGACCTTTATCCCACAAACATGGTATTCTCACCTCAAGTTACAAGTTCCCTCAAAGTGGTTAGGTGACCTTTATCCCACTAAGAGTTAGCAAGTAACCTAAGTGTTGTGTAAAAGGATGGTGTTTAACTTGTTTTTCAAAAGGGATTTATAATTTGACAATTCTTGTTTAGAAAAGTCTATGTACCATATGATTGTATGCATTCAACCATATGGTACCCTATTGGTTCTTTTAAATAAAACCCATTTTATTTTGTAAACCATTAATTCCTTTTATAGAACCATTCTACTTATGCTTAATGATTTGAGAACCAATTACTTGTTTATTGTTTGTTTTAGTTGAGGTTTGTTAATCACATCCAAATATTCAAAACAAACATCATCATATGCATTCAACCAAACATAAACAAAACAAGTCATATATGCATAACAAAGCATACTAAGTTGATCACACTTGTTTAGCCAAAACAAGTGTGTCAAATGGTCATATCCTAAGGGTTTAGAATCATGACACATGGTTGACCAAAGAGACTCCCACTTGAAACCATATCTTCAAGAATTCTCTTTGTCCATCTTTTCTTCAAGTCTTGATCTTGAGCTTCCTTACAAGATATGTATCCTAATACATTTTTCTAGTAAAGATAAACTCCTAATCTATTTATTACAAACCATATGAATAAATAAATTACAAGACTAGACTTGAAACAAAAATAAATTATTACATGCCCAAATGAATATAACATGACAACCAATCATTCAATCCAAATGGTCTAGGCTTTGTTATGCATAATCAACAACAACATATTCAAACATACATGAGTGGTTGATTTTTGGCAGCCCCTTAAACCCATGTTTTTGGCCAACACAAACCAAGAACTAATGGGTTTAGTCCATGCAAACAATTATCTTATAAACTAGAGTTTTAAAGATCCTAATATGCATAATATAGTATCTTTAAAACATCAAAAGAGGGCACCAAAACAGCCCCTAAACTCACGGTTTGGTGCTGTCCAAAATGAAACACAAGGTGTAATACATGTATGCATATGTATAAGTGGCTCTTGATGCCATTGATGGGGTTTAACATGTTTATCAAAGCTTCATATATCTTGATTATATGAAAAACGCAGCGGAATATAAGATTTAAAACATGTTAAGATCTGATTATAAAACCCATTTTATAATAACCCCAAGCCATGGATCTACATATACAATGCATACAATAAAAGATGAAAGAACTACAACCTTTGTAGCTGCAAAAATTCGTGATTTAGGAGGTGAAAGAGATGAGTTCTTGTGGCTAAACTTCAAGGTAGAAGCTCTCAAGATAGCATACCCCAAGCTTGCACAAACACCTTGCTTTGCTAGGATTGTAACACCACTTGATACTACTCTTGAACTCTTGATTTCCAGCCAATGATACTTAGATCAAGAGCTGAAAAATTCTGCTCTTCCTTCTTTCAAAACCCGTAAGAAAAGAGAAGAGAGAGATCGAGAATATCCTTTTTGCTCTTGTGTTTTGTGTGTGTGTAAGAATCACTTTAATGCAAGAAGAGAGAATGTTTTGAATGCATGTCTTGGAACTAAAACCAACCCCTTCTCAAGACAATGGGGCAGCCGTTTAAAGCTCCCAATTTTTTTCATTTCCCTCCTATATTAGATTTTATAAAGTTTATAAATATAAACTCTTGCAATCTAATATTTATAAAATCAAACCATTTTAATTTTATAGCTTTTACACACACACATTATTATATGTCATTGTTTAACTTATTTAAGCAATGAAACAAATAATATGTTATGAACAAATTATCAATATATATATATATATATAATCTTGTTCATTTACAAAAGCAATGTGTTTAGAAAAGCCGGTTTCTAAATTGGTGCTAATATTTATTTGTGTGATCTTATCAACAAATAAATATTTATCGGTGTTTGTTTGGCTTGTTATTGGGTATGACCCGACTTGGATCATATCACACTAGCCACATCAATTTAATATGTATCTTGGGCAGATCAATTCTTTCAGTTGTAACTTCATCAGATATTTTCAACAACTAATGTACTTCAGTACTTTTAAGTATTTTAGTCTTCAGTCTTTATAACACTTCAGTAGTTATGAAAAATGCTGAAGACAAAATAACTCATCAGTACTTATTTTTGACTTTTGTATACTAATGCTCATCAGTACTTGTGATCTGAGAGCATCAGTATTAGTCAATTTATTCCAGCTGCAGCATACCAAGCCTTAGCACCAGATTTTGAAAAGTTGCACTGTCCAAAGGCTTAGTAAATATATCTGCAAGCTCATCAGCACTAGGAACAAACTTCGGATCAATCAGACCTTTTTCATAACAATCCCTAATAAAATGATGTCTGATCTCAATATGTTTGGTCCTGGAATGCTAGACTGGATTCTTAACAATACAAAGAGCTGAAGTATTGTCCATTAGTAATGGAGTCTTAGTCTCTGTAATGCCATAATCCAATAATTGATTCTGAAGCCAGAGTACCTGAGATGTACAACTTGCAGCAGCAATGTACTCTGCTCAGCAGTTGATGTAACAATTAAAGTTTGTTTCTTACTTTTCCAAGAAACCAAACAATTGCCTAGAAATTGGCATCCACCAGAAGTTGATTTTCTGGTTACTTTGCACCCTGCATAGTCACTATCAGAGAAAGCAACCAATTTGCAAGAGTGCCCAGTGGAATACCAAAGTCCTAGAGATTGAGTTCCTTGCAAGTATCTAAAGATCCTTTTGACTGCAATCAAATGGGATTCTTTAGGTGCAGCCAGCAATCTAGCACAGACACAAGTGGAAAACATAATGTCTGGTCTAGAAGCTGTAAGGTACATCAAAGAACCAATCATACATCGGTAAAGGGTTTTATCAACCGCTTTACCTTTCTGATCAACATCCAGTTGTGTGGTGTTGCTCATGGGAGTAGAACAGGGCTTACAGTTTTGTAAATCAAACTTTTTCAGAAGATCCTTTGTATATTTGGACTGATGAATGAAAGTTCCATCAGCTCTTTCTTTGATTTGCAAACCCAGAAAGAACTGTAATTCTCCCATGGCACTCATTTCAAACTTTTGTTGCATTAACTTTGTAAATTCATCACATAACTTTGGATCAGAGGATGCAAAAATAATATCATCTACATAAATTTGAACAAGTAGCTTATGTTGTCCTACTTTCTTTATGAATAAAGTTTTATCTATGGAGCCTCTAGTGAAATTATTTTGAAGAAGAAAATTAGATAGTGTTTCATACCAGGCTCTAGGAGCTTGTTTCAACCCATATAGAGCCTTATCAAGCTTATACACCCAATCTGGATGTTTATTATCCTCAAAACCAGGTGGTTGACACACATAAACCTCTTCTTTTATTTTATCATATAAAAATGCACTTTTGACATCCATTTGAAAAACTTTAAGATTGTGAAAAGCAGCATAAGTAAGAACAATCTAATTGCCTCCAGTCTGGCTACAGGGGCAAAGGTTTCATCATAATCAATACCTTCTTCTTGTGCAAACCCCTGTACAACCAGCCTAGCCTTGTTCTTGACAATTTGACCCTTTTCAGCCTATTGCACACTTACCTTAGGGTAAAGGAACCAGCTCCCACACTTGCTGCTTTTTGAACTGAAGAAACTCAAGCTGCATGGCTTCAACCCATCCATTGTCTCTTAATGCAACATGATAGTTCTTTGGCTCTTGTTGACTGATGAAGAGAGCATAGAAACAGAAATTGGACAATTGACTTCGGGTTGAGACTCCAGCATTGATATCACCAATGATCTGAGACACTGGGTGATTCTTCAGCTCTTGATAAACAATGAGATCTGTGCAAGTGTTTATAGGGGATTCAGCAGCAACAGATTGTTAGGACCGTGTATGACGGAGTACTAACTGATTCAAACGTGAAACCAGATCAAATAGTGCGGAATCCTATTTGATTGGCGATCCAATCAGGGAGAACGTTAATCCAATCAAAACTAACGATGAGAATACGTTAAGAATTGATTAGAATCGATCAGAAACATTCTATGAAGTTGGAAGGGACTCTCTGGATGAACAGGAATGGCTAGGGTTGATAATTCTCAAAGGGTTACGTTTTTCCACGAATTAAGTTGTATTTATAGGTTACAGCTCTCATTCGTACGACTGAGCCAAGCGACTAGCTCAGTCGTGCGACTAAGTCATACGATTAGTTCATTCGTACAACTAAGTCAGTCTTATGACTCAATCGTGCGATTGACTCAATCACCTGGTTCAGTCGTGCGATTGGCCCATTCGCATGGTCCAGTCGTGCGACTGAATCAGGATAATTAGTTAAACGCATTCTTGAACCTTTAATGGTTCGGAACTATGTCTAACAACTATAAACCTATATAACATTGTCATATATGCGTGTAACAATAAACAATATAAGTAGATATAACACTAAACAACCAGTAAACATATATAGAAGAGTTTCTCATTGTATTGATCAAACATTACAAAAGTGTTACAAGAAAAGAAAGTCTATTACATTTAAGATCACTACACTAGAACTGGGGACATGTGTACCAACAAACTCCCCCTTGGACCTAGTTCTATCTACACTTTGACTTCCTTCTTGAACTCTTCATATCTCTTTACCCTTTCTTCTCAGGAAACCCCAGCATGAATATCAAGTGCGAAGCATAAACGTATAACATGTTGAAACTGAAGTGCTTGCACGATATCCTGTGTGTCAAAAAATAGTGGCCACTTGTACAAGATGTAGACATCTGAAGCAGACAAGTTGGTTAGCCACATAGGGTCGTATACCCTAATTGTCTTTATCGTCCCTTCTTTATTCAAAACTATGACGGCCTCACCAGTGCGCCAGTCATAATACCACCATTTAAAATGGGGTGCAAAATCTTATGGCATTTCCCTCAGTGAAATACGCGACATTGTGCGCGGAGGGTGCCATCTCAAAATCACCTTTGGTCTTCCGGAGGTAGGGTTAACCTCGGTCTTATGAATCAACCTTTTGGGCTGTTGAGGTTTAAAATTTACCCACCTAGTAAGGTACTCCTTCTTCAGAGCCTTCTCGAACCATCCTGATATCTTCCCGAGGACAGCATACAGGAGGCTCAAGTTGGCTAGACGATTTAGCTCAAATCCAGGGAGAGTTTTCAGATCGTGTGGGAATCTGAAATACTCTATTCCCTTCTCTCTCTTCACAGCGTATACTTTGAGGTCCTTAAAGTATGCCCATCTGATAATCTTGCCTGACACCTTCTGATGTTTCTTGACCTTGTAGAGCTTGGTGTAGGCGTTTGTCTTTGTAGGCGCTCATTGCTTTTTCATTTCCTCCAGGCAGGCTGCCCACTCAGCCTTTTTAGATGCAAGATTAGCATCATCTGCCTAAGGATCCTCTGTTGTAGCCTCTTTAGCAGCAGTCATTGTCTCAACATTATCGAATGTACTGCTGTCAAATGTATCTCCCAGATCTGGTAGCACTTCGCCTTCGGCGTTAGTGTACTGGGGATAATGATCAGCAGTCACATCCTCTATCTCCACTTCGTCGACATCCTGTAGTTCTTCATCACTGACTACGTCAACCTCGGGCGCATCCTTTACCAGCTCATCAGGGTTTAGACTGAATAATTCAGCAATCTGCTCATCAGTTAGATCATGTATGATCTCGCCCTCTTCATGTGTGTAACTAATAGAGCGATGTACTATTCCTTGAAAATCGAGAATCATTGTCAATTGAGTCTCGATTTGTTGAAGGGGTACCACATCGTGCTCGTCAGCATGTTTGGATGAACCTGTATAACAATTAACCAAACACAGTGCAACTTAGTATACATTAAGCACATAACAGATGTCGATTTAACTTTTCATTCATTTACTTTAAACACATATTAAATACAGGATTACAATGACAATAGTTTAATAATAAATAGACATCTAATCCTGAACTTTGCCTTGAATCATCGCTGGATCTTTGGCAGAAGGGGAGGTAGGCGGGTAGTAGCTGATGTTCCCTGGTCTTGTCTTTTCTTAGTTCGTTGTTCATGACCAGGAGCAGAGGCAGCTGCAGCTGCATCCCCTTCATCATCATCACCATCCTTTTCTTGATCATTTCCATCACCCCCCTCATCATCATCATCACTTTCCTCTTCATCATCATCTTCCTCATCATCATCACCGTCTTCATCTCCTTCATCAATCTTTAATGGCTCATCCTGCGACCCTTTCAGTTTCAGCAGGATCTTCTTATTCGCAGACTCCAACTCCTCAATCTTCTGAGTAGATATGACATGTTGTTCCTGGAGTTGGGAGATCTGCTCAGCTTGCTGAGCAATAAGATGGGCTTGAGAAGCATTTTGCTCCTCAAGCTGTCGAAGTCGAGCAGTCTTCTCATCATCTGCAGCTAACAACTTCAGCACCATCCGATTTAGTGCTGAAAGTTGTTCCTCTACTCCACTTAGAGGTAGAAACAATCCAGATGGGAAGGAGGATGGGTTGGCTTGATGACTGGGAGTGGTGGTGGTGGTAGTGGTGAAGATAGGGGTTGGTATAAATGAAGTTGGTGGTGGAGCAGGTGTGGTAGTGGTGTGTGAGGTGGTAGAGGTGGTAACAGGTGGTGGAATGGGTGTAGTGGTGGTTGTGGTAGTAGGAGTGGTTGAAGTAGTAGGGGTGGTTGAGGTAGTGGTGGTGGATGTTAGTAGGGTCAACCTTCTTCGCTTGGGCTTCTTCCCATGGGGCTGAGCCATCCGTTTGAGTCTAAGTCCTTTAGATCCGGGTGCTCCCCCTTGGCTGCTGGGAGTGTCTAAGGTGTATGATGGGTCAGCTGTAGAACCCCCAGACGCTCCCTGGCGTCCACCAACCACACTAATACCCCTCTCTATGGCTACGACACGGCTTCCTACCATTCGTACCAGGGGCTCATCATCTGACTCTTCTTCTTCTTCCACAGGCTGAAAACCCTGATGAAATCCGGCTGTCTCTAAACCTTTGTGTGGGGATGGTGGAGATGTAGCATCAGCAGCTGCTGTAGTGGTCTTAGTATCAGTATCTCTACCATCATCGCCATCATCATCAGAATCATCACTAGGGACAGCTATTGGCTCTGTGCCCGAGTCACTATCATCGCGATGCCACTTTTTCCTAGCTGGCGCCATATAATCCTTGCAGGCCAGGTGCCCAAACAATCGCCTGATAGGGGGTTTCACCTGCTTCCCCCTGTACACCTTCATCCTACCCAGAGTCGTGTCATTCATCGCTTCAAGCACGACTGCATCATCTGTCTCCTTAGGCAGCAGGGGGAGTTTCTGATCAATAATCATCTGAATGAATCTTGGATACATACAGAAACTCTCCTTCCCCTTGGCCTTGATGTTCTCTACCAAGTAGGTGAAGATCATCCTGGAGAAGCTAAACGGATGGTTCAGCACCAGTGCAGCGTAAGCATTTTGTATCTGATCTGACAACTCATCAAACCCACCCTTCCTTGATGCAATGTATCACAGAAGGACATGTGCCAAGTATTTGAACTGGGGGCACAAGTTACTCTTGTTGAGCATACTTGCGTTTATGTCCCCAGAATACTTGGCTCTCAGAAAGCAGCCACGGACTGTGAGTGGATGTAATCTAGTAGGGCAATCTGCATCATCCCCCAGCTCTAGAACCGTCCGTATATCTTCTTCAGAGATCTGAATCGCCTCTCCAAAGATCGAACTCCTGATCGAGTAGGGATCGGTAGATCTGTCCACAGCTGCGTTTTCCCAGAACGCCTGTTGTACCGATCAGTACGGAGTGCAAGGTGCTGAGATCGCACGAGAGATCCTCGAGCGTCGCAAAAATGAGATAATCCCAGCAAACTTAGCGGAGTTGCGGGAAGTCAGATCGAGATAAGCACAGATGTTGTGCTTAGAGCTCATGGGCCATCTGCTTGCCATCTATTCACACAAAACAAATAAACATTAGTACATATCAACGTATTCCAGACTTGTTTCATGTAATTGAACATTTTGTTCAGTCGTGTGACTGAACTGAGCGATTGAATTTAGTCGTGCGACTGAGCTGGACGACTGAGCTCTAGTTATGCGATTAGCTCATACGTGCGACTGAGTCTAGCGATTGGACTTAGTCATGCGATTGCTCATGCATTTGCCTCAGTCGTGCGATTGAGCTTAGATGCATGGTTCAGTCGTGCGATTGAACCATTCGTCTATCTCAGTCGTGCGAATGAGTCTAGTCGTCCTGCTTAGTCGTGCGATTGGAGTTCATCAGTGTGTCCAATCGCATGACTGACAGTTTGCCGATTTTTGAGCTATTCTTGTTGTTAAACGTTCAGGAATGACTCATTAGGTTCGCATATGACCGATTAAGCTTCTAATAACTTTTATATGTTCAGAACTCTTGGTTTTACTAGTTTATTTGTCCAACTTAGTTCGGTTTTAACTTAGGTCATTGTCGATCCATTTTGACGTTGTAGTAACCTATTTACCACCCAATCTGAGTCGCGTAGTACCTATGGAGCAAATACAGACTGTCAGAAACGTGTCAAAACAGGTGTAAGAATATTAAACGAGATTTTGGAAGAGTGTGGGTGTATCGTACGATTTGGGGGCGATTTGAGTGAATGGAGCGACTGATGGCCGATTCACCCTGTATTTATACTAGGGCAACATCCAGTCATGCGACTGAACCTAGTCGCATGAGTGTTTCGTGCGACTGAGCCTAGTCGCATAAGTGAGTCGTGCGACTGAGCTTCAGTCGTACGATTCACCCAATCGCTTACCTCCAATCATACGATTGAGGTTCATTCAGATGTTTGACACAGTCGGTCACCTCCAATCGTGCGATTGGGCTCAATCGCATGGTCCAATCGTACGATTTTACTCATTCGTATGCTCCAATCATACGACTGGTCCATACTTATGGTTCAGTCGTGCGAATGGGCCATACTTGTGACATTTTGACCATTTTACCATTACGACCCTTAGTTCGGTTTAACAATAGATAACCATTATGAGCAATTGATCATCTCAGACATGATCACTTTTTAGATTAAAATCTGTTGATCACCTCAGACGTGATCCATTTATCCACCAGATCACCTCAGACATGCTCCATTTATCCACCTGATCATCTCAGACATGATCCATTTATCCACCTGATCATCTCAGATATGATTCATTTATCCACCTGATCATCTCAGACATGATCCATTTATCCACCCGATCATCTCAAACATGATCCATTTACCTACTTGATCATCTCAGACATGATTCTTTTACCTTTTTCAGAAACAATTTTATAGATTAAACGTTAAGTTCATTTTGTGACATTTTCTATAATGAGCAGCATAGCACTGTCCGACACTGACACACTTAACAAATACAATAGAATACTAAACTAAATAACAAAACAAAATGTTTTTATGATTTTGTTAGGGTTGGGTAGATAAGCCTATTAGCATTAACAACATTTTTCAAGGCAGATTCATATGGAATCAGACAGGCATAAACTCAATTACTTGGAACCTTTTATATTTATCGAAAAGGAAACTAACATATTTACATATCACAGTTAATCATTCATCTGAGACTTCTAAGTTCTAACTGGGAATCATGCTTGATATGATATGTAACGCACGTTGATTATCAACATCAGTCGATGCATCCACGACGATTGTCAGTACTCTTGTCCTCTTAAATCCATACACAGACTTTTGACACACATTGGTGATGAATTAAGTTATATTATTTCAACCAACAATTGTGGATCCCACACTTATATGGTAATCAACATTCCTCAGGAGACTTTTGAGCGGTCTACGGGTATTTTGACAAGAAGAGACTATTCTTAGAACTTTCAAAGAGAAGCCAAGCCTCAGGTCAATGCCATCACAGCAGAGAGGCGGCAAATAACAATGAATTCTAGAATATGTAGGTTATGCTTATCCTCAGGTCAGTGCCATCGCACAGCAGAGAGGCACACAACCTATCTCCTTGTTAGAGCATTTCTTATTTTCTTTTTCACATAACGCACCAACAACATAAGTTATCAGCTTGATTGCGCTTGTATTCAATTTTTTTCATGCTTTGCTCTTTTTATGGTCACTCGCACACCTTTGGTGGCGTTTATTTGCTCGTTATCCCTTATTGGAAATAACTGATTGTGTTAACCAGTTATAAGATGGGACCCCATAGTCGGTTGAACCATTTAGTTTAGATTGACTTCACCAATGATGTCTACTCGTCTATTGTGTTGAATCTACCGACACATCGTATAGTGAACTAGCACCTCCCGAGATTAATTTTCTCCGTGTAATTACAGTAACACACAAGCGTACTATCGTTTTCCCAATCTTATTAGACTTAGAATCCTCTGAATAACGATTGTCTGTGATTTAATTAAACTGAAATTCTAAAAAATGAAAAATCTTTTTGGTGTTCCAAGTAACTGAACGCCTGTGTACTATCACTTTCCATTTGTGTAGAATCACAGTCTTATCTTTGTTGTTTTTGCCTTTTAGCTTATCTGCCCTTCCCCTTTTTTTATTTTATTTTCTTTTTTTTTGAGTAACTAAAAACTGAAAGTAGCCTAATCTCCCCCTAAAATGCTAAAACAGAAAATCTTTTTGTGTTTTTGGATTTTTATAAGACAGTGAAATTAAAATAAAAATAAAAAGAAAAAGAAAAAGAAAGACAGAACTAGTGTCGGACTATGTATCTGTGTCGTCAGAGATAATGTCACTTTTCTTTTTCACGCCGTTGACCTCTAGCAGGTAGAAAAATCTGGGTTTATCAAACGGTTTAGTGTAGAGGTCAGCACGTTGAAAATCCGTGTTTATCTTTACCACATCAATTAATTGTTTTTCATAGCAGTCGTGTATGAAATGATACTTTATGCCGATGTGTTTAGTTTTAGGGTGTTGAACTGGATTTTTAGTTACAGCTATGGCAGCAGAGTTATCAACATAGATAGGGGTGTTAGAGGATTGCAAACCGTAGTCCCACATTTGCTGTTGGATCCAGATAATCTGAGAGCAGCAGCTTGCAGCAGCAACGTATTCAGCTTCGTAGGTTGATAAGGCAACCGAGGTCTGCTTCTTGCATTGTCACGTGACTAACCGCCTTCCAAAAAACTGACACCCTGCTGATGTAGACTTGAAATTCATTTTGCAGCCACCATAGTCTGAATCACTATACGTAGTGAGCTCAAACTCATCATCATGAGGATACCACAACCCCAGTGTTGGTGTACCCTTCAGATAACGGAAGATTCTTTTCACCCCGATCAGATGATTTACTTTCGGTTTTGCTTGATATCTGGAGCATAAACATGTGGCGTACATGATATCTGGACGGGAGGCAGTGAGGTACATGAGAGATCCAATCATCCCACGATGCATAGTGGCATCTACCAAATCCCCATTCTCATCAGGAGCCACATCATGATTTATGGTGAGTGGGGTACCGGCAGCAGTGACATTTTCCATATCAAAGCGACTAAGAATGTCTCCGACATACTTAGTCTGATGCAGAAAAATACTGGTAGGTGTCTGATCCACCTGTAATCCCAGGAAGAACTTCATTTCTCCCATGGCGCTCATTTCAAATTCTGCCTTCATCACAGATTCAAATTCTTTACATAACTCTTCGTTTCGTGAACCGAAGATTATGTCATCCACATAGATTTACACCATTAGTAAATCACCGTCTCTTTCTTTGATAAACAATGTGCAGTCAATCACATCCCTGCGAAACCCGTGTTTCAGCAGATGAGTAGAGAGCTTTTTATACCAGGCTCGAGGAGCCTGATGTAGCCCATACAGAGCCTTGTCTAACTTGTAGACTCTGTCCTGATGATAAGGATCTTCGAATCCTTCGGGTTGACTGACATAGACCTCTTCACGGATTTCCCCACGCAAGAATGCACTCTTAACATCTAGTTGGTAGACTTTGATCTTCATGTAAGATGCGTAGGCTAGAAAGATGCGGATAGCTTCCATTCTAGCTACTGGTGCAAAGACTTCATTATAGTCGACTCCCTCGACTTGTCTGAAGCCTTGAACAACCAACCGTGCCTTGTTTCTGATAACGACACCTTGGTCATCCTTCTTGCAGCGCAGCACCCATTTGGTGCCAATCACCTTTATGCCTTTGGGCCGGTCAACGAGTGTCCACACTCCATGCTTCTAGAATTATAGTAGCTCCTCTTGCATAGCATTACCCAGGCCTCATCCTTCACGGCATCGCTTACGTGTTTGGGTTCGACTTGAGAGACAAAGCATCTGAAAGCCCCATCATTCACGTAGCCCTTTTCCATAATTGCAGCATAATCAGCAGAATACAACTGATTTCTCGTCTGCACGCCGGAGTGTAGATCTCCAATGATAGCTTCCGGTGGATGATTCGTACTGATCCTAGTCACAGGTGTCGTAGGGACGACAACTTCAGTATCTAGATTTGTGACTGGAGGTTCAGTATCCGTATTTCCTGATGCGTGTTCAGCAGCTGATGAGCTTCCTACTTGATCAACGTTTGGTGCATGGCCTGTCTCAGCTGCTTCCTCATCATCAGATGAGTCATCACTTTCGTCCTGATCAGTTGATGAAGATCCTGATGATCCACTCGCAGGTGTTGTATTGCTAGTATCCAGATTTGGTGTGTTTAGAACATCATGCATCATCTGAGTAGCAATATCTTCATTTGAATCTATCTAAGGAAGATTGAACGATTTGAAAAAGCCATCGTAGTCAAAGAATGACGATGGACCTTTTCCAGCAGGGGGAATGGTGAATCGTTAAACGTCAACATTGCACCATACTTCTACCTGACTCGTAGAGTTGTTGTAAACTCGTTTGTCTGGTATGTTGTATCCTAGAAAGATCCCCTGATCTACCTTTTCATTGAACTTGCCCTCTTGAGTTTTCTTCAGAAGCGTACAAGGAGCACCGAATGGTTCCAGATACTCCATGTTAGGTTTGCACTTCTGTAGCAACTCATAGCAAGTCTTCCCATGCCTCTTCACTACTGACACACGATTGAGTGTGTAGCATGCATTGGCGACAGCTTCGTTCCAGAACTGCACTGGCAGCTTTGAATCTGCCAACATAGTCCTGGCGGTCTTGATCAAGCTCCTGTTCTTTCGCTCAGCAACTCCATTCATCTGTGGTTTGTATGCAGAGGTGAATTGATGAACAATTCCCTTTTCTTTGCAAAAAGCATCCATCCACTGATTCTTGAACTCTGTTCCATTGTCTGAACGAATCTTCCTAACCTTCAGCTTGTAGAGAGACTCCAGTGTTGTCACGAGCACCTTGAATGACTCAAAGGTTTCTGACTTTGCTTTCAGAAACATCACCCAGGAGAACCGTGAGTAGTCATCAGTGACTATAAAGCAGTACCAGTCTCCAGCGATACTCTTCGTGCTGACTGGACCGAATAGATCCATGTGCAATAGCTCCAGGGGCATCTCGATAGAATTGACTTGCTTGGTCTTGTGAGATTTCCTGGTCTGCTTTCCCTTCTTGCATGAGACACAAAAATCAGGAAGTTTGAAGTTCTTTACAGGAAATCCATCAACTAAGTTGTTATGAATCAGATGATTCATCTTCCTGTGATTAATGTGTCCCATTCTCCTGTGCCATGAGATGGAGTCCTTCTCTGTAGCTTTAGACAAGAAACATTAAACAGTAGAAGCACTAGTAGAAGCATTAAAAATATCTAGAACATACAAGTCATTATATCTAGATGCTGACATTAATACCTGCTCCTCTGGAATTTCCATCTCTTTCTTTAGAATGTAACATTTCAGATTGTCAAACATAACTTTGAAGCCCTTATCACATATCTAAGACACTGAAAGAAGATTGTTTTATAATTGCTGAACAAAATTTACTTTATCGAACCTTACCTTTGCATTACCTACTTCTCCCTGAGTAGTAATGTATCCTCCTTTGTTTCCAGCAAAAGAAACGTGTCCCCCTTTAATTTGTTTGACATTGTAAAGGAGGGACTGATTTCCCGTCATGTGCCTGGAAGCTCCGCTATCTACTATCCATGTATTTGTAGAAGCACTATAGCGGACAACCTGCACATAATAGAAAATTATTAGTTAAGGAGGGGGACCCAAGCCTTGACTGGCTTGGGTTTCCCAGAGGCATCACACATCATGAACTCGACCCACTGTCCTTTATCAGTGGGTGGTACATCAACTTTCAACTTGTCCTTGCTTTCAAACATATTAGTTGTTTTGACTTTCCACAAACCATCCCTGTGAAAGGATTGTTTGTGGTAAACGGAAGACTGATTTATAGTTTGAACCTTTGGTTTCATTTCAAAAACAGGTTTTACTTCAGGCATCACAGACTTGCCAGTGACTTGTCTGTGTTGCCTTTGGCGCAGAGGAGATGGAAACGACCTAGAAGGTGTTTTAGACCTAATAGGAGTTTTTGATCTAATGGGAGTCTTAGATCTTTGTTTTGAAACTTGTTTAACTTCATTGTCTAACTCAATTTTAATATTTGGTGTCTGATAGCGAGGACAATTTGAAGAAATGTGACCGCGTTGTCCACAAGTATAGCATGACCTCCTTTCAACAGGACTAGGAGATCTCTTGTGGGGCGGTAAGTAAACTTCAGGTACTTCCTTTTTGGTCTCACTTCTAAGATTTTCACCTTCCTTGACAAATTTTGCTTGTTTAACATTATGTGTGTTTTGTCTTAGAAGATGGTGGTTATCTTGCTTCACCGGTTTAGTTTGAGTGGTTTTGGAAATCTTGGGTTGTGTGGTAGTTGATTTTGGACCCAACCCAAGAGATGCTTGAACAGTCTCTTCCACCCGGTTTCCAGTGATTTTTGTACCAGTTGTGCCTGATGTTGATGCTTTCTGGTCAGTAGCCGGAGGGGCAGATTTAACTGTTGTGTCCGGATCGCTGACCAGAGGAGTTGTCGCCACATGATCCTTTATTGGGTTATTATTAATTGGACGTTATTTGGTGTTCAGAAGAATCTCATATGGTGGAGGCACAACCTTATAACCCAAACCCTCCCCGTTGTTGCGTTCCTTAACCAAGTTTTTCAAAATGTGTGAAGAACTAGCAAGACTATAAAGTTTTTGTTTTAAAGACTCATTTTCAACTTGTAAAATTGCTTTGTCCTTTTTAGTTTCTTCAATAGTCTTTAAATAGAACTTAATGTCATTTTCTTGGTTGAATGCAACAACTTCAGTTTCTTTTAACTGTTTCTTTAATGCCTCAATCTTTTCCTTATAGCTACTTTCATTTTGTTTTAAAACTCTGTTTGCCTCTGTGCACAATTTTAAGTCATTAACTAAGTTATCATTGTGATCTAATAACCTAGCAAATTTCAGATCAATGCTTTCCCTAAATATATCACATTCAACACAAGCATGTTTAGCAAAAAGTTCATCTTTTGTTTCTACCTGTGCAGATGTAGAAGTTCCTGCCATGAAAGCATTTTGAGGGTCAGATTGTGCTTCAGATTTAGCATTCAGCTCATTTTCAACAAGTTGATCAATAGCAGCTATGTCTTCATCCAAATTAGCAGTGTCAGGTTTAGCTGAGTTCTTTACCTCACTCGCTGAGTCTTCATTCAATTCTTCAACAGATGCAATGTTGGCTTCACTATCAGATAAAAATCGGAAGGACCAGTCCTGTCCTTCATCACCTTGAGCCACCAATTCTTTTGAATCACTGCTTGTTGACGCTGGCTTTTTCTCTTTCTCTTGTTTTGGGAAGGATGAAAACGGGTTCCCATTTCCAGTTTTCTTTGGTTTGACACATTCCCGCTTGAAGTGTCCTTTCTCACCACAATTGAAACAGGTGACTTTAGACTTGTCAAAGCCAAAAGTAGTATCTTTGGTAGCCACCAGATTCTGACCAGTCTTCTTCACAAACTTCTTAGCTTGTCGCACAGCACTAGCGAGAGCCCATATTATATCCATTCTCTCCAACTCATTCTCATCCATCTGCTCATAGTCTTCATCAGCCAAGTGGTAGTTCCCTATCTTTCCTGCTACCAAGCCATCATAGGAATGAACAACAGCAGCCAGTAGATCCATGTGTTCTTTAGCCACTTCCACAGTTACTTTTCCCAAGTTTTATGTTACTAACTTTGTCGATTGAATTTCAGAAACACTGTGTGAACCCCTGATGAGACAGTTGACTCACCGCCAGACGATGAGCTTTGACCCGTTGCAGATGTATTACAAACAAAAGCAGTCTGCAGAGGAGCATTGGAAGATTTTGCAGTTGGAGTGGTAGTCATATTGTAGAGAGTCGGATCCTGAGCATATGAACCCTTCTTTGCCTTGTACTTGTGTCTCACTTCTTCTTCTCTCAGTTTCAGGATGAAATCATTTATATCCAAGGTCTCAAGTACTGAGTTGTATCTTAAGGTGGAAATAAACGAATCCCACTTCTCTGGAAGCCCGTCAGCCAAACTTGACACTTTTTCTTCCTTAGACGTTTGAACACCATGAGTGTGAAGTTCACTCATCAGATGATAGAAGCGGTCAATGATGTCGTCAAAACTCTCATTCCCGATGGCAGAAAAATTATCAAACTCTTTCTTTAGTGCTTTGGCCTTTAAGGACTAAAGAGTTGTGCTCCCTTCATACCTTTTCTCAAGAGCCTTCCAGAACTTTTTACTTTGCTTGTGCTCAGAATACTGATGGAATATTTCTTTAGGAATAGGTTGTGTTAACATGGCATATGCTTTCTTTTCTGCATTGTAAGCAATCTTTTGTGCATCAGTCAATCCACTCAACGTTAGGGGTATACCATCCGCTCCAACTGGCATATTGTAACCAGTCTCAATAGCATTCCATAGATTAGTGTCCACTCCATTGAGATGAATCTCAAACCTTTGCTTCCATTGAGGAAACTCATCAATCGATAACAGCTTAGGTGGCTTATTATGGTTTCCGATCTCATTTTCCAGTAGTAGTAGGTTCTATATCCTTGAGTCTTTACCAGCTGAGAATGCAAAGTTCTCTGAGTCCATGATGAATTAGAATTAGACTTGACAAACAGACTGTTTATGCGACTGGGATGGACGACTGGGGGATGCTGTTGTGCGAATGGACAGACCGACTGAGTCAATCGTGTGATTGAATGAGCGATTGAATTCAGTCGTGCGATTGGACTGGCGAATGGAGTTCAGTCGTGCGATTGAGTTAATCGTGCGACTGAGACTGCTGAAATCGAAACTTTTCACACACTTTGACCTAAAAACGCAATCTTTTACACCCTAGACGGCTGCAACTCAAAAAAGACTCAATTTTCAGAACATGCACACGCAAAAACTTGATTTTGAGCAGAAAGAACGGATCTTTTCGCTTAAAAACGTTGACTTTTTCACAAAAACGATTGAATCCACAAAGAAACAAGAGCCAAAGCTCTGATACCACTTGTTAGGACCGTGTACGACGGAGTACTAACTGATTCAAACGTGAAACCAGATCAAATAGTGTGGAATCCTATTTGATTGGCGATCCAATCAGGGAGAACGTTAATCCGATCAAAACTAACTATGAGAATACGATAAGAATTGATTAGAATCGATCAGAAAACATTCTATGAAGTTGGAAGGGACTCTCTGGATGAACAGGAACGGCTAGGGTTGATAATTCTCAAAGTGTTACGTTTTTCCACGAATTAAGTGGTATTTATAGGTTACAGCTCTCATTCGTACGACTGAGCCAAGCGACTGGCTCAGTCGTGCGACTGAGTCATACGATTGGTTCATTCGTATGACTGAGTCAGTTTTATGACTCAATCGTGCGATTGACTTAATCACTTGGTTCAGTCGTGCGATTGGCCCATTCGCATGGTCCAGTCGTGTGACTGAATCAGGATAATTAGTTAAACGCATTCTTGAACCTTTAATGGTTCAGAACTATGTTTAACAACTGTAAACCTATATAACATTGTCATATATGCGTGTAACAATAAATAATATAAGTAGATATAACATTAAACAACCAATAAACATATATAGAAGAGTTTCTCATTGTATTGATCAAACATTACATAAGTGTTACAAGAAAAGAAAGTCTATTACATTTAAGCTCACTAGACTAGAACTGGGGACATGTGTACCAACACAGATGTTAATGCAGATTCTTGAAACCATAAAGGAGTTGGCAACTCAAACGAAGTAGATGATTCAGAAATCTCATCAGCATTTGTTGTGGATGGAGCTGCTGAAGCTACAGGAGCATCAGGTTTAGATGACTCAGGCAGTTGATCACTAAACTTGAAAAGGTGAGTACTATCAGCATCATCATCAGTACCACCAGGTGGAAAACTGTTTGCAGGAGGAGATGGAGTTTCAGGAACTACAACAGCTGGAGACTGATAAGGAACATATTGCAGTATGTCCAAAAAAATAGCTCCACAGGGTTTTGTGGAATTTTATCCTTTGGAGATTCATTAAACTTCACATGCAAAGTCTCTTCAACTATCTTTGTTCTGCAGTTGAAAACTCTGTATGCCTTGCAAGTAGATGAATATCCAACAAAGTACCCTGCATCCACCTTTGATTCAAACCTCTGAAGTGGATTCTTTGTGTTAAGAATGTAACAGGGACACCCAAAGGCTCTAAAAAATGAAATCAGAGGGGCCAAATGATGTAGCACTTCATAAGGAGTCTTCATCAACCTCTGATTTACTAAGACTCTATTTTGCACATAGCAAGCTGTGTTGACAGCTTCAGCCCAAAAGGTCAGTGGCAAACCAGAATCAGCCAACATTGACCTTGCAGCTTCTATAAGTGTCATGTTCTTTCTTTCCACCACTCCATTTTGTTCAGGAGTTCTAGGAATGCTGAACTGCCGCTTGATTCCCTTTGACAAGTAGAATTCATCAAGTGTGTGATTTCTAAATTCTGTGCCATTATCACTCCTTACACACTTGACTGGAAGGGATTACTGTTTCTCAACATACAACACAAAGTACATAATAGCTTATGCAGCTTCATCTTTTGAATGCAAGAAGAAAGTCCATATAAATCTGGAGTAATCATCCACAATTACCAGACAGTATTTCTTCTGCGGCATGCTCATCACTCTTACAGGACCAAAAAGATCCATATGCAATAATTGCAAGCAGGCAGTGGACTTTGGCTTTTCTATTGGAGGAAATGATACCTTGTTTTGTTTCCCTTTTAAACAAGCAGAGCAGTTGTCATCACATTTGAACTCCTTCATTGGCAATCCTCTTACTAAACCATGGTGGATCAGCTGGTTCGTGTTTTTGAGATTCACATGACCAAGCCTTCTATGCCATAGATTAGATTCCTGAGGAGAGGCCTTGGAGAATAGGCAAGGATGGCCTTTTAGATCAATTTTCTTTGATAAATATAAGGCATATACTCTTCCTGTCCTGTTGGCCTTCAGGAGAGTATGTTCATCCAGCACCTTATCAATCAAACTCAGAAATTTAAAAGATAGAATCCTGCAGTTCTGGCTGGTGAAAAAGGCAACATGACCTTTATCACACATTTGACTGACACTCAAGAGGTTATACTTGAGATTCTCCACATGGTTGACATCATCAAACCTTATTTTACCATTGGAAACAAAGCCTTTGCCGATGATGTAACCCTTAGCATCATTACCAAAGGAAATAAACCCCTTCTTTCCTTGAGAGTAGTCATTAAGAAGAGAGCTTCTCCCTGTCATATGCATGGATCCTCCACTGTCCACATACCAGATGCTTCTTTGGCATGCTGAAGAACCCTGCATTCATCATAAGAAACTAGTTAGCTTTTGAGACCCAAACCATTTTGGATTTGGGTCTGTTTTCATCAACAGATTTTACACTAATTGGTTTGTCATGAGTAACAGCCTGTGGTAGTGGAGATGGTGCAGAAAAGGATTCCTTTGAATTTGGTTTGGGTTTCCTTTTCTGTGGTTTAAGCACAGGAACATCTATTTGGTTGAATCTCCCCAATAGATGTTGAACCATCATCACACGTTGTGTCTGATTGTTTGCTAAATCCTTCAGCTCATCTGACACATCAGTTCTTGACTGTGATGGATTCTTGTGTTGCACCATTTTCCTTTGAACACCCTCAGCTGTTTCCTGATTAACCCCTTCCTTCTTTTGGATTTCTTTAAGGATTTTGGGTTTTCAGGTTGAGATGCCACTGGTACAAACTTGGCTTCAAACTCATCTTTCATTTTGTTAATTTTCTTTTTAATGTTCTTATCTTTGTTGAGTTTTGAACCTTTTCTGTACCAGCAATCATCAGTGAGATGATTGAATAAGCCACATATTTCACATGGATTTTTCTTCATCTTTAGTTGATCAACTGCTGAAGAAGATGAAACTACTGAAGATTTGTTCTTAAATACTTTCTTCCTTTCAGTACTTGTGTTAAGTACTGAAGGATTCTTAACTACTGAAGATTTGTTCTTCAGCAGTTTTCTATCAGTACTTTTAGATTTCCTGATAGATTCTTCAGCAGTTTTCAAACCCTTTCTTCTTTTAGTAGTTTGGGTTTGTTCTTCAGGTGTTGTGACCTGCCCTTCAGTACTTTGAGTACTTTGTGAGACAACACCTGAAGTGATCAACTCTTTCTTGATCATGTGACTGTCAGCATTGGAACCATCAGCTGTTTCAACATCATCTGATTGGTTTTCTAAGTTTCTAATGCTGACTTCATCCTCTGATTTTGGTGCATTATCAAAGGGTGAATCACATGATGAGATGGATTGGTTATTGCTTTCTCCTTCAGATTCTACTTCTAACCTGGGAGTAAAATCTGTAGGAGGAGCAGTGTGATTATAACCAATCCCAAACTTCAAATTGGAAGCTGTTTGTTTAATGAGAAGAATTTCAAAACCCTTGCATGATGTTACCCAGTGTTCACACTCTACCTGGGTAGCTGCAAGAGTTTCTTTGAGGTCCTTATACTTCTCTAAAAGTACCTCTTCCTTTGCCTTGTCATCAGTGATTTGACATTTTAATTTGTAAATCTCATCATTCTTTTCATTTAACACAGACTCAAACTCAGCTTTTCTTTTAGAAATTACTTTCTCTAGCTCAAGATTTTTATTTATTAAAGCTACATTTGCCTCTCTAATTGATGCAAATGTGGCTATGCATGATTCAGAACATAACTTGGCCTTGGCCTCTGAAGATACCTGTGATACCTGTGATGTTGAAGCATTTGAGGATGAACCATCAGTAGACTCTAGGGCCATAAGAGCAAGATTTCCAAAAGGATTGTCACCACCATGTTGACCAGCACCAGGGAACAATTGTTCATGATGACCAGAAATATCATCTGGTAAACTGCTCCAGTCAACAACTCCAGGGGTGAAAAAGCTATGTTGTTGTTGAGATTGTGATTGTTGATGAGATTGAGATGGTTGCGGCTCAGGTAGGGCATGTGGTTGTTGAGCTATGGGTGCTTGAACCTGGCTTGTCTGAGGCATATAAAAGCATGGGTAAGGATATGGCATAGGACTTTGAGGGATAAAATATGCAGGTGATGATTGAGCTTGTGATGGTGACCAGAACTGGTGGAATGTTGCCCTTTGTTTTGTGAGCTTTTGCTTGAGAAGGTTATAAAGGGTGCAGATGAGTTAGATCCAGATGATCTACACTCTCTTGCAAAGTGTCCAAGCCTATGGCACTTGTGACACCTCAACTTGCTCTTGTCAAAACCAACTTTGGTTTTGCCAGAGAGACCTGGAAATTTCCTACCAGTCCTTTTGTAAAACTTTTGTGATCTGATATTGATCATTGCCATTTGGCTCAAAATATCCATCTCTTCCAGATCATCATCCGGAATTCCTTTCAAATCCTCCATCAAAAAGCACAAATTATCACTGCTACCACCTGAATTTCAATCCACACCAACAAAAGCATGTTCTCCAATGTTTGTAGAGAAATCAATATGCTCATCATAGGAACCTTCTGATACAGCATACTCTGACTCCTGACCGACCAGTGCTGTGTTGCCTGGTACAAAGTCATCAGTGAGCTTTCCAGATGAGGACAACTTCCTTTTCTGTTCTATCTCTCGTTCAAATGTCAACAGTTTCCTATGAAGTTGGGTGAGAGATAGAGTGTTTAGATTTACACTAGAGCGTAGGACAATAGTGTATGTGTCCCATCTCTCAGGCAGGGATCTGAGGAATCGGTTGTTCATCTGGCTGTTTGTATATTTTGTTTGACCATTTTCAACTCAGAAATCAAACAGGAGAATCGCTCAAACTGTTGAGTCAGAGACTCACCCTTCCTATGAGAGAATGTCTTATATTACTGGGCAAGGATTTCTCTAGTGTTTACCAAAACCTCATCAGTTCCTCCAAATTGTTCCTTCAGAGAAACCCAGAGGTCATGTGCAGTTTCATGATGCATAAGCCCTGAATAGATTTCATTAGGCAGTGCCATGGCCAGAATTCCATGAGCTTTAGCATCAATTTCGAACAGCTTTAGATCTTCATCCGAATACTGATCAGGTTTCTTCGGAACCATCTCATTTGTTTCCGGAAGACTCACCATAGGCTTGTATGGTCCATGCACCACATATTTCTAACATTCTGTGCTGTTGATAGACAGGTGATGGAGCATACGTCATTGCCATATGTTATACTCACTCCTAACAAGCATCGGAGGCTTTGTTGAGGAGCCAGTATTGTGAGAATCATTGGTTGGTGTTGCCATTTTCACAATTTCAAGCAAATTCAAAGTAATTTCAACAAATCTAGCTTAAAAACACGTAGAACCTCAAATTAATTGACCGGAAGCAACAGAAACTTAAACTCTATAACCACTTCTTGAAAATTTGCTAATTCGATCAAATGTAGACATCAAAAGAGCAGTTTCAATGATCAATTGTTAAATCGATCAATGATTAACTAGCTTTGATACCATTTGAAAGGATCTCAGATCTAGTTTGATCAATTAGATTATGATTTGCAGCGGAATAGTATAAGAATTAGACGAAATTAGGCAAGAACACAAATGATATTTCAATGAAACAGTACGGTTATAGAGAGAGAAAGTATTTCTGCAAAATAGAATGTTTTCATAAAACACAAGCTTCGGCCCGTTACAATTAGGTCATCTTTCCTTTTATAGGAAAGAATGACGTCAGCTGATGTCACTTGATAGTGACATCTAACCGTTATACAAATAACTACTGAAAATCAACAAAACTACTGAAGATGTCTACAACAGCTGACATCTTCTTACAATAAAACTAAGTGTAAACTAACACTATAACTACTGAAGCTATAACGTCTGAAGAACAAGCTCTTCAGACGTTTTACATTAACTAAACTGCTGAAAACAAACTACTGAAATTACAAAAGAAAACTACTGAAATAAAACCATCACAACTACTGAAGAGAACTACTTCAGCTGTTATGACAACCTCTGAAGACTTGAACTTCAGACTTTGTCTTCAGTTGATACTTTCAGACTTTGTCTTCAGTAGTTACTTTCAGACTTTGTCTTCAGTAGATACTTTCAGACTTTGGCTTCAGTTCTTGATCTTCAGATTTTGTCTTCAGTAGATGAACTTCAGACCTTGTCTTCAATAGATACTTTCAGACTTTGTCTTCAGTAGATACTTTCAGACTTTGTCTTCAGTAGTTACTTTTAGACTTTGTCTTCAGTAAATACTTTCAGACTTTGTCTTCAGTTCTTATTCTTCAGATTTTGTCTTCAGTGGATGAACTTCAGACTTTGTCTTCAGTAGATACTTTCAGACTTTGTCTTCAGTAGATACTTTCAGACTTTGTCTTCAGTTCTTGATCTTCAAACTTTGTCTTCAGTAGATGAACTTCAGACTTTGTCTTCAGTACTTGAACTTCAGCTGATGTCTTCAGTACAAGTCTTCAGCCTTTGTCTTCAGCTGATGTTGTCTTCTTCAGTTGTTATGATGTCTGTGGGACTTAAAGGTTTTTCTGATCTGGCTCATTGGTTCTTTTGGTCCAACAGTTAATTTCTACCTAATTTCGCTGCTAATTTCACTGTCAGATAAGCAATTTCGCTAGCAGTTTCGCTGGCAGTTTCGCTGCCAGTTTCGCATGACAGTTTCGCTGTCAGATGCGCCCAACTTTCGTTGGAATTTCCTAGTTTTGCAATATTTATAGGTCAACCTGGGCACTAGCGAAATTACCAGCGAAACTGTAGTTTCGCACCAGCGAAACTGTAGTTTTGCTAGAACTCTCTTAGTTTCACTGGATGAGTGCACAGTTTCGCTGGATGAGTACACAGTTTCGCTGATTAGGGACACAGTTTCGCTGGATGAATGAAAATGAAGAAACAGCTCGTTTTTAACCCAAAATCTTAACTTTTTACGTCCAAATCCTTAGTTTACCATCCATGAAACTATATCTAACCTTTTTACACGTTTTCATACGTAAAAATTTGACCTTTATGTATTTCTTTGAAAATTTTCAAAACCCAAAACCCTAGAATCCGGGTTTGATCTACAGAAGGGTTTAGAGGTCGATTCTTACCTGGATTTGTTGCTCCCTTCTTATGGTTTGATGCTCCAACATCCAGATCTTCAATCTTTTAACCTTTGAAGCTCCAAATCTTGAGTTTTCTTTACTTTCTCTCTCTACTTTCTCTCTCTATGAAATTTGGTGGCTAGGGTTCAAGTGTGGAAGATGGTGGCTGATTAGGTGAGTTTGAAGGCTGATTATTGGCCCTAAATCACTTAGGCTCTTGCCCATAATCCTAATTAGCCCATAAACCATTTCCTTCCTTTATTAAATACCCACAAATTAAGCCCGTTATACTCGATGACTCGTTTTGACTTTTCGGGGTGTTACATATGTAGAGTTTGTTTACATCAAGCAGCTAGAGTAAGAAATTCTAAAAGAAAAGAAAGTTGCTAAGAAGAATATGAGGGAAGAGGCTGCTAAGTCAAGAGCCACCATCAGAGCCAATCAGAACAAGTCTGCTGACAAAATAAAAATGGTAAGCTTCTTGAAACTGTATGGATCTCCGGAAGGAGACTTGGTTCAATGTCCCTATCCACTATGGATGAGCACATTAGAGTGATCAAGCAGAAAATTAAGAAGGGTGAGTTGGTAGAATTGCGTTCTCCACCAAGTCAGGCTACACTGAAGTTGAGATAAAGGCTGAACCTTAATATAACACACAACCTGGGCCTAGTACTAAATCATAAACAGCTTCATCTTCTGACCCACAGTAGGGTCCTGAACCTTCTCCTTCTAAACATGTGAATAGAAAGGACCCAACTTAGAAGGATAAAGAAGAAAAATTCTGGTACTCAAGACCAAACTTTTCAGTTGAAAGATAAAAAGAGGAAAGGGACAAGAAGAAGTAGAAGAAAAAGAAGTACAAGGCATCCACCTTTGCACCTCAGGATGGGTTAGAACATCCTAAGGGTGAACAAGAAGCGGCTGCTCAATTAACTCCATTTCAAGTATAGACTCTTGCAGTTGAAAGACCATCTTCTATTGATCTTTCTCCACAAACCCAGATAGATGGTATGTTGCAAGAGATCAAGAGGGTCAAGACATATACTTTTAGCAAAATATGATTGACATTCCTCTGCATGATCTCTTTGACAAGAGGATGTACTTTGAGAGTCTGAGGAATCCGAACCAAATGATGAAGAAAGGAATGGTCCTAATTCTGATGAGGACTATAAACAAATGAAGATCATAACTTAAAGTTTTTGTCAAGTTTTGGTAGCTTCAGTTTAGGGAGAGTTTGTAAGAGTTAACTTAGAGGCTGATGCAAACCAAACTTCTCTCAGCATGAATACTTAAGTACAAAGGAAGTTACTTCGCAAGATTAGATAGTTGCATAAAAAAATTTTCTAAGTGTCAAATCTTCCAAAGGCAAAGACCATTTTTTCTGAAGCCAAAGATTAAGTCTTCCGAAGATTGAAGACAAAGTCTTCCGAAGCCAAGAGACTGATTTTTTCCGAAAACAGAGAAGATATGCTTTCTCTAACATGCATTTGACAAAAGTCGAACCACTTTTCGCTACCATCTCTGAATACTCACCAACTTATACAAGCTGGTGATATCTCCATACTTTTATTAACTGTAGATTAAGATCTTAGAGTCTGTAACTTTATACTTTTGTAGTTGTATCTTTTTTGTAATAGATAAGAATGTGAGCTATAACATGTCATAGTCACTAGTCAAAAGAAGATTTGTCTTTTGACTTTACATTGATCGTGTTGTCTAGATTAGTGTTCCAGCTGGCCTTCAAAGTATGACCGGTTGTAGGAAGTAGTATAAAGTATCTCATGTATCAGTTCTTAGGACTAAGCATTGTAACAATTGTAAAACACTTGAGAGAAATATACATCATTATTGAAAACCAAATACTTGCATTCTACTTGTGTTTTTTACTTTTGTTCTTTTTTTCGTTTGCCGGTTTCATATTTGATCTGTAAGTGTTATTTGTTCTCTCCAACCTTATGAAACTATTGCATCACCCTTAATCGGTCCTGCACTTAAACAAACAAACAAACAAACAAACAAACCCAGTATATCCCACTCAAGAGCAGGGTCTGGGGAGGGTAGGTGTAGGCGAGTCTTTCCTCTATCTTGTTAGGTAGAGAGACCGCTTCCAAAGAGACCCCCGACTCGATAGCAAAAACCATACTAATAGCAAAACAGCATACAATAAATCATACAACACATAGCATACAGTATACAAAAAGCCATATCGATAGCAAGACATCAAACAATAGATCATACAACACATAGCCTACAGTACACAATAAATCATACAAGACATAGCAAACATATATCCTAGGTGCATGTAGAATAACCGTTAAAGGGCAGATAAGGGCTACTTAGACATCAGGCCCCGCAACCAGACTTCAAATACCCTTCCTGCCTATAGGTCGAACTAGAAGTCCTTAATTTTAATTATACGCCTCCACTCAGTCCTATCCTCGATCATGTGCTCAGAGAGGTGCAAGTGTATCATATCTCGCCTAATTACCTCATCCCAAGTCAATTTAGGTCTTCCTCTACTCCTCCTACCCTCTAAGATGATGTTCTCTACTGCTCTAACTGGTGCCTCCATTGGTCTCCTCTTGACATGCCCAACCATCTTAATCTTCCCTCTCGTATTTTATCTGCGATACAGGTCACTTCTAGCTTCTGTCGAAACACTTCGTTTCTTATCCGATCAAGTCTTGTGTGACCGCACATCCACCTCAGCATCCGCATTTCCGCTACCTCTATTTGTTTCTCGTGCGATTTCTTTATGGCCCAGCAGTCTGTTCCATATAACATAGCTAGGCGTACTGCCACTCGATATAGCTTTCCCTTTAGTTTTGCTGGAAACCTCTTATCACATAGGATCCTGATGCTGCTCTCCACTTGCACCATCCTGCTTGAACACGGTGCGCTACATCGTTGTGTATCTCTCCGTCCTCCACTTAATATATTATAAATACAATAACTTAAAAGAAAAAGAAGAACAAGATAAGCATAGTTTTCATCTCAAGATGACAAAAATTATAACAGGATCAAATGACAATGGTAATGATGGAACACGAACAAAAACAAAATAACACAATTTGAAAACATTAATGGTGTCCAAAGACAGTTTAGTATTGTTATGTTATATATTATTTAAGTTGTTATTTGCTTTTTTTAACAACATTATGCTTTTTTATTTAGAAAAATTGTTATGTTATCTATTATTTAATTTGTTATTTTCTTTTTTAACAACATTATGTTTTCTTTATTTAGAAAAAATTGCATAAATGCTTCTTGTGGTTTCAAGTTTGGTCATTATATTTCAAAAATTATAAAGTTAATGCAAACTTTCATATTGTTATTATAAGCTTGGTCTTCAAATTTTACAAATTGCGTAATTACTCCAAGCTTTTATGTGAGCGTTAAAATTTTGGCTCCTAAATGTTAAAGTTAGTCTAAACTTTACAAAATATATAGAAAATGAATGAATATAATAGTAGGAACCAAATATGTAATGAGTATAGAAAAATTTAGACTAACTTCTTTATTTTTAATTTTTAGAAACCAAACATGTAACCTAGTTAAACCAAAGAGGTCATTTGTGTAAAATTTTTTTGTTTTAAGTAACTAGAATGTTAATTTTTAATTTTAACTAAAAGTAGAGTTTTTTCTTCTAAAATGGTGTTGATGGAAAAATATTTTCCAAAATGTATGATTCATAACAGTTCACTAATATGGGTGTTTTTAGTTATCTTTTATAAATAATCAAATATAAAACAAGAAACAAAAAAATATAAAACCAACTAATTCCCAAGTCTCTTTATCAAGCCGACCTTCCGATTTCTTCTTCATCTCTGTTCCGCCTCACTCCGAGTTCTCACTCCGAGTTCTCACTCGCACCTTCCTGAATCCTGATTAACACAACTAACATGTTTCGCCTCCCTCTCTTGTTTTTCTGATGGCAAAACTAAGAACAGAGGTGCGAAACTATCCAATATAAAAGAGAGGCTTATCTTTAAGATGATGAAGTCGTAGATTCGTCGGAGCTTCATAGTCAGTGTAGCAAAAATCAAGATTAATTGCCTAATCGGCGATTAATCAGAAATCGACCCCTCACCTAGTAATTTTTGGCTAATCGGTCAATTAATCGCTAGGCGGTCAATGGAGGTCAAAATCGGACCTAGGCGGTCTTAATCGGCCAAAAATATGTGATTCCGGCGAAATTCCGATAGGGTTCCCGCGAACTTCAAAAATTGGGGCACAAAATTGGAAATTCCGGGTTAAACTTGAAAATTCAGGCCAAATACGTGTATTTATATATAAAACTGAACTTTTTATTAATTTACATATGAATTTGTGTATTTATATATAAAACTGAAAATTATATATATAATTCCAATCCAATTAATCCCGATTAATCGCTAGTCGGTACGTCACCGCTCGACTAGCGCCTAGCGATTTTTACAACACTGATTATAGTTCCCCTTCATGTTTGGTTCTTCATTGATTCTAGGTATGAAATGGACAACTATAAGATCTAATCATCTAAAAAGGACCCTGTAATTAAGCCAAGAAGATGGCAACAATGTCCTATAAAGGGATTTTAGTGATCTTGTTTGCAAGTTTCTGTTTTGTTTTTTCTTTTATAGGAATCTTGTAGGATATGACCAAAAATTTATAATCAAGTGGATCGTTGCTATTCATTCATAAACATGTGATGAACCTTCATTGCAGAATTTTTATTCTTGAACCGAATGACCAACAACAATTCAAGTAAAAATAGTCTAGATTCGTGGGTATGCTGGAATTGTAGAGATGATGAAACTGTGAAGAAGATGAAAGTCTACCCTGGTAGTTACGTGGTTTTGTTTTTTAGAAGTGTTGGCAAAATAAAATAATAAAGGTTAAAATATTTAGAATTAATTTCATTTTTGCTTCACGAGGTTTGAATAAAATGATTATTTTCCTGTAAAAGATTAAAAATATCAAAAGTTTCATATGTTTCAATTTTACTTCAAAAGTTCTATTATTTTGGATAAAGTTAAAGCAACTAATGAAACCTTTAAAATAAAATTAAAATAACTTATAAAACTTCTGAAAGTAAATTGATATTTCTATTCTTTTAAAGAAAAATAGTTATTTTAACAATCCTTAAAGAGAAAAATCAAAATTAACTCAAATATTAATAGATTAGTTTTAAAAAGAATAAAAAAAAACCCATTTTAATAAATTATTTTGAATCACCTATTATAATAAATATTTTTTCCAACTATACATTTTTTAAAAAAAAAAACTCCTAAAAGTATCTACAGTTAAGCTAGCATAAGGTTCAAATAAGATGTCATGATCTACTTAAGAGTGAGAGATAATCGAATCGCAACAAAAAAAACCAATACAACCAAATCAAAACCAATAAGAAACTAACAATTTGTTTTGATGATTTTGAAAAACCAATTTTTCAGGTTTGGTTTTAGTTTTATCCGTAAGAAAAAGATTTAAATACAAAATGTATTTTTCATACAAAGTGTGAGAAAACACAAGGAATCAAAAAAAACACAAAAAAATTTATCTCACAATTTAAATCGAATTTCAAAAAAGTAATTCGGAGCTTTTGTTCCCCTAGTCGTCCTCACTAAGTAAAAAAATAAACGAAAAATTAAAAAATAAAAAATTAACGTTTTTTTATTGTCATTTATGAAAGACACAATGAATTCATTGTATCATTATTAAAAACACAATGACGTCATTGTGTCAATGTAAAAGACACAATTACGTCATTACGTCATATAAAGACACAATAAAAAAATTATTTTTTTATTTTTTTTCTGAAAGACGACAACGAGAGGAACAAAGACTCCGAAATACTTTTTTAAAATTCGATTTATATTGTGAGATATTATTTTTTTATATTTTTTTAATCTTATTATATCTTCTCACACTTTATAGCAAATATATAATTTGTAAAATAACCTCACTCTATCTGTAATAATAACCAAAAAACTAAACCAAAGCCACATGTAATATTAGAAATGTATTCTTACTCTCATAAACATAACTACTTATTAGTTACTTATAAAAAATGAATTTTAGGTTTCATAATATATTTAAACTTTCTATTTGAATTGATTTGATTAAATATCTTAGTAAACTTTTTGTTATTTTATTTCGTGGAATACACTAATTTTGATATCAAACAATTTACAAAAATATATATATTGTATTAAAAAGATCGACAAAATAGCTCATTACTATGAGCAGCCAATTTTTTCTTTAAAAACTAAAAAAGCTCAAATGGTAAAACCGAAAAACCATAACCGAATAGTTTTAAAAACAAAAAAAAAAACCAAAAATCAATTTTTAATTTTGTCTTTATGCTAAAACCAAACTAAGCCGACCCTTGCGCACCCAAGTCGTCGAGTTCTCTTTTCCCGACTTCGATTACAAGTTGCCTTGATACACCCACACACCATCCCGTAAAAGATACGGACATACAAAACTTCACATAACAAATGACGCAAAAGGCAAGACACGTCATACAGAAACAAATCTTTTTGCAAGTTACTGAGTGCATGATTTAAAAGCATATTCCGCACAAAAGCATCCAAAAAACAAAGATGATCATCACCATCAAACACCCATGTCTTTTATTGGCCAGCAAAGTATTTATAGTTCATAACACCCAAATAGCAAACAATATAATTCTAGGCACTGAATGCACCAATACCCGAAAAGCTGAATCAAGCCTTTCGGCTTTGTAAGATAGTGGGACAACAGCTAACTCAGACAGCAACACCTGAGTTCTTTCTGCATTCAGCCAACATATCCATGTAAAACTGGCACTTACTGATGTCGCTTCCAGAGCTGTTAATGCACTGCAAGGTGACAAAAGTACATCAAACAACAAAAACATCACATTTCTAGAAAATAAAACCTTACAAGTTAAAATATACAAATTACAAAGATGTAAATAAAGAGATAAGTGACATACATCTTGGAATGCCTTGGAGTGCATGCCACAAGCATCAGAGAAAGAGCTGTTTGTGACAGCAGATTCAGGTGAAGCAGCAGCAGCAGCAGCAGAAACGGTTTCATGCTGAATTGTACGAGGACCCATTACAGCATCCACAGCCCTGTGAGCAACAGCACTTCCAGTACCAAATGCCATACCTACCAATCATGAAGATATAATTAGAAAAAAGGGAAAAGAACATGCATATGTTGGAACATGGTAAAGCAACAGCGAACATGAGAGCACTGTATGTAGATGTGTTAATGTTACCTTGGGCTATGGTTGAACCGATGCCTCCAAGCATAGATCCACCACTGCTACCCTGAACAGGGGCAGGAGGGGGTGCATGGTTGACTGCAGAAACAAAATTCTAAATCATTAAAACCGATAGAAAAGAACATGCATCTCAAGAAGGAAAAAGAAGCATGCAAATCCTACACTTAGCAGTTAGCACAATGATATAGTGGATAACTAATAAGAAGTTAAATACATTACCTGGTGCTGGGGGATTGCGTGCTGGAGCACGAGCAGGTGCACGAGCTGACCTTCCTGCGATTTGGGATGTTAGCACAGTACATCCACATGAATAACAGCAACACAAATTACAGAAAACATCAAAACATATGTGATGCCTTTGTAACATAACACCCACAATAGATATGCATCAGTTGAAGCACTAAATCACTCTAGCAACTAATTGCATTGCCTATTTCCTACGCATTACTTTTTCCCCATTGATGTTAGCACAGTACATCCACATGAATAACAGCAACACAAATTACAGAAAACATCAAAACATATGTGATGCCTTTGTAACATAACACCCACAATAGATATGCATCAGTTGAAGCACTAAATCACTCTAGCAACTAATTGCATTGCCTATTTCCTACGCATTACTTTTTCCCCATTGATTCTCAACCAACTTGAAAGCCCATCATTTCCCTACCTTTGAAAGCTAAGACACAGTCATAATATACACTATCCATGTGCAAGCAAAGAATAATAATCCCATAAGGTAACAACACAAACTGAACTTTTGACCACAACTGTATAAGGCGATTACAAAGAGCACAGTAAACTCAAAAACCTACCAAAAGAACAGGCAAGAGCATAAACAAAACAAATAAACAAAGCATTACAGCAACCCTCGCAGACTCGGGCTAATATGAGCTCTTGCATAATCAAGTGAAGAGACCCCATAAAAGAATTTACTCATAATATTAGAAATCAAAATAGTTTTGCAGCTTCATAATATGTGCTCCGTTCATCTTACAAAACAACTTAAATTTACCAATACTACAAGCCATGCGAGTTCGAGACTACTCTCTCAACAAATTAACTAGAAATGAATCGCACAGTCAGTGAAAAATGGTGTCCTATGCAGCCACATAACCAAATAATATTCTGTAATCATAGAAATATAATCCACCTATGTTTATGAAATGATTCATGCACAGTAAGCATATCACGAGTAGCAAACCTCCCCAAATCTTAAAAATGAAGACCCCATACCTAAATCTAAAAAAATCCCCAATATAGCTACATCTCCGTTGTATGTCAACGATAAACATTCCAAAACAATCACACAGCACAAAACCACAACCAGATCTACAACAAATCTTCCATTAACAAACACCTAATGAAAAAGAAGCAAATGCGCGGTGAGAAATCAAAAAAACCTAGAAATGAACGTGATGCAAATCGGTATAAAACACAAACGGATCGAAATTACTCAGATCTACAGAGATTAATACATAAACAGTTAATCGAAATTAATCGTTAAAAAAACTTACCACCGGAGCTTCTGCGAGGCATGTTGATTTCTAGATTTAGAGAGGCGGCGAAAACTAGAAAGAGAAGATGATAAGTTTAGGGGAATCAATCAAACCCTGATAGCGTGTGTGTGTTTTTATAAGGAAAGATGTGCTCTTTCGTTGTTGTACGTTATGCTTCTTAGGTTGTACGTTGTGGGGTCAATAGGATTATAACCAACTTGGGCATCACGAAAGATCGGGATTTTTTTTGTATATTACAGAAATCATGTGGTGTAGAATGTAGATTCTAGAACGTGCCTCTAATCTGAAAACCATTAGAAACAATTTTATAAGGTGTACATAACACCATATGTAAAGGAGGGATAATAACGCCAACTAATTTATTACACCACGTATCATTTTAATTTTTTTGAATTTTTTCATCAACCATAACAGTATAGCGTATTATTGTCTTTTGAGTATAGAATCACATTTACGCAAATATCATTTAAAAGCCTGTGTGGGATTTATATGATGATATTTTTTATCACTATCAATCACCCATTAAGATGATGTATTATGTAAATGTTTCTATAGGTAAACTAAAGTTATAAAATTATAGCATGAGTTACAACTAAAGTAAGCAAAATTACTTCAACTAAACATAAATAAGAAGGTGTTGGTGGCTAGGCATTTGTGTTTCACACGAGTTGCGTAAAACAAATTTCGAGCCTCCCTTGAGAATTCGTTTGTCTCTCAAGACACGACAGCGGAAGCAATATGTGTTTTCAAGACTTACCTGGAACAAGAGTATGAGAGAAATTAATAGATTGTTTTTTTTTTGCAAATAAGTAGTAGAAAGTTGTGAATATAGAGGTTTCTAAACCATGACACTGACCTTTGCTTTTATACTCAAATTAAAAAACCAAAACTCTTAAATCACTTAATTGTATTTAAAACAAGATCTAAATTGTATAAATTGTCTTCAATACATTTTTAAAGGAGCTTAACGGGTTGTTTTAAGATTTTTGAATGATTAAGTGATGAACCAATAAGAGATTTGTATTATTAAGTGCTGAACCATTAAGAGGTCTGAACCATTAAGAGGTCTGAACTATTAAGAGGTCTGGTCATTAATGGCTAGTATATAACGCTAACTATTTAAAGGCAAATGTCTGACCAATTCAGATAAGAGATATTAACCATTCAGCATTAGACCTCTTAACTATTCAGCATTAGCATAACGTTTAACCATTCAGAGGCAAATATCAGAACCATTTAGACATTTGCTCGTGAAACAAACAGCCTGAACCATTAAGTGCTGAATCATTCAGACATCTAAACCATTAAGAGACTGATTCAGATGCTATCAAACAGCCCTTAAGTTATGTTAGTAACAATAGATTACCAAACGGATTAATATTGACTTAGAATTCTTTGTTTTGATGATGATTTGAAAATTCCTCTTATTGTATCAAGTTGCATGTTGAAAATAAGCATATATCACATACATGATCCTAACACCCTTAGTAAATCAACAAACATAAACATCTAGTTGAACGTGTTAAACTATGATCAAGCATACAATTTGTTAAACAAGCATTAACCTATTAATATCCGAGGTTAAAAACATATGTTGGAATTTGGAAAGATTTAAAAAAAGTTTTAAATCAAATGATTAAACTCATATAATAGATTTTCAAGATAACTAAAAATGTCTTTCAAGAAAAAAACTAGAAAATAGAAACTAAATCGCATAGTTGGTTTTCAACTAAATAGTTCAAGTCTAATGTAACTTGTGCGACACCCAACAATTTCATGTCAATATCCGACTTTGTCTTAATCATAATTTTGTATATCACAAGTGAATTACATTTGATTTTAATTTTTAACAAAGTGTATATATGCCCCGAGGTAATTAGTGAGTCAATCCAAAGCCCATTCTCTCACCTTAATAATTTGTCAGTGACCTTAGTGACCAACAGGTATGTCAGCCCATCAAAGACAATTTAACTTACCATCACTCACACACATAAAAGCATTTTCATTAACTCACCTTAACAAGCTCGAATACAACTCCAAAAGCAATTAAGAAAATAGGACATTTATAGTCACATCGATAAGCTTTCGAGATTGTCTACACACTGTCTAGTGAACGTCACAAGCATCTTACAATCCTGAACATAAAAATGTTCACGTCAAGACATAATTCCATTGACCATGAATTCACTCGGGTCAAGCCAAAACAACACCCACGTGCGTATCTACGAGCCCCGAGCGTCACATCGAGCATGCAAAGATCTTGAAACCGTAGAGAGGGTGTGTGTGTGTCAAGTTTAAAGAGAGAGAGTAGACCAAGAGTAATTTGTGTAAATAAGGTAAAAATTAGATTTCAGGATTTTATACCACTTTTGCCTAGTTGAGCTCCTTAGCAGACTGCTAAGCCTAGTTTGGCAGTCGGCTATCGATATATATATGGCATATTTGCATCTTTCAAATGAAATATTCGTACATTGAAATGAAGTATTCCTTGCAGACCATTAAGCCCAACCCTGAGGTTTGTGACCACCTCAGCGGACCGTACCCTGATCCTTGGCGGTCCGCAATGGCACCTGGTGGTCAAATCTCAAACCCCCTTTCTTGGCGATTCGTTATAGCCAACCTTCACAACCCATGGCGGTCCGTTATCCACTTTCCTCAAATCCTTAGAAAGTTTCATTTTCAAACCATCCATTCATATTCCTATACATTCATTAGTACAACGACCTGTCCATTAGCCTGAGGGATCACAAGTGTGATGTACATTAACTAGTTTGTATGAAGTTTTAACTCATGAGCTTTCTAACATTGTTTCATATTTCTCAGGTCAGGAGACGGAAAGATAAATACATAGATGCTGATATTAATGAAATTCGTGAAAAAGGATCGACTTGTAAGGCCCCTGGTCCCGGGAAGCCCCACAGTTGGTCATTCACAGCAAAACAAGGACTTAAAACATTCATTTAGATAAAAATTTACAGTGGAAAAGTACATCAAGTTTAAATCGATTACAACATAATTCAAATAAAACATTAACATTGTCTTTAAAGTATCAAATAACCTTTAAGAGCTTGTTTAACAATCTTCTGAATCAGGGATGCCAGTCTTTGGTTTCCAAGAAGCTCTAGATCCATGCTTACGTCCACTCAAGTCCGACAGCTCACCAGTCAACTAATATGCATAAAAAGTCAGCTTTGCTGAGTGAGTTCTAGGTGTAATTTATCAAGTAATTTTTAGTAAGATATGTTAACTTTATCCTTCGAAAGTAATCATCACATAACAGAATATTAGTATACACAGATTATCGTTTTATCAATGCTTTGTCATTAAGACTTTCGCTTAATTATTAACTATTACTCTTCGTTACCCATTATTCTCAGTCACTATCGGTGCCTATGATAAACACAGGACTTTACCGACATGCCAATCCAGGCCTTATTATCGTACCCATATAGGCCATTATTGTCATGATAATCCAGTCCTTACTGATCTGCATGTTCGGGCCTTTACTTTACTCACATGCCAATCTAGGCCTTACTATCATGAGGGCATAACAAATGCAACCCTCCTTTGTCATTTGCTTGCAAGGCTTTACTTTACAAAGGTACACGTTATGGGCCCAATAATATTTCTTTAAGTTTCACTTACATCTTTAGTTATACATATACTTATACATGATAAGAAATAAACTGTTAGTCTATACATTCATATTTCATCAACAATGAAAAATAAACCGTATAACTGTCCCTCCGCGGGACAGCAAGGGTTCGGGGGCGACAGCCCCTGATAGCGGGGTTCTAGGGGCAGCAGCCCCTTGCGTCTAAGTACCTAGCCTATGATCAGGTCCCACGGTCTGCATAATAGTTAACACAAAAAAGGTCATTCTCTAACAGTTTCGCCAGCAATTTCGCTGGTAGTTTCACTGTCAGATTCGCTATTAGTTTCGCTAGCAGTTTCGCTGCCAGTTTCACACTGCAGTTTCGCTGCCAATTGCGCCCAACTTTGGTTGGAATTTTGTAAGTCCCCGTTCTCGGGACGCTTACAGCTGGCCATTCATCGCTCTTAAAACATATAATTTCATTAACTTTAATAAACATTGTAGCGGAATCAGTAAAATAACTTTTCATTTCAAATTAAATGCTTTTGCAAGTTAATACAACATTTATTACAAAACATCGTTTGTCGTATTACAGTGCAAAAACATTATACAAAAGAATGTTATCCAAAAGAGCTGAGTAGCTGCCCCATGCCATCCTCAGCAACCTTACCTGCCAACTGGAAACACATAAAAAGTCAGCGTTACTGAGTGAGTTTTAGTTTTATAATAAAACATACTTTACTTTCATTTAAAACCGTTTCTTTACTTTCATGCTATCACGCATCATACGTACACATAGATAATATCATTATTATCTTCATCGTTCGTTATCTTTTGCTTCTATATAGATCCTGTCAACTTTACCCTCTTCACAGCACGCAGTCATGATTACGGAGGTCGAGTGACCAGGATCCCGTTTCATACTATATCATTATGTTTCTTCCGTTCATTACTTTCATTCGTTCATTCTTTAACTTCCATTCATTCATTGTACGTCTTTAACTTTCTTACTCTTTCATCTTTACCTCTTTTCCCTCCATCACCATAAACCTTACCTTTCTGTTTCATGGTACTGGACCTAGGCCTATCATAGACCTTCTATAACGGTGCATCGCACTCTCCTGGCCATAGTACCTAAGGTAAAGTTTAGGTGTACCATTACTATATACAATACCTTTCTGTTTCATGGTACTGGACCTAGGCCTATCAGACCTTCTATAACGGTGCATCGCACCCTCCTGTCCACAGCACCTAAGGTAGAGTGTAAGTGTACCATTTCCACATGCAATATCCTTCTGTATCGTGGTACTGGACCTAGGCCTATCATAGACCTTCTATAACGGCGTACCGCACCCTCCTGGCCACAGTACCTAGGATATGTAGCGATGGTTCTATACAATGGTTGATCCCAGTGTCAAGCTTTACCCTCTTCGTGGCACACAGCCACGATTGCTGGGGTCGAAAGGAAAGGATTCCATTTCGAGTCTGTTGCAACAACAAGGTCGCTCACCTCCTATATTTGCTTGCAAGCCCTTTATTACTCTCATTCATCATTAATGCATGCATTCATTCATCATGTTCCTCTTTAATTATCTTTCACTTTACATTACATAATACTTTCATTTCATTCATTAACATAACACGTAAAGCCACGGGAAAGATAAACATATATCATAATAAGGAACATCAACATACACTATAGCATTACTATACAGGCATCATCATACATACATAACATACATCATCATCATCATGCCCTACATGACTTCTAAGATCCCAACGGTCATCTTACATGTACTTACGGGAACTTCCACGTCAAAACTTACATCTGCACTTTCCCCCGAAAGTCAGTACTTTAACTATGTCCCCCATCGGGTACAACAACCCTATTTGGGCGTATGGGCACCCTTCAGTCGCATAGCCTCCATGCAACCGAACACCATATGAATGGACCAATACGGATGAACGCCAATGCGGATGAACACCCAATCGTGCGAATGGACTCTCAATCGTGCGAATGAACACTATGCGAATGGACCTTATGCGGTTGAACACTATGCGAATGGACCTCATGCGAATGGACCTCATGCGGATGAGCACCTATGCGACTGGGATCTTAGTCGCATGACTCCCCATGCGACTGGACCCCAGTTGTGCGACTGAACCTCAATCGTGCGACTGAACCCCAATCGCCCTCCAGTCGGCCGTATGGCCTCCAGTCGGTCGCCTAGCCCTAACTGATGCAGAATGCAGTTCATCCCGAACCAATCTGCCATTTTCGACCTCCAAGCTCATCCAAACCCATTCTAAGCCCAAATCAACCATCCTAAACCTTAGGAATGCATACTATAACACCATTCAAGCACAAACAAGCCCAAGAACATACTCCAAACGCATCACACGCAAACACACCCAAATGGGTCAAACACACACACATATAAAAACGGGTTTACTATATGTTCCAGTCCCAAATTCGTTGAAAATGAGTAAAATAGGAGTCCTAGAACTCACACAAACTACAAGAAGAAGTAGAGCTGCGTGTTGACTCGCTACCCGACGATTTTCATGCTCGGATCCACCCGAACCAACCTTTTTCTCTCTTTTCTCTCTTCTTCCTCTGTTCTTTCTCTTTTTGCTAAGTTTTCACAAGAGTGGGGAGGATGTGGCTGCCCTCCCCCTCTTAATCTCCCATTTTACGAATTTTCTCCCGTCTTGGCAAGTTTGGTCCCCCGACTTTAGACTTAATTTCTTTTTCTTCTTTCGTCGCCTTCAAATAAAATATCCGGGTGTTACAAATTTCCTAGGTTTGCAAGATCTACTGGTCAACCTAAGCACTAGCGCAAAACTATAGTTTTGCTTGAACTTCTCTTAGTTTCGCTGGGAGAACTACTAGTTTCGCTGAACGAGCTCACAGTTTCGCTGGACGTATAAAAATGATGAACCAACCCATTTTTAACATAAAATCTTAACTTTTTACTTCCAAAACCTTGGTTTTTCATCCATGAAACTATATCTAAGCATATTACATGATTTCATAGGTAAAAAATATGACCTTTATGTGATTCTTGTAACTTTTCCAACCCAAAACCCTAGTTTCTAGATCTGTTCTAAAAAGGATATTTGGGGGACGATTCCTACCTGAAATCTTTGCTACTTCTTTGTTGTTTGATGCACCAATACTCAGGTCTTCAACTCTTAATCCACCAAGCTTCCACGTTGATCTTTCCTCATTTTCTCTCTCTACTCTCTCTCTAGAATCGTTGTTGCTTTGGTTGCAAGTGTGTGTTATGGTGCCTGATTTGGGTTGTTTAAGGGTGGTAATGGGCTCTTAAGCCCATCTATCACTTAATCCAGGATCCAATTAGGTCCATAATCCATATATATATATAAATATAAATATAATATATATATATATAATATATATAAATATATATATATATATATATATATATATATATTTATCTCCCGACTTGACCCCGTTGTTACTAAGTTGATTGATTCGATATTTCGGGACGTTACACGACTTTTGTGGTAAACTTTATTTTCTAGTGAAATTTTGGATCGGTAATAATTAAATGTTGTTAATTATGTATTTTGTAATGTTTGTTAGTATCTACCTAATTAAACAAAATGACTATAATAACATGGCTATTTTCTAGCATGTTCATATCACCTCCATTTACACTACACCTACGACTGTTCATATTTCTCACCATAATATTACATATTTTAGTAAACAATTTTTTTAATTAATTTTCTTAATATATATTCATTTACTATGATATTAATCAATTAAATTTATCTATAAGTAAATAAATAATCATCTTATAAAATACTTTAATAAGTTTAATTTTTTTGGAGTAAAGTTTAATTTTCAGATAATCATTGTTAAAACTAAAATATTGAAAGATATATATAGAGAAGTTTATGAATATTTATAAATAATATTTATCTTTTTATATTATTTTTATAACTTAAGTACGTTTGTAATGCATAATAATTTCATTGATATGTTATATATAACAAATATTAAATTATACGTATCTATAATTTTATTATATTTTTTATTTCAACTTGTGTAACATATGAGTATATAATCTGGTGCTATAAAAATTGTATGAATTGGATTTGTTATCCTATATATGTATTTTATTTCGTATAATGAAATATAAAGTGTCATTTTATATGAAAATTAGTAATTCTGTTAAAAATTTCAAAACAGCTAAAATATGAAACGTATTTATGACACACAAGTAAATTTTATTATATGATAGGGCAATCCTTAACACATAATGCTTATCATAAACGCATGTCAAAATGAGTTTCATAATAAATGACACACAAATGTCATATTCCTTTATGATAGGGGTTCCTTGACGCATTTTGACGTATCATATATACCCTTTTATGGCACGTATTGCGTGTCATTAAAGGTCTATTTTCTAATGTGGTAGTTGTTGTTATATGAGAATTCCATTAATGGGAGGTGAACATTCTAGCTACCACTCATGCATGCTCGCAACATATTATTGATCTGTGAAAAGGATGAAGCTACCAAAATCTCAAGGATTCAGCACATGATTCTCAACTGTCGAAAGATGCTAAGTGTTGATCCATTGTCGATCAGTATATTAACCAAGTGCTAAGCCATTGTTGATCAGTACTGAAAGTGATGAAGTGCTGATTGATTGCATATTAGTACTAAAATGGATGCTCTGCTGATCAATCACAATAATTGGACAAAAGTGTGTACCGACGGCTGCAGTGTTCCGCCTTCTAGAGACAACATAGTACCAAAGCTGCCTATATCTAATGTCCTGATTGTCTGTCTTGTTGTACATTCTGAACATAAAATAGTTTATTCTAATTATTTATATTTCATGGTACAAATCTCATACTTGTATAGTTGAGAGGCAAGCTTGTTAAGCCACTTGTTTTATCTGTCGATTGTATCATTTGTACTCAATACTAATTAATCAAGTGAATAATTTTAAAAAACATCTTATGTGCGTTCCTTCACTCGAAGTTTTATGTTTGTTAGTAAGTAGTTAACTTAGATTCCGTATTTGTTTAACTACTAATCAATAGAAAAGTCTTGTTAAATCTTTAACCCGATCCAACACATATTCTCCAATGCTTGAATGGTTCTTTCGCTTTAGTCATCCGTTTATGGATAATAAGTCGCATTCATTTTCATTTATTTCCCAATGTGTTTTGAAAAATTTGCTCACAACTGTTCTTGTGAGCGTGATCATGGGAGAAGGGATGAGAAAAATTGAATTTTAAATTTTTATTTTTCAGCAATGATAATATTAAAACTCATTATTGTTTATAAAACTCACATTACACAAATACCATTTACATTTTTTATAATGATTACTTGAGAGCCTGCATGAGACTTATATGATGACGTTTTTAATCACTATCACCCAGCTATTACAGATTATTAAAATGTTCATAAGGTAAACTAAAATTATAAAATTACACTATGAGTTACAAGTAGAATAAGCAAACTTACTTGAACTAAACATAAATAAGAAGAAGGTAGTGGCAGAGCATTTGTGTTGAACACGAGTCACTTAAATAAATTTCGAGCCTCTTTGAGAACTCGTCTGTCTCTCCGGATGCGACAACGGAAGACGTATGTACTATCACGACTTACCCAAACAAGAGTGCATGAGAGAAAGTTGCTAGAATGTTTCTTGCAAAGAAGTAGTACAAACTTGCTAATAAAGATGTTTCCAAACTATGACACTAAGTTTTACTTTTATACTCAAATGCAAAAGCCAAAACTCCTTAATCACATAATCGTATTAATAACAAGTATTAAATTGTAATGATTGTCTTTAATACAAAATAAAAGGGATTAAATTAAGCTTGTAACAGTAGATTATCAAATGGATTAATATTGACTAGAATTTCTGTTTTAATGATGATTTGAAATATGTCTTTGTATATTATGTTGTTAGTTGAAAATAAGCATATATCACGCACATGGTCCAACACACTTAGTAAGTGAACAAACATAACACCTAGTTCAACATGTTAAAACTATGATCAAGCATACAAAGTGGAAAACAATCATTAACATATAAATATATAAGGTTAAAAACATATGTTGGAATAAGAGAGATTTAAAAATAAAGTTTTGAATCAAATGATCAAACTCATATAATAGATTTTTCAAGATAACTGAAAATGTATTTCAAGACAATAACTAGAAACAAACAAACATACCCAGTTATCCCACTAAAAGTAGGATCTGGAGGGGTAGGTGATGGAGAGTCTTTCCCCTATCTTGAGAGATAGAGAGACCGCTTCCAAAGAGACCCCCGACTCAAAAATGATAGCAAGTAGATTATACAGCATCCAACACATAGGTATATATTGCATAAGATTTTAGAATAAGCATAGGCATATTCATAAGTATATTCATAAGCATAACATACTTACATACATCATATAGCGTAACCCAAAGACAGTGCATACATCAAATAAGCAACATGCTTCACTTATAAGGGCAAATGTCAATAACCTACACATCTCGCGGGGGTCACATCAGGTCTTCCTTTACTCCTCCTATCAACAGATCCCATTAGAAGTCCTTAATTTTAATTCTACACCTCTACGCACTCCTATCCTCGATCATGTGCTCGAAGAGGAGCAACTCTACCATATCCGCCTAATTATCTCATCCCAAGTCAACTTAGGTCTTCCTCTACTGCTCTTACCATCTAAGGTGATGTTCTCTACTACTCTAACCTTCGCTGACATCGGTCTCATTTTCACATGCCCAAACTTAATCTTTCCTCTCGTCTTTTATCCGTGATACAAGCCACCTCTACCTCTACTGAAACATGTCGTTTCTTATCCGATCCAGTCTTGTGTGTCCACACATCCACCTCAGCATTCGTATTTCCACAACCTTTATTGTCGCTCATGCAATTTCTTTATGACTCAACAGTCTGTTACGTATAACATAGCCGGACGTACTGCTACTCTATATAGTATTCCCTTTAGTCTTGCTGGGAACCTCTTATCACACAAAATCCCTGATGCTGCTCTCCACTTGTGCCATCCTGCTTGAACATGATGGGCTACATCATTGTGTATCTCTCTGTCCTCCTATACGTACGAGCCTAGGTATTTGAACCTAGACGTCTATGGGATCGCAAGACCCTGGATACTGATTTGGGTGTCCTATTCATTCTCTCCATTAGAGTTACAATGCATGTATCCGTCTTAGAGCGACTTATCCTTAATCCTTTGCGCTCCAGTGCCTCTCTCCACTGTTCTAACCATCGTTAAGCACCTTTTTATATTATGATATTAATAATATCATCCGCAAACAACATGCACCACAAGACTGGC